>NW_004624798.1:6499325-6520397 GCF_000247695.1 Heterocephalus glaber
CGCCCCGCCCCGCCCCCCCACGCACGCGCGGGGACTCACTCGCGCTGGGCCTCCGACCCCTGCTGTCTTCGGCGCAGGCGGGGGCTCGGCTCTGCTCGGCTCGGCTCGCCTCGCCTCGGAGCCCGGCCCGGATCTTCCGCCTCCATCGCCGGGCCTGGGCCTGGGCCGGGCCCTGCAGACGCGCCCTTAGAAGAGCTTTCTCAGCTGAAGAGCTCCTAGCTCGGGAGTCCGAGATCCGCCCGCTTGCCCTCCCGTCTGTCCCCTCCGGAAACTGTTCCCATGGGAGGCGGGGTGCAGGGCGCCGGGGCTGTGAACCCGGTCGCGTGCAGAGCAGGGTTCGTGGGGCGCCTTCCCCACCGCCCCACGGCGACCCCGGGTTAGCGTCCTGCCGTCTGCCTTTGGGTCACAGGAATTTTAGTCACCGGTTCCCCAAAGCCAAGCCGAGGAGAGCGTTTTGGGGAAATCAGCCCTCCTGCTTTAATATCGAGGAGGAACTCGCCTTATAGTTCACGTAACTGATAGGAAGGAGCCTGGAAGGCCGAGGAAGTTTCCCTTTTCTTTCTCCGGCCCGGAGTCGCTGTTGGGCCACTCGGGATCTTTCCCCGCGCTGGCCGGGGCAAGGCGGGGGTCCCCCGACCTCTGCGCCGGGCGCCCCTCGAAGGCCCGTCTGGCATTGGGCTGACCCAGAGGTGTCAAGGGCGTCCTGCTGGTGACTCAGTGCACCTCCACGACCCCAGCCACCACCGTGTTGGAACGGTTTCCTGGCAGTGCTGCCTCTCGGGCTGACACCCAAGGGCCTAGCGTTGCCTGCGGCGGTGCCACATGGCGCCTGCCCTCCTGCTCCTGCCAGGGACTGGGAAGAACCCGCCCTCCCGCAGCCGGGCTGGGGAGCCGACGAGGGAACCGCCGTGGTCCACCAAGGAAGTTTACCCACAGCCAGCCGGTTCGGGAGCCGGGGCTCAGCCTCCCCCGCCCCCGCGCTGCGGCCTGACTCCTCCCCGGGGCTCGACCTCGCGGCCAGGCCGCTTTGCCCTCCATCCCAACCCTTCCTTGGCTGCTCAGCAGTAGAAGTCGCCTCTGGGACCCCTGAAGGCTGCTGTGCCTCCCTCCTTGCACCTCCCTCCTGGCCTGTCCTGTTCCCTGCGGGGTCCCTGCAGGCGCTGCGACAACAGAGCCCAGAGGGTCCCAGCTCTGCCTCCAGGTAGACCAGGCCAGTGCCCCTGGCGTTCAGCTGGGACCATAGGACCCAGCAGTATGGAAATGAGATGAAAATATGAAAAGTTGATTTTATCACCCAAACTCCTGAAGCATCTTTGTGATTGTGCTAAAGGATTTGTTTTTATCTTGAAATGATGTTTATCCTTAAAAAGGGTTGATTGAAAATACAGCGACTGTATCACAAATTCCACTTAGTTAATACCACAAAGAGTTCTCAAGGCTCAGGCCATTTCCTATGGCAGGTTGTACACGGGTGTGGACACAACACAGCAGAGTTCACCAATGCTTCGCCCCTCCTGTTTCGACTTCCGTCGTGTCCTAGTTCGCACTGAGGTAAGTGTGTGCCTTCCCGAAGACTAGATTTCGCTTCGGACAACTGAACTGTTTCAGATCTGGCCTGGTCAACTGCTTTCGGTCATTCCTGATTGTACCTTTTTTTTTTTTTTTTGGTACCGGGGATCGAACTCCGGTCCTTGGGCTTTGGAGGCAGGCGGCAGAACCAGAGCTAAATCCCTGGCTCTCCTGATTGTTACTTTGTCTGTTACTACTGCCTCATCCTGGAAACCAGTCAACCACAAGACTAAACAGCATAATTTGTCCAGAATACTTTTGTTTAAAAGTAACAAAAGCACAGATACTTGGAAAAGTGAAGAATCAAGAAGGAAAGAAGGGTAAGGAGTGGAAGGAACTTCACCCGCTTATACCACGTTCACACACTGGTACATTTCACCCCTCCATTTGCATCCATATGTATGAAATATATACGAAATTATAATACCGTTTTTCTGCCTTTCTTCTTAGTGACATATCCTGAGCACTTTTCATACTCGTAGTATGTCCGTACCTTACCATGACTTGTGACCATGTCATATTGTGCTGTATGTCATAATTTAACCATTTCCATTATACTAAAATTAGATCACTTATAATTTTGAGAAACTATATACTACTTCTATGGTTAATATGTATTATATCAACATAAAACAACTGTTGTGTACATTTCTAATGTACTACAGGATAATGTACTAAAAACTAACTTTTTGGAGAAAAAGTGGAAATACTTTGAGAGTTTTTAGCATACACTATCCCATTAGTACCATTTTATACTCCTAGCAACGCTGTGGATCTCAGAGAGTGTACTTTCCTAATCAAAGAGGTTTTTTTAATAGAACATCATTTTTTGAAAATCCGTGGGCAATTTTATAAATAAAAAGGGAAAAATCAAATAATAACCATCAATCTCGCTTTGACATTGATGGTTTAACGTTGTACTCTACGATTCCTTCTCTGTTTGGTTATTTATTTATTTATTTATTTATTTTGGTACTGAGGAGCAAACTCGGGACCTTGCGCTTTCCAGGCAGGTGTCAAGTGCTGCTGCTAAGCTACATCACCAGCCCCTCCTCTGTTTTGATTTTCTTCTTCACCTTTTGGGAGTTTTAACTGTTGTGTCAACTTGAGTAAGAAACGTCCAACTAAACGGAGTTAGCACAGTTCTGGCTGTGGCTGAGGGGATTTACTGAAGACAGAAGACCCCCTGGTGTGAGTGACAGCAACCAGCGGGCTGGCTGCCTGCGGGGAATGAAAGGGAGATGAAGCAGGAAGGCTCAGTGCTGTTCCGGCCTGCACCTTCACCGTGGATGGCGTCTCCTGGCTTCCAGCGCAGACCCTTTGACCTCCTCATACGGACTTGCACGAACACCACACAAAGCTCCAGGCCTTTGACCTGATCCTTCACATCTCCAGGGCACAGACAGCCCTTTGCCCTTTGCCCTTTGCCCTCTTCCACACCTGACCCTGCGGTGGCCACTGTAAGCCAAGCTTGTAAATCTTTGCGTATTTATAAACCTTATATTAACCCTGTTTCTCTAGTGAGCACTGACGGATACATCCCTCTAGTGATGGCAGCATTCCAGTTGATTGAACTCAGTCGTAGTTAATACTTTTAGATCCATAATATCGATTCTCTATTTCTGCTTCTATAATGGACATGAAGAAAAAAGATTTTTTTTTTAACAGCAAAAGTTTCATCCCAATGAACAGAGAAATAGATGAGTTAGTCTTATTTGCATGGGTGTTCATGGCAAGCTAAGGGAAGCAAGTCCTCCTCTTCTTAGAATCCACTTTAACAGACATTTCTTGAACGTCTACTAGATCTGTGTGAAGCTCTGAAAAATTGAGCTTGCTAATTTGTTGAATAGAGAAAATAAATTTCATCACAATTTTTTCTTTATTATTAATACTGGAACACCTGTGAAATACTTGGAACTGTCCAGAGCTGATGTTACGTTTATATGGCAGCCTAGTGCCAAGCATTCTGCATATATTTCGATCCCAACAAAATAGTTTCAAAGAAAATAAACAATGAAACAAAGCCACTGTGCAGTGATTTAAGCATCATATAGAACTGGGCTTCCAATCTGTGGCAAGGTGCCCCGAATGACTTCAGCAAATTCACCGCTGGTATTAAAATACACCTGTCGTGCACTTTCCAAACTACCGCTGTTATGTTGCTTGGCCCTAATGACCATCAGAAGCTTCACTGGCCTAAGGACTCCATGAAAAATAACTGATCCTCAGGGCTGGAAACTTTGGTTTCAAGTTGGAAACCTGAGGCCTTTGTAGAAACTACAGACAGAGATGCTAATCTTTAGAAACTTTAAAAATTGATGAAGTACACTTGTAGATCAGGCATTAACCTTGACGGAGGCTCGCTCAGCCTTGGCCCGGCTCCTGGGAGGAGGCCCCTGGGTGGCATGAGGGCCTGGAGAACAGGCCACACAGCCCGGCTGACCATGCAAGTCACAGCAGGGGTGGGGGCCCATGGCATCGGGCTCAGCTTGCCCTCTGTAGGTGTTCGAAACTCGGCCCACCAGTGTGGTGGGCAGTCTGTCCATGTCACTGACCCCAGCACCAGCTGGGGAC
This sequence comes from Heterocephalus glaber, assembly GCF_000247695.1. Next base: position 6,503,469 of record NW_004624798.1, read on the forward strand.
AGGAGGCCAGAGAGCTTCCTGCCTGGTCTCAGGGTCAGGCATCCTCACTGAGAGCCGCACAGTGCCACACACATAGTGCCACTGGCAGGGGACAGCTGGACTCTCGCCTGCCCCTCCTGGGCCCTGCCTCACTGTGGCCTTGTCCTGTAGCTGGTTTTCGTCGGTGCCCTTTCACTGTAATAAACCACATCTGCCATAAGCCGCTGTGCTGGTTCTGCGACCCCTGCTAGCTCGCTGTTGTACCTGAGGTTGATCCTGGGAACTCTTGAACATGGCACTGGGAAAGTGGAAGTCCAGAAACGTGCACAGGTTTTCTTTATCTTGTTATCCCAAGCAGAAGGGCATCCCTGCTCCAGGGGTTAGGCTTACTGTAAGAAGCAAAAATGCACTTCCTTGTTCTTATCACAAAGGAGTTTATTTTCTCAGGTAACACAGGCAGGGAATTGGCCACTGCTTCATGGCCGACATAAAATGACTGACGAGATCATCTTGACAAAATCTAGTGAGAGGGTTCAACAGTTCTGAAAGATTTTAAGCCAGCAGCTTAAGCCATTCAGTTGTATTTATTTCTAAATTATGGCAGATAATTTTACCTATTTATCTCTTGACACTGCTACCAAGTTGGAATGGGGGAACCCGGCTGCCTTGAGAGATGTTAAGCACCACAAGCTGATTCTCAAATACTGGAGTCAATATAGCTCAAAAGCTCAATATATTTCCTCAAATACTTTTAAAAAATTCTAACATGCAAGTATCTTAAGAAGCTTCTTATTCACATGTTCCCAATTCATTTACATTTGGGGTTTTCTTCCATTTCTGTGACTCTGGCATTGCTTCTCTTAGTTTTATGAGGATATCTGTTCTATAGTGTATGGGAAAGTACTAGACTGAGCAAAGGGATGTCTTCACCTTAGACCCGTTTTGCTAGTGAGGGTCCATTCACCTGCACTTCCACGAGCACTTCAGTTTTCACTTCTGTATAATGGGAAACTGATCCTCCTCAGGGTTCATTTCAATACTAAAATTATCATTTGCCATTTAACCAATATGTATTAATCTCCACTGTGTGCACATCACTTTCATACACCTAGGGCTTATTATAAATGGTGAATAGAATCCAGACCAAACCCGGAGGACTCCCTGGAGTAAATAGAGAAGACAGCCCCCAAATGTTGCTATGGGCAGATTTTGCAGGGGAGATCTGAGAACCCTCAGCTCCCGGAGGGTGCTTTCCGCCAGTGCTTCGTAGAGCGCTCTGTGGAAGGCCAGGAGGATGAGGCTGGAAGGACAGTGTCTAGAAGGGGACCACAGAGGCAAACACACAATGGCAGCCGGCAGTCCCCGGCGTCTGATCAGATTCGTCCTGTGAAGAAGGGACAGAAGTGAAACAGGAGAGACACACTGAGACAAAATTGTTCAGGACTTGGGCCAGGGCATTCCCTTTGCCCTTCTAGATCCTGGTTCCTCTCTTGTCTATGGTGAGCTCCTGGCTGGCGACCCCAGGAACACAAGCAAGGGCTTCAGGTGGCCTCTATTTTCCAATTTTCCTCAGCCAGTGGAAGGCACTGCCAGGCCATTGTGGAGCTGTGTCGATTCTTCCCGCTCTTCGTCTGCCCGGTCCGGTCCCTGTCTGCTCTCGGGGGCTGAGGATGGCCAGACGCGCTGCCTTTTCTGGGTTCTGAGTTTCTCCTTTGGGCCAAAGGGAAGCATGCTCATTTCCCAGGGCTGTGGAACAGCAATCAATACATACTCTACCGCGCCGGAACCCTTCAAACAATAGAAATTTGGTGTCTCACAGTTCTGGAGGCTGCAGCCTGAAATCTAGATATTGCTGGGCCATGCTCGCTGTGAAACCTGTAGGGAAAATACTTCCTTGCCTCTTCCAGCTTCCAGCTTGCTAACCATCCCTGGCATCGCTTGTAGACACGGCACTCTAGGCTCTGTCATCAGACAGCTGTCTTCCCTGGGAATCTATCTGTGCGTCTCTGTCCTTCTCTCATAAGGACAGGTCGGGCTAAGAGCCCAGCACGCTGCAGTCTGACCTCTTTGGCACTCACTCCAGCTGCAACAGACCTAGCTCCCAAGGAGCCCACATTCCCAGGTACTTGAGGATAGGATGCTGACGCCTTTGGGGTGACGCCCATGTCGGGAGATAACTGCTCCCCTCATTCTCTAATCCCCGGGTATGGCACCCCTACTCCAGACCTGAACTCTGTCCAGCTTTCACAGTTGGCCCCACTACGAAGCGGTCCTGAACAAGCAGTTTGTTTACACCATCTGTCTTCAGAAATTCTGACCCACGGGTTTGACTGCCCTGAACATGCTTTGGCCAAGTGTCTTGCTGTTTCTGCTTTGTTTTGCTTTAGATAGGGGGATACTTTAAACAGGAGAATCAGGATCCATTGTGGGTTGAGGGAAACCAGAGATTGTGGCAAAGTAAACATTCATATGAGAAGGGAGGCCCAGGAGGCCAGTGTGGGCTCACAGCCTGAGGATGCCACCTGGAGACAGGATGAGGGCGAGGAGTGGAAGGGCACCAAGGGCGAGGCATCCTCCGGCCTTCCGTGCGGGCTTCCCCTTCCCATGCCCCCTGCTGCCCTGCTGCTCAACCATTCCGCAGACCCGCCCCGCCCCTTGCTCTTCCTCAACTGTCCCAGCCATGAGGCTCCCACCTCAGGGCTTGATCTAGGTCCCCTGCCGGCCCCGCTGTCGCCCTGGGCCTGTGTCCTGAGCCCTCCAGCCCCAGCTTTCTTCTCCAAAATGCCCCTTCCTCAGAGCAGCTTCGCTCAGCACCCTAGGAGAGCCAGTACCGCGGCTGCCCACGCCCTGTCCCTCGCCTCTCGCCCTTAGGTGCTCTCCCAGCTGACTTAGCACGTGTGTGTTTCTCTCTTTGTTAGTCATCTACCTTTCTTTGATTTTTAAGCTCCATGGAACAAGGGCTTGTTCTGTTTCTGTTCTTTCTTCCATCAATAGAAATGTGCCAGGCACGTCATGATGCTCAGTGAACATGTATTTACTGCTCATCCCTACCGGAGATGGACTTTATAGGACATGGTGACACAGGTAATGTAGTCTCAAGGGATGGAAGAAACTCAATATACCTCCAAACTCCAAAGTTTGTATTTGTCTTTTCTTTTTTTCCCCTTAGTATATCCTGATTTTGTACAGATAATTTTTGTGTCTTTTTCACAAAGCAAGCAAGTTTGCTAATCCAGTTGAGTTATTTTTTGAATTTTACGTTTGAAAAGTAGTTTCTTTTGTTACTCATGTAATTTGAAAAGTCCCAGTGTTAGTCACAGAAGTCAGCAGCTCCTGTGAGGAGTGTTAGGAGCTTGTGTGACTCATAAACACACTGGTAAGATCGAGCTCCTGATTTGTGTGTCATTCTGTTAGCAGATTCTCCTGATACTACTCTGACTGTAAGCTGTGGGTGGGGCTCCCAGGGCTTTTCCTCCCCTTTTCCTACCTTCACATAGCAGTCTTCCTAGGCTTAGTCCTTGTCCGTTGACTCAGTGCTTCCCACTTTCCATCAAACAGTTAAGCTAGAGAATTAGCCAATGTGCTTAACATGATTTTGTGATGCATGTAACTTGTTATTTAATTATTTGCTTCCAATTTTAGGCATGACCGAAAGAGATTGTGAAATTGGATCTTCACTGTGTTCCAGCCCAGGCTTTCCCACACCTTCTTAGCACCCTGCATGGTGCTGGGGCTGCTCAAAATGGTACCTGGGGCTTCTCAAAATGGCGCCTGTGAACCACCTTGGCCTGGCACATGTACACAGGACCTGCTAGGCTTTCCCTGCTCTTGTGAGGCACGGAAATGCCAGACTTCTCACTCCCTTGCTCTAGAGAATATCCTACACTATGAAGAATAATCCTTCTGTAAATCTGAGGCATCTGTAGGAAAATGGATGCACCTTGAGACCATAATTTAAGTGAAATAAACCAGACACACAAGCTTCAATACCACATGGGCTCTCTTATATGAGAAACTCAAAATATAAATAAATTAAAGAGCATAAAAGATAGAATAATAAGAAACAAGGAAACAGATCTTTTGGGAAAGGAAAGGTACCAAGAGATAGAGGCGGGTGGGGTGGGGAAGGGGAAGAAAAACGAATTAAGCAGTGTTCTGTGCATGCACCAGCTCCCCACGAGGAATGCGGTCATTATGTTCTGCAAACATGGACTGATAAAAATAAATTTTAAAAAAAATAAGCCTCCTAAATTCACAGAAAAATTAAAATTAGAATAACGTTAATGTTATCAGTCATGAGTAATTCTGTGGACTTGAATTAAATAAGACCTGATTGTTAAGTAAACTAGTTTCTTTGTTTCTCCCAGAAAATATCATGATGAATAAAGTATTTTAAACATATTTTAGACATAATTCTCATTTTTATGTCCATTAAAAGGCAGCCAAAAAGACAACAAATAATCATTCACTTTTACATTTACAATACTCATTTGAAGGACTATGTAATAAAAGTTTAAAAAAGGAACTTAAAGAGAAATTCAATTGCTGAATAATAGACATTAACATTAAATTATGAGAATGTCAAATTATGGTACATCCTGGGCTCGAGATGATTAATTACAGCATTTTCCTCTAATCCCAAGGTAATCAGTTTCTTTTTGCTAAGGTTAACTTTACAAAAATACTGTGAAGTAATGTGTGTGTTGGTGTCTCTTCTACCTTACTTGCTCAAGATATGGGTGGGGGGATCTCCCCCTACTATTTGGAAAATACCATCTCTTGCCCTATTGGTCTAGAAAGACCCAGAACTTCCTAGATTGTTCCCCCATCAAAATATACCTTAGCTATTCAAGTCTTTAGGCCTTCGTACTTCTTTCCACATGGCAACGGGTAATTATTTCCACTAATGTAAATAAACCACAGCATGGTTTACAGTGTGTTTCTTATACATTTTCTCATCTGCTTTTTCAAGAACATTACACAGTAGGAATTTCCAATACACAGAAGATGGTAAAAGGTAGCCCATACCTGTGTTTGTACAACACTTCAGGAAAGTGCCTTGTTACTTTCTAAGGTTTGTTTAAAAAACAAGCAAAGAAGAACAAACAATAAAACATTCCCTATAGATCTGAAATATTCACTATCTGTCTCTTTAGAGATAAAATTTCCCTACCTCTGGATTAGAGTTATAATTCTCACTGAAAGATCAGAAGGAGAAACACCTATGGATGAAGAGCTAGAAACCCTTGACTTTAAATCTACTTTAAAAGAACAGAAATAAAAAAGTCCAAAACAGAGTAACAGTGTTAGTTTCCCACAGTCTCCCTGAATTCTGGAGTATGAGTGATTAATAAGAAGAAAGATTTACAATGAGAAGATAAAGAATTAATATTTTTAGATATTTACTTTGTACTAAACATTGTAGGGTACACTTTTGTTTACAGATACTAAGAATTTTGTGATTCTCAATACACATCAGGTTGTCCTATATGTATTATTCAAGAATTCCCTGTGACCCTTAGGAGCTCATGAAATTATATGGTCCTAACTATACCCAATAGAAGTGCAGAGCTAGTACTATGTAATGATATAGTACAGAATAAAATTTCAAGGACATGTTTCCCATAGCTCAGCTGGAATACAGTGATGTGAGCTGCTGTTTAAATCACACAATCCTTAGGTTCACTTTCTCATCGGTAACATTAGAGAGGTTCCTTGAATCACTTAACTTCGTCCATCTGCAAGGGTAAATGTCTGCAAATGCCAGCATTAGCTATGCTATACATAATTACATAGCTTCGGGTTTAAAATAGTCTAAACATTACAACAAATTATTGTGAGAAATTTGTATATCTCTCCAAAAACTCATGAAAGAAAATTAGGATCCGGTTCAGGAGAAAATGTAACTTTTCTAAATGTATGTTTGCTTTCTTGACATTCAAGACACTGCACTGAACTTTTCTCCCCTAAAGACTTAAATTTTAAACATGACACCCAAGTTCTACTTCTACGGTGACATCACCTCCCTACTTCATCCGACAGCTATAAACTCTGACACAAAAACAAGAATAAAGCAACAAAGCTATACTTACACCCTCCAACAGTCTTGAAGTTCCAGCCAGCAGACTCTTTGACACTTGAGGGAGGAACTGGCTCTTCATTGGTCTCCTCTGTAGTGGCCTTAACCCAAGGGCAGACATGGTCCCTGATGCACAAGGTAGAAGAAATTCTCACGGAAAACCCAGAGATGGGAATGCCCAGCACACAGTGTTCCTGGCAACCTCAGTGACCAGAAAGCAAAGAGGGAAACCCAGAAACAGAGAGCTGGAAGGGTGAGCCTCACATTCTGCTGATCCTGAGATGTAGGCAGCCCAGCTAAGGATAAAATAATTAAACAGAGATTCAAGCTGCTAGAAAGACATTTGTAGTTTGAACCCAGCCCAGTTAATTACTTGTTAAAGGAGAATCGATAAATAAATAAAAATTAAAATCAATAATTTGGAGAAACATGAAGAATCGAGAGCTTCTACAATGTGTTATTTCTGACACCTAGGATTTAATCCAAAGTTACATGATACAAACAACATGACAATGGGATTCATTTTCAGAAGACAAAACAGTCACTAGGGAGCATCTACAGGAATTAGCAGACAGTGGTTTTAAGCAAGAATTATGCTTGTGATCAATGAACTATCTTTTCATAATGAAATTTTAAAATTTCAGCAAATGTACAGATACTGTAAAATAGAACTGAATGAAAATTATAGTGGAAAAATACAATGTGAAGGCATAACAGTAAAATTGTGACAATCAAGACTTCAGTAAAACTCGAAGGTAGATAAGTACAAATGATTTAGTCAGAAAAATGAATAAAAGTATTTTAAATCCTCAGGTAGCTGAGGACAGTCCTAAAATATCTGATCCACAAGACACCAGCGTCTTAGAAGGGCGGTGAAAGACTGCGAGGTGCAAAACATTTCAGGAAATAATACCAAATTTCTTTAATCTGGTGATCAAAGCTTTCACCAAACCACAAGCAAGATAAATATAAAGAAAGATCAATCTCTTCTCATCACAGAAAACTGCCAAAACTAAATATAAAGAAACATTTCTTACAGCGAAGAGAAAGATGACATATTATATGGAGGGAACCACTGTTTCAAATTACTGATATCTTATTTGAGATCCTAGAGGCCAGAGTTGAAAGAGTATCTGTAAAGGGTTAAAACAGCAATAATACAACAACAAAACTGTCAACTTAGAATCATACAGTCGATCAAAATTAGAATTAATAGTCAATGAACTTAGATTATATGGTCAAGAATAAAGGAGAAATAAAGACATTCAGGTAAAAGAAAAGAAAGAGAAATTATCACTGAAGAAAACCACCTGTGCTATAAGCAGTGGTAAAGAAATGGCTTTCTGGTGAAGAGAAATGACATGGGAGAAAATCCTTATCCTGATGAAGAAATTTCGAAGACCAGATATATTAAGTATTGTATTTTCTAAGTGTAACGTATTTCTTTCTTTGAATTTCTTTAAACTCTGCTCAGGTGTTTAAAACAAAATTTACAACACTGTTTTCTGGGAAATGTTTTTTATACTGAGTTTATTTTCTTTGTTCAGCTTTACAGTGCTCTGTCTCACAACACAACAGTATCCACCTTCACCATCTCTACCCAGTATTAAATGGGAAATCTTAACCAGTATAAGGAAAAAAGTGATAGTAGGGAAGGAAAGATGATAGGTGCCTTTTCCACACAGATGACATAACTATTTTCAAAGAAATCCTGGCCGGGGATTTAGCTCAGTGGTTTTACCGCCTGCTGTGCAAGCACAAGGACCCAAGTTCAATCCCCAGTACCAAAAAAAGAAAAAAGAAAAGAAATCCTACAAAGTCTACAAAGATGTTTTCATGTAATGAGTACATTTATAATTTTTGCATATTAGCAAGGATAAGAAAATGAAACAGGATAAGCATCATTTTATAATGGTGCCTAGGACAATGTGTTTAACAAAAGGTATCAAAGACTGCTACACTGATGATTACAAAATATTGCTGAAGGAAGTTAGGGGAGAGCTGTACCGAGTTCATGGACTGGAAGACTCAGTATCCGGATGCCAGCTTTGTCTCATGGATTTATAGATTGAGCTCAATTCCAACCATAGCCCAGTAGAATTGATTAGAGTTTATTAGAATTGAGCAACTGAATCAAAATTGATCTGAAAACCATAGGATCTGAATGTCCAAAACAATCTTGGAAAAGAACAGAGTCAGGGGCTGCTTATTTCCTGACTTCACATCTCACTGTACATCTACATTAATTGATACAAATGTTATTGGCATAAGGGTTAACCAAGAGGGCAATGAAACAGAATAAGTGCCCTAGAAATAAGAGCATGCTTTATAGGGTCATTTGTACGGTATATCTTGTGCCATGCAGGGCTGATATGCAGGAGCAAAAGTGTGCACGTCATTGGTCCTTGCGGCTATACAGACTGAAAGTTCAAGGGCTATCTCTATACCTTCACCAATTTGCATAAAATTAAGAGGACTAATAATACCAAACCTTACAAAATGGAGCAAGTGTAATTCTCACACATTATAGTGTAAAACTGTATACATACTCTATGAGCAACACTAAACTGTATGAAGCTAAACATGTTGGTTCTCTGGTCACACCGTGCAATCCAATAATCCAATCCTAGGTGTTTATCCAAGTGAAACAAAAACAGAATCTACAAATTTCATTTCCTTAGCGAGGCAGGGAGAGGTCTGGGTCCAGGAAGGGATAAAGCAAGCCTGGTGCACTGATGGCCCTGCCATGTTCCCTCCCTGCTGTCCTTTGCTATGAAAGTTCCAGCGTGATGCGTTCCTCTCTGGACTCAGGGAAGCCAGTGTGACTCGTCTGGAAGCTGCAGGCCACACACTTTGTCCTGGCCACATGGGGCTAATTCTGCAGCCACAGAGAAGAAAAAAACTGTGGAGCCCTGGTGGCCTCCACCTGGATCCCAACAGATGTCACAGATGGCGTGGAGGCCCAGGGAGAGACCTGTCCCAGGCGGACACCCACAGAGCACCTCCCGGGGCCATGCACAGTGCAGCCAAGGGGTCAGAGCTCCAGGCCGCCGTGTGTAACAGCCTGGGAGCACTGTGGGCAGCACTGTGCTGGGGTCGGAGCTCCAGAAAGCCATGGTGGGGGGACTGTGAGCTCAAGGGGCTCCCCTGGAACCCCAGTCTGGACACCCCTGAATCGGAGGAAGAACTGTCCAGTCCCACCCTGTTATTTTACAAACAGGAATTCTCCCTGTCTTTATTTCCCAGCCAGAGATAGAGGACTGCTGTGGACATCTTAGGTTAAGTTCTACATTCCTGATGGGGTCACTTTGGGACCAGCTGTCCAGAAAAAACTGAAAAAACAGAATGACTCACCCTAGCAGAAGTTTCCATACACACACACATCCAAGTGAGGAGAATGGACCGGTATCCTTGGAGACAAGCAAAATGGGAAAGAAAAAAGTTATCTGGCAAATCCGTGCGATTAAAATTTGTTCTTCCCACAACTCTTGAAAGTGACTGTAGTCCAGCCCTCTCCCTGCCCCAAACATCCTCAGCTGTCTCATGCTACTGTCGAAATCTCCCCTTACTGAGCATTTACTGCTAGGCACTTAGCCGATTATGTATGCTATCTCATTTAATCACTGTAATAACACTAGGAGGAAGTTATTATTAGTTCTCCCCTTTGGGAGATAAGAAAATAGAAACACATAGAGTGACAATAATAAATTTTATGCTAATGTGTGGAGGAGACTCCTAAAAAATAAGTCTACAAAATGATTATAGGAATTTTATTATGATAGACAAAAACTTGTAGTATATGAATACAATGGAATATTACTCAGCAATGAAAAAGAATGGACTACTGATATATACATTAACAAAGATGAATTTTTAAAATATTTTACTAAACAGAAGACACCTAACACAAGAGTACCTACTATATTTTCTATTTTATGTGAAGTTCTGCACTGCAGTAGAAAAAAAATCAGAACATTATTTGCCCTTGGGGCAGAGAAAAGGATTCCTTTAGAAGGAGCATTGGGACCTTTGGAAAAAGACAATAATATCTTGGTACAGCCTAGGTTAGAGTAATAAGTACATTTGTAAAAACTCAGAACGCAAACAAGAAATAAACTCCAGCTGTGCATGGTGGAGCGCTTGAGGGAAATACACAGATGTTAGCAATTCACTTTGAATTATAATAAAAAACACAAGATGATTGATGGATGGAAAAAGTGATAGATGAGTAGATCTTGATAAAATAAGCATAAAATCAAATGCTCATGGTAGAAGCGAACTGCTGGGCTCATACGTGTTCACTATAATTTTTCAAATTTTCTGTTTGGAAATTTTTATAATAGAATATTGGGAAAAATAAAAACAAGGAATTATGTGTGATGACCAAAATTTGCCTTGTTTAAAATTATTGAGTTTACTTAAAAATTAAAAGCTTTTAGAAAGCCTCTTTATATCTCCATGCGTCTGTATATACCGGAGGGAAGACTCTGTTCCATAGTGATTTACAGAGCTCAGAGGTATGGCAATGACATTCTGGAGTTCTCCGCACATCCCTTGCTGGCTGTGACCTGTATCCGCAGCTGTCTGCCGAGTGGACTTGGAGCTCTCCAGGGTTCAGTAAGCCCCACTCTGGGTGTGGCAGGGTGGCGGGCAGGGCCTTCAGTGATGCCTTTGACCCTGGCCACGCCCCTCTGCAGCAAGCTGGGCAGCTTGCTCCCTACACCCCCGCCTGGGAGAGCTGATCATTGACTGCATCTGGACCACACACACCCCGTCTTCCTTTAAACTGCAGGTGTCAGGTATTTGATCCCAGCAATGGGAAAGCTGAAGCCTGCAGTAATGAACAAATAAATACAATCTACATTCTTTATGGAAAGAAGACAAAACTACAAATCCTTCCTAATTATTTTATGTAGAAATTCGGACTTCATCCAATGTTCATTTTTGTTTTGTTTTGTGTTTGTTTGTGTGTTTGGCACGGGGTCTTGCTATGTAGTTCAGACTGGCCTTGAACTTACTATGTAGCCCAGGCTGGCCTCAAACTCATGGCGATCCTCCTGCCTCAGCCTCCCAAGTGTCAAGATTACAGGTGTGCACCGTGACGCCAGCTTCATCCAATGTTAAAACATGAAAAGATGGACTCTGAGAAATGTGACCAAGCAGTGTCTCACAGAAACCATCTAGTAACAATACCTTCTTGTTCTAACTAACTTCTGTTCTAAGGTATCTGTATACCTTCAGGCATGAAAGTGTGGAATATATTCTGTTTCAGAGAACTTAAATGCTGCAAATTATCGCACCTGTACAGCTGTTTATCATAACTTCAAAAAGGAATTGATACCCAAGACACTTTCCGATGAGCTTTGATCCAGAGACAATAAATGATCTGCTCAGGAGGTGGCAGAGCCCTGGCCCTGCCTCATGTGTCAGCAGTTGCGGGACCTGGGCCTTCTCTTCCTCCTGGCTATTTTCAGCCGCGCATTTTAAGTAACTCTAACATTCACTGTGATTTCAGGCACATCTGCTTCTCCAGATACATGCCGTATTTGTTAAGACCCAAGAAGGGCTGGGGATTTAGCTCAGTGGTTTCACCGCCTGCCGCGCAAGCACAAGGACCCGAGTTCGATCCCCGGTACCAAAAAAAAAAAGACACATGTGGGCTGCACTACCTTGTTTATCACTGCTACCTATCATTATGGTGTTCTTAGCTTTACGAAAGCAGCCCCACGTCTGAAGGGCTCGAACTGTCTGTATAAACTGGGCGCACCCTGCCTTTCCTGTTCTTTCCGCTTGATGTGAAACTGGACTAGAGCTGTCACCCCTCACTCCGCAGGGATCTCTGCCCTGTAGTTCTGCCGCTGCCTCCTGCCCCGGGCGCGAATACCTTTGCAGCCCAGCAGTCACTCCCATGACTCACAGCCCAGGGGGGCTCAGGATCCGTCTTAGAGCGCAGTGAATATTTATAGCAGAACTGAATCATTCTATCAATTCAATCCGATCAGCCAGGGTCCGACATGACAAAATTTAGCTACGAAAATTTAGAGTTGCAAACACAGGAAAACAAATCAAACACTGACAGTCACGGGAACCCTTATCTAAGGTATCAAGTTGCTGCTGTCGCTTTGCAGATAGGCACTCCCTTCAGTCCACAGACCGCTCAGGCGCCCTTTAACCTTCCCTACTGAGCATCTCCCTGTGGCCAAGCCCCGCATGCCACTGCTCCGACAGTCAGCAACAGTGCGTTTCCCTGAGTGTTTATCTTCTGCTTATCCCATTTCTAATGACATGCTCAGCAGATGTGTTTATGTTCTGAAATAAAGTACTGTCAATGCATCGCTGTCACAGAACACTATCAGTGTCATGTGAGCAAAGGTCCACATGATGTGTCTCTTGCTTGCTTTCTCAACCGCATGTCATAATGCTCAGTTCATCTACACTATGCTTTGGTAGGCCAAGGCCATCCCTACTTCAGGGCCTTTGCACCTGCTGTTTCTTTGCTTAGAAATACCTTTTCACCCTCCATCTACGAATGTCTGTTTTCTTCTCGGCAGTCCAGTCTCAGCCCAAGTATATCCTCCTCAGAGGTATTTTGCTCATAGTACTTGCTGCCCATTACTATATTCTTACATTTATCTACTTATTCTTGACTTTTCCATTTTGAATGCAAGCTTCATCAGAAGTAGGATCTTGTGTGTATTTTCTTCACTCCTGTAAAACCAGCACAAAAGATCCTATAAAGCCAGCTTAAAAGATCACCTGAGTTCAGTAGGCCCAGAATATTTGTTTAATGGAAGATGAAAGATAGAAAGCAGCCCTCTTCTCCATCGTCTGGTGATATTTGCGCTGATATTTAGAGTCTTGGGAACATTTTCTGCCTTTAACTTCACTTACATTTCCGGTTAGCATTTACTAATCCTGTCGATTAATTTTGGCTCCTCTGTTAGACCATTCATTGTGAGCTCCAGGTAGATATGAGTTCTTGGACATTAGGTCTCTCTTCCGATTCTTCTTCATGATTCTGCACTGCTGTCTCTTTGGCAGTGAATGGGCATGGATTGCTTCATCCTGCCCATGCCAGGGACAGGTCTGCTGGGTGTGCGGAAGCCCAGAATCACTCTGCAGCAAGCGAAGGACATTTGGGCTGAGGTTAATTAACCCAGGGTGAAGCTAGGGCGCGGGACCCTCGAGGATGGCTGAGTGTGGAGAGAAATGAGCAGAGGATCATAGCTAGGGGCCGTGAAGCCAGAAGAGGGAAGAAAGGAAAACAGGAAGTGAGCAGACAGTTTTTCAAAAGGTAAGAGTTGCAGCTTTGGATAGAAGAAGCAGTTTCCCTGAAACCACGGGTCATGACATGATTACAAAGTATCCTAGAAGAGGGTGTTTGGCATTAAAAATTCCTTCTTTGCTTCTATAGCAGGCAAAATAATGAATACATTATTGTGATTTAATGGACTAAGTTGTCTGGCCTGATTTTCCAGAAGGAACACCCACACAAATGTATTTATTGCCTTAGCTTTGTTGGTTTCCAAAGTAATCGTATCAGGATGTTCTCCCTCTATCTGTGTTTTCTTCATTTCATTTCTTGATATCTGCATCCTTTCCACTCTCTCCTCTTGCTAGAGCCCTGTGTGCACACCACTGCAGAGCCATTTTGAAATGCTGCCCAATACTTCAGAGAAGACATCCAACTCCGCAAGTGAGGGGGCAAGAGGCGTAGGTAACAGTCTCACACTCTCCTAAGAAAGGAAGAAATGTTTGTCTACCAAAGCCGACCTAGGTATCTTGGAGTGACCTTTTGGGAGAACAGCAAGTTTTCCCGGAACAATCGCCCTTTGGAATTAGTGTGGAAAATCAAATAGGATTATATCTCTTTCCAAAGCAATCACTTGGCCAATGCAATCAAGCTGCCATTTGGTGGAAGGTACATAGTTTAGTGCAAAATTGGTCAAGAATTGCCTGAATAATTTCTACAGGTTTCATGATTCCAGTTCTCATTTCTGTGTGATGACTGTTAAAACTAGGTGGCCGCTAAGATCTCATTGCCGTCTAACAATCTGTGATCTCTGGGGGAAGAAAGTTTAAACATTTAAAAAAATAGACAAATGGAATAATCAGTATGTTCGCTTCCCAGTTGAGATATCTAGTCCACTGGACAGTCTTTCTTTTCAAAAGTGTCTACTGTCCCAAATCCTCCAACCATTTTCTAACTTCTTAATATTTTCACTCACAAATTTTATATTTTTCTTTTTGCTATTAAATAAATAGCACATTAGTAGCATCTTCAAAAACAAAAGGCAAAGGTAAACGGCAAGTGAAAATTTCCCACCTCCGTTTGTTCCCAACTTATGTTTGTTGTTAAAGATCCACACTTCAGAAAGCTCAGCGGAGAATTGAAGTAGTGATTTTGATTCCTATGAGGAAAGGAGAAAAAAAGAATTTCCCTGAAGTTCCGGAAATGTGATACGGTACACACAGACACATATTCTTTCTGTTTAGGCACACAAATCAAGAGAGAATGCCTTACTTTTCAGTTTACCTACCTACTTCTCCCCTTTTCAAGTAGCTTGAAATTCCAGTGGCATTTATTATCATTATCATTATCATCATTATTATTTAATATTAACTAGTGGCATTTAATATTTTACCAGATGTTTATCCACTATTTTAGTTCCCTTTTAAATTACTGATGATAATCTTTGGTCATTTTTCTGCTTATGGATACATGTACATTAAAGATATTAACCCATTTTCTACAATAGAGGTATTAATTTACCTTCTAGATGGGCAGTGTTATGCTGGCCAATCACTACGGTACTGAACAATCTTTCTTTAGACACCCATGCTTCATTGGTGCAGCTGCAGGAGACCCCTCTCTTTCCAATAACCTAAGGCACCCAAGTCACCCACTACTACCCAGAACAAATTGGACTTCAGCAGAGCACCTTTGCTGCAAGCAGTGATGCTGTACCTTGGAGTCCCTTCCTGAATAATTCTGCTTAAGGTGCTGCCTTATTCTGTCCAAGCTTTTCAACATGCAGGCTTTCTCCTACAGGCATGTCAGAGTTTCAACAGGGACCTGAAGAGAGGAAGGGAAAGATAGCACTGGGGTTACCAAGGAGAGCTCGGTTAGACTACGAAATGCAAGGGACTTTCATAGGTGGCTGTCTTGATTTTCTGTCACCAACAAAATGGCCAGATAAAAGGAGAATACCGTTTTAGGATGAGAGTTGTATAATCAAAACGAAATGACATTGCCCAGTCTTACGTCCTTAGGCAAAGCTCTTAGAGAAATCTAAAATGATAATTGATAGTTGTAATCATATGAGAAAAGTCTACATACTGGAAACATTTTTTTTCTTAAAGAAGAAAATATTTGGGCAAAATTTTTATGTTACATTTAAAGTAAGAATTAAATATTAACATAGTATTAAATGACAAACAACAGGGAGATGAAAATTACGACCCAGAAGCAAATGAATTATAGCAAAAATTATTAAATTAGCCAGCTGTTCATCCTAAGGCACAAGTGAATTTTGGAACAAATTAAGACTAAGTCACTGCATTATCTAAATTAGATCATGTATAATTCTCAACAGAACAGCCATTCTTAGGTTTATTCTTTTCATATATTCCTTTTTTTCTTTCTTGAAACTTTATTAAGCACTGTATTATAAAAAATTCATTTAGAGCAGCAATATTATAAGCCCTATTTCATCAGTCAGGATGACTTTTGTAATATTAATAATTTAAAAGCAGAATATAATCACATTAAGCAATTAAAGATGATCAATGTGTATGGATACACATCATGGTTAAATTTGGCATTTAATTACATTTCTCTTCTCCTTCAGGCAAAATTCTCCTTTAGAATTATATTTTTTTAATGTCCTTATAGTTTTTTGTATTAAGTCTAGAAGACTTTTGGTGGAGTTCTTGGGGTCCTCTATATAGAGTATCATGTCATCTGCAAATAATGACAATTTGACTTCCTCATTTCCTATCTGTATTCCCTTTATTTCTTTCTCTTGTCTAATTGCTGTGGCTAATGTTTCCAAAACTATATTGAACAGGAGTGGTGACAATGCACATCCTTCTCTTGTTCCTCATTTTAGTGTGAAGGTTTTCAGTTTTTGACCATTTAGTATGATATTGGCTGTTGGTTTGTCATAGATGGCTTTTATCAGGTTGGGATAAAGACCTTCTATTCCAATGTTCTGTAGGGTTTTTACCACGAATGGGTGTGGATTTTGTCAAATGTTTTTTCTACATCTGTTGAGATGATCATATAGTTCTTGTCCTTGGCTCTATTGATAGAGTGTATTACATTGATTGATTTGAATATGTTGAACCATCCCTGCATCCCTGGCATGAATCCCACTTGGTCAGGGTGTATGATCTTCTTGATGATCTTCTGCATTCTATTTCCCAGTATCTTATTGAGGATTTCTGCATTTATGTTCATTAGTGAGATTGGCCCTCTTTTTCAGTTGGGTCTTTCTCTGCTTTTGGGATCAAGGTAATGCTTGCTTCCAGGAATGAATTTGGGAACATTGCTTATCTTTCAATTTCATTGAAGAGTTTAAACAGTAGTGGCAGTAGTTCCTCTCTAAATGTCTTGTAGAATTCAGCAGTGAAGCCACCAGGCTTTTCTTCATTGGCAAGTTTTTAATTACATTTTCAATTTTGTTGATTGATATTGGGTTGTTTAGAATTTTTAAGTCTTCTGCATTCAACTTTGTTAATTCACACATATCTAGGAATCTGCCCATTTCTTCTGTGTTTTCCATCTTATTGGCGTATAGGTTCTGGAAGTAGGTATTGATGATCCTCTGGATTTCTGCTGGGTCTGTTGAAATTTCAAACTTTTCATT
>NW_004624798.1:6520917-6541287 GCF_000247695.1 Heterocephalus glaber
GAAGGGAAAGGAATAAATATGACAAAAGGAAAAAATGGAAACAAAGTCTTTGTAAATAGGGAGGGATGGAGGGGGTGAAGGGAGGGCAGGGGAAGGGGGGGAAAAATAAGAAACAAGATCATGTACAGGTAAAAATTTCCAATGACAAATGTCATCTTATTGTATACCTAAAATGTACCAATAAACTTAATGAATTTTTTAAAAAGTCCCTATAGTTTCATAATTTGGTTGAAATTAAACTTACTTCATCACTTGACTCCATATAACATTTTTATTTTCTAAAGAAAATCACTACAAAGCTTCCCTATTAATTATAGACTGAATCCTTGAATAATGCTATTAGCTAAATGTCAGTAAGTTTAAAATTAATTCCTGAAGTAACATAATGAAATACAAAAATAAATTATCTTTAAATAATAATATCGGGAAAAGTTCTAGTTTACAGACTAACTACTACTTGGTGTAAGTAGTTTTATCCCCCAAAAAATGTGGACTATAAATTGTTTAAATTTTATTTTAAATAATTCCATGATGTGGTTTTTAAAAAAACTAGCTAGGTAATGACAATCAGAAATATAAAAATTTTAGAAATAGTTTTCCAAGCAACCTTTTCATAAATTCTTTCAAAAATTCCCTCTCTCTCTCCCTCCCTCCCTCCCTCCCTCCCTTATAAACAATTCTGGGCAAGGTCTTAGCCACCCTGGTCCCTTGGTGGGTGTATCAGAAGCAGGCTGGGGTGATACTTGTCTCCCCCATCCAAAGTAAAGTTGCTCTTGTGGGTCATTAGTTTGCAACCTTTGTGTACTTGAGAAACCCATTTGAATGCAAAAATATTATTGAAATTTTGAACAACAGAAAGCCTCAAAATAAATCAGGAAAATTACAATAAAAACATTCCTGCCTATGACCAGACCTTAGTTCAGAAAAGCATCCACAGACCCAAGTTGATTATTTGGTTGCTTTATTGAACTGTGCCTTTGAGAAAAGCTCTTACTGCTCTAAGCTCTGTCTTATACTCACATAGCAAATTTATTTCCTATCTTTAAATCCTTTATTTTTAACGCTATTGATACAGCACAGTATCTCTTCCGAAGAGCCAGCACTACCTCATTTTTTCAAGCTTACTCACCTGAGCACTCCCATTGCAAAACCAGGTAGCTGCACTGCTAGCAGTAATGATTTTTCCAAACTATGCAAAGCTGGACATAACTCCACAAAGCAATTTGAAGCTACCAGAAGATTCTTAGTAACACTTTGGAGCACAGCTTGTCAGACTTGAGAAATACTCATCTAGCATCTAGTCTTATTATGTGCATATTTTTATCAGATTTATCCTTTTTTACCTTGTTGTTCTGTATCGTTTAATATTTCCCAGACACGTAGTAAGCATTGCTACACCCCTACCCCCTTTTTTTGCTGAAGTGCCCTTAACCTTTTAAATTCCCCTTTGTCTAAAATCACCACCAATGAGTGCTCTTTTTTGGAGCATATGCTAAATTTTGGCACAGGTGTATCATAGAAGTCGCAGGGAAATTAAGATATCCTTAGATCTAGGCTCTGAGAATAGGGCCAGAGAACACCAGAATCAATCAGAGCGTTCTTTCCCTCTGCCCTTCACACAGGGTAGAGTCCGGACTGACAAGGCTCCCTGGGGATGCCATCGGGGCGGGGCTATGGGCGGGGTCCAGAGCCACCCTGCTTAGGAGCCTCTCCAGCTATAAACACAAGTGTGAGCAGATTGGGTCTGGATGTGGCCAACCTTCCACCTTTCCAAAACTGCCAAAGAGCTCACTGAGTGTGCAGAACTGTGTCTGTGGACACACATTTCCCCAACCGGAGGACCTCCAGGTGTTTGCTTAGGGGAGTCATTATTGAATTTCGAGGCAAATGAAGACCAGCTTTAAGGGAGAAGAAACTCAGCAGTAAGAATTTTCCAGGCTCAAGATAGGAAGGCTCGTTATTTAGATGTTCATTGCATGTTTATCATATCAGTAGTTCAAATAAATTTTAACATTAAAATACAAACTTT
This sequence comes from Heterocephalus glaber, assembly GCF_000247695.1. The sequence goes on from NW_004624798.1 coordinate 6,522,947, forward strand.
TTTGCATTTTGAAATAAATATAGGTCAGAATTTGTTCAGGCAGTGGTGATATAATAATACCACTACATCATTTCCACCGATAGATAATTTACACACAAACTTTGTCATACAGGAGCCTCTCCCTCAGGGTTCCTGTGTCGGTAACTTAAATCCCAAGGCAAGGTGGAGATGCAGGGTTTTCCTCTAACGAATGGGAATGGACCCGCGCCTTAGGGTAAGAGCCAGTGAGTTATAGGGGCTCCTGATGAAAGAGCACGCTCGACCCCTGGTGCCCGTTCCCCCTGCCTTCTTGCCCGGAGTACATGTGTGCTGCCTTCGCCTGTGCTCCCCCATGGGTGACACAGCTAAGAGGACCTCACCAGAGGTGGCTCCTTGGACCCCGGGAGCTGTAAGAAACAGAGTGAGGTGAGGCTCATGGCAGAGTTCGGGCCTGCCACGTGTGGGGCTCTGGGTTTGAATCTCAGCACTGCAAAGTGAACAAATAAATCATATTATGAACGGTCAGAAAGAAATCTCTGCTTTTTTATTAGGGTATGTTTGTGATCCAACATGAATGCCTTCACCTTGGGCAGTTGGCACACGCTCCTATCTCATCTCAACCTTTTTACTTCTTTTTCTCTGCTCCTCCCTCCCTTCTCCCCCCGTCCGCTGGTCCCCAGATGCCCTCCCGTCTCTACACAGCCTCCCTCTCTGTGTCTCTGTGTCCTCTCGTCTGTCTTTTATCTTGCTTTTTTTTTTTTTTTTTGGTACCAGAGATCGAACTCGGGTCCTTGCGCTTGCGCAGCAGGCGGCGAAACCACTGAGCTAAATCCCCGGCCCTTTTATCTTGCTCTTTAAATCATTCATCCTTTGGTTTCTCATATGAGAGAAGCCAGTGTCTGGAAATCTCTTTTGTTTATAAATTACTTGACCCAGGATATTCTGTTGTAGTAGCACAAAATGATCTAAGATAGTAAGTAAATGACTAAATAACACACTGTACATGTGCTAAGATAAATCTATCTAGATATAGCATTCTTAGGGAAAGAGCGGCCGCTTTCTATCTGGTTTTCTCCTTTTATAGACGGGAAATCAATGCCATAAACCAGAGAGAGAGTTGCTCTCCATCACAAAACCAGATAATTGAATTTACTTCTTGGCTCTTGATTTAATGCTACATAAAACTGTGAGTTAAAAATGAATTCTTTCATCACTGATGTTGGAATAGTTACGGATTTGCAGCATTTTGACTAGAGAATATATAGCTGTTACATGTATAACATGTATAGTTACAGTAATTAACTCCCAATAATATCCTGATCAATGCATTCATACAAGTATGTGAGAAATATTGTTTTTGGGGTTTTTTTTGGTACTGGGGATCAAACTCGGGACCTTGCGCTTGCAAGGCAGGCGCTGGAACCACTGAGCTAAATCCCTGGCCCTAAATATTATTAATATTGATGATAATATAGGAACATTGAGAAAAAAGTTTTGACGAAACTCAAATGATAGGTTTCTTTTTAAATGTTAAGGCATCATCTTTAATTCCAAAAAAATACCATTTCACCAAAAGACAAATTGAGGCTGAAATTTCTTCCCAGTCAGAAATAGTTCATTTTTCTCTTGAAATTGTTTGGGACAGAATCAGAGTCTTTTTGAAAGAAAACAGATGCCGAGAGAAAGGCACATGAAGGCACAGGAGAGAAAGAACATGAAGAACATACAAGGTCCTTCACAATGGAGAAGGTTAAGGATGTGCTCAGATGTCAGATACTCTGCTCTTGGGAGGTTGAGCGAAACAAGATGCCCCTACCCCCGCCCACAGGGTCTGCCTGGGTCCTCAAAGGCGACCCCTCTCCCCTCCTGCTCCACTGTGGACCCCTTGTCTTCTCCCCAAGGCCACTGCCTCCCGGTGCCCACAGACTTCTCTTTCTGCCCCTCCCACTCCTGGGTATGTCCCTGCAGGTGGCCTTCTGTCTCCGCCCTCCCGCACAGCTCTCTGTCACTGGAGTGTCTTCATCCTCCTTATTCTCCTTCCATGCACTTATCTCTACCCAGAATTATTTGACCTCTCTAGCGCCTGGGCCGTGAGAAGGCAACCTTCATGAGGGCAGAAACTAAACTTGATGAAAACACACTCTTCCCCTTATGCAAGAACCCTGTCTCCTGTCAAATTCACCATGACCCTGCATCATACCTGCTTTAGAAGCATTGCTTCATTTAATCTTCATAATTGCCTTACTACAAAAATACTATTATTATCACCATATACCAGGGGGAATATAGCAAAAAGTATGCCTTGATTTACACAGATATTAAATATCTGGGGCAGGTTTCCAACTTGAATATTTTCAGCTTTAGGCCTCAAACTAAAAACAATGTAAAAGAAATGGGATTTCAAGGCATGACAGTGACCCAACTGCGCACACAAAGAGTGGCAGAGCTAAAGCAGAATATGGCTGTCCTAACTCTACGGGGATGGATCAGAGGGAGGATTTTCCCAGAGTGCAAAAAAGGTATCAGGTCGTCTAAGATCAGAAGAACTGAACATGCAGTAATTTCTTTAAAAATATTTGCTTAATTGATGCGGTAATTGTTCATACTGTTATCGAATCAATCATGTCTACGTGCCCGAACATAAACTTAGGGGTTCTTAGTGGACAATGTTTTAAGAGCTCTTCATGACCTAGTTCCTGTTTCCTTGAGGTGAATACCTAACATATCCAGGACAAAGAGCTCTCTTCTAATACACATACTCCTGGAGCCAGGCTGCATTGTCTTCCCTTTGGTCAGACAAATTCTTCCTTCTTTCATTTTGCATGTGGTTTGTTTTCTGTGAAGTCTTCTCATTTTCTTCAGTGTTTTTGTGAAGTAGAGAGAAAGATCTCTGTTTCTTCATTATAACTTGTAAGATTGTATTTTTCTATACAGTTTTACTGGCAGTGAAAAGACTTTGATTTTCAGTAGTCAGTTCCTCTCTTGACATAAACCGTATAGCTTACCTGGCCAAAACGTTGGAGAGAATTTCTCTTCTTCCTTAAGAAGCTGGGAAATTGCTAGCTGGTTCCTGGAGTGCACACATTTTCTTGGTTATCTCTTTGAGACCCTTCAGTTGACTGTGTGATCAGAGGGTTAAACACAAGACAAGACAAAGACTGCAGGATCAAATACAAAATTACCAAATTGTAGGACTCATGTGGAAGTTGAACACATCTTAGTTGAATGAGTCTGGTCAAAATTAAGCTCTCTGTCAGGCTTCAGCTTACATAAACAGATTATGAACCAATTATTCTATGTAAAGTACAAGTGGCTTGTTTGCCTCCTGAAATTTACATGGAAAAGCCAGACTGCCTCGAATTAAGTTGAACAAATCAAGCTGCCTATGGAATTAACCACATAAGTGTAGTTTTGGCCCAAATATGCTTTTTGGAGGTTTTGGATAGGTGATGTAGTGATTAAGACTGTAATGGATCTAGCCCATGCAGAAGCATGCTAACCACAAATACTTCTTTAGGGAGGGTGCATAGTAATTCTTGTCTCTAAAATCTCTCGTGAAATCCCAGAAGCATGCAATGTAATTAAATGCAGAGTTTTCCGGTGACTGAGGCTGTCTGTGTGAATAAACATGTGGTTCTGCTGGTTGGCTTGTCTGTTTTCTCTCGCTGCTCACGGTGCGTTAACATCCAGTTAGGTCAGACTGTCTGAATGGTGAGGTCCGCTGCCTCATAAACTCAGGCAGATGGTTATGAATGCCACATTTGAGAAAATCTCCCATTTGTGAAAACATATTGGGTCGCATAAAATGGGATTAAATGGATTCTTTTTTTTTTTCGGAAAGTGTTCCATAGGTAGAAAGGAATGCTGAGGTGACTCCGGGGTACTGGCAGAGCTGTAGATACTCCTTTCTGGTTGACATTCGCTCCGTGGGTTGAAAGTCATCGCATCGGGGTGGGAGAGCTGCAAGAAGGAAGCTTCAGCTTCAGTCTGCTCCGAAATGCGGGACTGGGGAGCCAAATCCTGACCTTCTACTGGCCCTTCGGAGTGCAGAGCAAGAAGCAGCCTGCAGTTTCAAAAGAGGCCCCATGAGAGCTTGGGTGCACTGGAGCCGTCGCGCCAGCTCTCTTCAGTGTTGTACACTGCAGGAGCAGGTGACTGAGTGTGTAACCCATTTACCTGGTGTCTACAGCATTTACCCCAGAAACTTCGTTCAGTCCCACTTTGTGGCTTTTGCACAGAATTATAAAGCCCATGGATTCAACTGCAAATGCCGGGGTGCTGTATCGATGTGTCCTGGGTTGCATGAGATGGGGCCTTGCAGGAACTGGGTGTCTCCCAGGGAGGTGTGCACCAGTGCCAGCAGCGTGTGTAATCCCTGAGGGAAACCGGAAATTGCTGCGGGGACCTGAACTCCTGAGGACAGAGGGATGAGGAAAGGGAGAGGTGGGTCAAGATAGAGCCACACTCTGAGGCTTAGTGAGGCTCTGTCTGTCTGAGCTGTTATACACAATGCACCAGGACTGGGGAGTTTAGAACAGGAATTTGTTTCCCATAGTTCTGCAGCCTGAGAAGACGAATGTCAAAGCAGCAACACTTCTTTTCCTTTTTTCCACTACTGGGAACTGAACCCAGGAACCTATATCCCTCGCCCTTTTTGTTAGTATCTTGAGACAGTCTCATTAAGTTGCACAAGCTGGCTTTGAACTTGCAATCCTCCTGCCTCTTGAGCAGCTAGGATTACAGGTGTGCACCACCACTCCCAGCTTCGCAGCATTAGCATTCAGGGTTCCCCGAGGTCTTCCCGCTCTGTGCTCCTGTGGCAGAGGGCAACAGCGCCTCTCCATGTCCCCCCAGCCCGGTCCCATTCTTGAGGACAGAGCCCACCTGCATGGCCCAGTTCTCTGCAAAAGCCACACCTCTTGCAACCATTACATCGGGGCTAGGTTTCAACACAGATCCTGAGGGACTCACAAACGTCAAGCTAGGGCGCCCTGCAAGAACTGGGATTCACGCCCCCAAGAAATGATCCCCTATCCTACCAGCTCTGTCATGATAAACTGTTACTGGAGAAATATTTTCCTGTTATCTCCACCTCCAGATGGGGACGCAGCAGCAGAAAGCTTTGTCGTATGAGATAGGTATGACAAAACTATTTGGATTTCTTCATAGTAGAAAGGTAAGTAAAATTGCCATGTGTTTTTCCTGTAATTTTACTGTGTCAAGACTTAAATTTCAAAAGCAGTTAAAGGGCTTAGGTTTGCTTCATTTATTGAAGTCACTTGACATAATTTGCTGATCAGGTGAGTCTTAATGGAGTTATCTCTATAGAAGTTCCAAACCACTATACAAAATACTGCATTGTTGTTTAATAGGATGAGACACATTCATGTTGTTTTCAAGCAATCTGTTTTGTAACCTCATATTTAGTTTTGATTCTGTCCTTTAATATTATAAAACATATTCTTTTTAAAACCAAACACTTTAGTGTATGGAGCACTAATTTCACAAAGTGCAAAAAGACCTAAGTAAAAAGAATGAGCTAGTATTGTTTATTGCTATAAATTTTTGCTTTTAGACAGAAGGAAAGACAGAAGTGGAGCTGGGTGTGGTGGTGCACGCCTGGGATCTCAGCACGCTCAGAAGCTGAGACAGGAGGGTCACAAGTTCTAGCCCAGACTCAGCAACTTCACAACTGGGGAGACCGTTAAAATGGAAAGGAAGGGATGGATTGGGGATGTAGCTCCGTGCAAAGGCCTTGGAGTCAATCCCCAGGAGGAGGTGGGGGAGAAAGAGGGAAATGCTCCCTACAGCTGGAAAAAAGAAATATTCTCACTGATCCAGTGGAAAAGTCCTTCACACCACTGCCTTGTCGGAGACGGCCCCGCAGGAGCACCGCGTTTCTAAGGACACCGGCCCTGCGCATTGCCGCTCCTGCACGGACGGACGGACTCTGCTCCCACTCACGTCAGCACTGGGCCTCATCCAACAACGCGCTGCAGGGATGAATTGGGTTTCTGTGCGGTTTTTCCTGAAAGGGAGTCAAATGACAGGATTTAAAGGTCAGCACAATTACAAGTCTACTGGCTCATTTTATTATTTTATTATAGCAATATAGCTTTCACAGGAGGAGAGAAAACTGCTTTTATCCTATTGTGTTTAGTTGCCGGGGGACTGTCAATTAAACTGACAAGACAGACTAACGGGGAGAATAAGGCTTGCCGGTACGGATGAGAAATCCAGCAACACAGCAGTTGGCACGTGGAATGGCTGCCGTTAGGGACACACACCTAGCTTCATAGGTGAAAGGGAGAGGGAGGAAAGACACCTGCGGGAAGGACAAAAATGCTTTTCTAGAAGAGACAGAGTTTTGGAGGAACAAATATAAGGTAAGAAGTTAGAAGACTGTTTTACAGGTAGAACTATCTTTTCCCTCTCCTTCAAAGGCAGAACCCTGGGATGGAGTTTATTTATCATCTCTCTTCTGGGATTAGCTCCACCTTGAAGGAGAATTTATAGAAATTCATTTCCCAGCATTCGCTGCTGTTAGTCAGTAAGGAAGCGTTAACAAGTCTCTTTTCTGAATTTGTTGGTTCTCAGTTGCCTCCAGCTTGAAACAGTGAATGCCAAAGTGCACATGCTGAGGTGGAACATTCTCGTCTCCCTGCCTCTAGACACCGGCCACATGACCATACGCATTAATTTTACGTCTCTAAAAAGCGGTGAGAGGCTTCACACCAAGTGATATGATTTTGGTGAGTTCTTTGCTTGCAAGGGTAAGAAAAGAGAATAATTATCCTAGCTACAAATTTCCACATCATAGCCAGCAGCCCCCTCAACAGATGGAGTCTAATACATTCTTCCTTAAGGTTTAACAAACACAATATTTTGGCAAGAGAACATGTAACAAAGGTATAACATATTCAGTTATACTTTCTTGTGATAGCACAACAATAATGTAATATATTTAAGAATGAATTTGGTACAACAACTTTAAAAGTTTACCATATCAATTTGAGGTATTGCAAAATAATATGAGAAATAGTTAGAGGATTCATACTATTAATGAATGCTTCAGTCAGAGTGTGCGTTCATGACTCAAGAATTTGCTTAAGAGGTTAGATAAGGGAGAAGTGGTATATACAAACCATGGAACTTTATTCAGGCTTAGAAACGGAGGAAATGCTTCTATATATGACAATGCAGGTGAATCTGTAGGACTCTCTTAAGAAATGAGCCAGACACAGATAAACAAACATTGCATGATTCCATTTATATAAGTAATGTAAAATGGTCAAACTCATTGAAATGTAGAATAAGATGTTCCTCTCCGGGGTTCTGTGCAGGGAGACATGGGGATTTACTGTTAAACCATGTTAAAATACTTAGTGGAGAAATCATTGATTAGGAAGCCCTAGTTCCCTGGGCTCCTCGTAAGCAAACGGAAACCCAACCCAGCACAAATGGTCCTAGCCAATCTGAAAGTGCCAGGCCATCTCTAACTAGGGACTCTCATGGTAACGATCTGAAGATACAGCTCCACTTTATCCAATCAAATTTTTTTTAGTCTTGCAATTGCAATCATCCTATGAAATTCTTCCGCTCAGGCCTCTTTGGCAGAGTTCCTGAATTCCTCTCAGTTTGTAGCTACACAGTTCATGCATCCTTTCTGCCCAAATAAACATTTCATAATTTTCATATGCCAAAGCTTATCTTGTAACCCAAGTATGAAATTTCAGTTATGCAAGATGATGAATTTCAGAATTCTTCTGTACAACATTGTGCCTATAGTCAACAGTACTCTACTGTACATTGAAAAAGTTATTAAAAAGATCAGTCTCATGTTAAGAGTTCATACCACAAAAATTATATTAAATATCAGGGCTGAGAGATAATTTTATAAGAATCAGACATATTCATTTAATCTTCCATCTATAGTAAATTTCAAGATGTGCATAAATTAGCAACCAAAAAAGTATAAAGTTTAGACAAATATGATGACTATTGTTCTTTTTAAACAAATACTAGTACTGTAATACAAACTAACATACAAAGTTAACTGTGTGTCAGGTCGTTCTGCATAAACTAAATGAATTAACTCATTTAGTTCTCTTGTCATCCTCAGTGTCTTGCTGCTATTTCATTGTTGAAGAAACTTAAGTATTGATAAAAGAAACGTATGAAAGACATTTTCTTAGAGTATTTATGCAGCTATAACCGAATACCTGAGACTGGGTTACTTATAAACAATAGAAATTTATTCTTTGCAGTTCTAGAGGCTGAGTCCAAAATCAAAGCATCAGAAAGCCTGGTGCCTGCTGAAGCCCTTTCCTCATTTTGGCATCTTGTAGGGCAGGAGGGAAGGAGAAGCAGAAGGGAGGAGAAGCGAATGGCTACACCTGGGACCTCTTGTCAGGCCACTAATTTCCTCACGGGGTGGTCCTCATGACTTACGCCACCCCACCTCTTAATACCATTTATCAGCAATAAGTTTCAACATCCTAATTTTGGGAGACACATTCAAACCATAGCAGACATAGTATAAAGTTATGAAATAGTTGGCTAAATCATCGGCTAATCACTGAGTTAAATCACTCATTCAACAAATATCTTTTGAGTCCCTCCTACTCACCAGAGACTTTGAGGCATGGGAAATACAACTGTGAGCAACATAGCCATGGTTTTTTCCCTAACTGGTGAAGAGCGAAACATAACATCGAATGTGACAGGTACCATGAAGGTTTCATAAGTGTTCCAGGAGGTAACAACCCAAGGTGTGAGAATGTTAAGCTGAGAACTGATAGGGTCAGCTGGGTGAATGGTAGGGTGGAGAGAAGAAAAGCATCCCAGGCCTGGAAATGGCACCGAGAAGACAACGAAATGGATGCACCAGCAGCTAGAGGAAGTGAAGAGCCCCAGAGCACAGTTAGCCACAGGGAGCAGGACAGGGAATGCGTCAGAAAGGCAGGGTCAGGGCACCATCACCTGAGGTTTCCTAGGGCATCTTATGGATGCTGGTCCTTATTCAAGACTGTCACAGCAGAGCACGCAGGGACCCATGGTAGGTGTCCGACTGAGGAACATTGTGCTCCGGGTTAAAACAGTGCAGGTGCAGAGAACAGAAGGTGGGGTTGAGGCGGGTCAGTTGGATTTCAATGTGATTGGTCAGGAAGAGGACAGGTAAGGGAAAGATGGATTCTTTGGTCTCTGCCTTGAACAACTCGTCGGACATTTAAAGCAGGGGGAGAGGATGACTTCAGCTTTGGGTGGGTTGGATTTTAAGAGTCTGTGGAATATTCAAGTGGGGATATTGAAAGGAAATTGGATACATATATCTATATATATATCTCTCTCTATATATATCTTGAGATCTAAGTTGAAGTTATTGGAAGTTGATAGCCTTATAGATATTAGATAAATACTTGAACTTCATAAACCTGTGATAGAAAGTCTGGAATGAAAAGGTGAGGGCCCAACATTGAAACAAAACCTTAGCAAATGCTCACTGAGTGAACAGGAGAGGTTGGAGAACACAGGACAGGCAGATGGGGTCTTTTTTTTCTTTTCAAGGAACTAGCAATCCTAACTAATATGATAATATAGTACAGGGGTTAGGGGAGCGGTGGGTGTGAGAAATGCTGTAGGAGAACAGCAAAGTGAAGGAGCTAATGTCAGGATGGTCAGAAAGGACTTCTCAAGGAAGAAGGCTCTGGTTGGATTTTGAGAAGACCACGGAGCCCTTCCAGAAAAAGAGATTTAACAGAGAGAGGAAGAGAGGGAAAGGCACAGGGAAACTTTGCATGATATCTAGAAATAAAAAGAAAGCAAAGAAATAGAGATGGTCATTTCTGACCTTTTACAGAACTTACATAGAAATCTTCAGACTAAAAGCACAGCGAAAAAACCTGTGAAATATGTAAAAGGATATTTATGGACTATGCAAATTAATGTCGTGGACTGCCGGATTGGAATGTTGGCAGAGCACTGGAACTGCTGTGCTGTTCCAGGGTTAATTAGGGATGATTGGAGGAAATGCGCTAGGAGTGGCCATGTAGGGCAGGGCACGGCACAGATGTGAATTTCTTGGACACAACTGAACATTGTCACCGAAGAATTTCATTGTCCTATAAATATATCTTGGTTGTCCATTCTGAAGAAGGGTTTCAAAGCCTAATAAACTGCACTTGAAAGGTTTTTCCCTTTACTGTCCATTATAAATGTAACTTATAATTGCTACAATGAGCCATAATTACCTAAAGGCAGATTAGATGAACCCTAAATGCCACCGCTCTCTCCCTTAGTTAAGGAAGGCAGCCCCAGGGAACAGGAGAATGGGACGTCATGCTTGCTTTTACCTAAGCACCGGAAGGACACTCGGGAAGTTAGACTACTCTATCATAATTCTAGGATTATTACTATATTAAGAGGTTACCATGTAAGAACTATTATTCCTGCTACCTCTGAGTCACATCCAAAACCTTGAATCCTGAACTTCTCTATGGTGGAGTCCAGTGAAAATCCCTCTTCTGGCTACCAATGTAGAAAGAAAATGACTGTCATTAGAACCAATGAATGGATTTCTTAAATATACTATGTATTTATTTTGCTCTTCAATTGTTTGGCAATTGCTTTATTTTCCTCCTTTTTTTTTGTTTGTGTTTTGGTATTTTCCTCATTGTTTTAATTTCTAAGGGGAGATCATTTTCACCTAGTTTCAATGGAGGAGACCAAAGTAATTGCTATTTGCTTTTGTACAGCAAATGTGATTCTGAAAATGTAAAGGCTCCTGCTATGTTTGCTTCCTTCTTTTTTTTGGTACCGGGGATGGAACTCGGGTCCTTGCGCTTGCGCAGCAGGCGGCGAAACCACTGAGCTAAATCCCCGGCTGCTTCCTTCTTTTCTAGGTGCCTTTTATAACTACTGAGGAAATTATTAAAAATTTCCTGTGAAATTATGCAGATTATTTGCTTCCGGTTGTGAGGAAAATACATCAAAACTGAACTAAGAACAGGAGGGATGCAGATCTTCTCTCACTCTCAGAGAGCAGTGTCTGCAGTCTCAGGAGGCAGCCCAGGCTGCCCAGCTCAGGGCTCCGGCGATGGCATCACAGTCCCCAGGCTCAGCAGGAGTGCCTGGACATGTCTGTACAGGGCTGAGAAGGTTCCACTTTTCCTTCAGTAAACAGGATTTCATTACGGTCAGAGGGTTTCAGGGACTTTTTCTCCTAAAGGAGTGTGAAGCAGATTCACTGAAGACTGACTACCCGCTTGTCCTAAGTCTGCAGAGACAGAACACCCAGAGGTTACGAGTTGCGTGCAGTGGGTTTTTTACTTACAGACAGGCAGCAAAAGACGATGGAAGCTCAGATTCCATGTGAGTTGGTCCCCACCGCTGGGGAAAGCTGCCCAGGAGCAAATGAATCCTACCTGCTCACACCTGACCCGAGAGACCCCAGGACGCAGCAGCCCCTCCGTTTTATGTCCTAGAGGATTACATGACGTGGGGGATTAAAATGTGGGTACACATCTAAACCTAGGGGCTGGAGCAGGCCCAGGGTGTTCTGGACAGATCTCCTGCACTTCAGGGGGTACTCTCCCAGCACATTTTAACAGCCTTTGTAAGAACAAGAAGTGAGAAAGTAGATGTAAGGGGGTGAGATTTCTCTTCTAAATATTTTATCCTAGAGTTGGGTTGCAAAGCAGCCTATTCTTTGTGCTCAAGAGTGTAACATTTGCAGTAAGATAACTCAAGGTTTCAATACTGTTGTGTGACCTAGAGAGAGGTTTTCAAAGCAAAATAATGCGTGATAGTTGGTAATAAAAATATTCAAATCACATCTAACAAATAAAAGGTAAAAATTATTTTTTATATTTCAGCTTACTACCCAGGGGAAAGTATTTTTACAGTATGTCCATAGGGGTCTTTTTCTATACATACTATTTTTGTTATGTGGATTTTTTAACAAAAAACGAATAGCACAAAATAGAAAATCAACACACTAAAATTAATAACATAACTATATACTGATAATGAATCTACTGAGAAAAATATTAGGAAAACAATTCTATTCACAATGCTTACAAAATAAATATCTAGTTATCAACCTAATCAAGGAGATGAAGACCTCTAGAATGAAAATTACAGAAATCTGAGAGAAGAAATAGAGAAGGACATTAGAATATGGGAAGGTATCCCTTGTTCTTGTATAGGCAGAATTAATATTGCTTAAATGGCCATATTACTGAAAGAGATCTATAGATTTCATGCAATCCCCATTAAAAGACCAACAACATTCTTCACAGAACTAGAAAAAGCAATCCTAAAACTCATGTGGAATCAGAAAAGACCTAGAATTGCCAAAGCAACGCTAAGCAAAAAGAGCAAAATTGGAGGTATCATATATCAGATTTCAAGTTATACTACCAAGGTATAATTTTTAAAATGCACTGGTACAGAAACAGGTAGGTGGACCAGTGGAACTGGACAGAAGACTCAGACCCCCCCCCCCCCGCCATCTGATTCTTGATAAAGGAACCAAAAACATATAATGGAGAAAAACAACCTCTTTAACAAATGGTGCCAGGGGAACTGCCTATCCACTAGCAGAAGACTAAAGCTACATCCCTATTTCTCACTCTGTACTAAAATCTAATAAAAATGGAGCAAAGACCTCGATTTAAATACAGAAACTTTGAAACTGCTGGAAGAAAGCAGAGGGGAAACACTTGAACCCATAGGCATGGGCAAAGATTTCCTGAATAGAATGCAAATAGCACAGGGATAATGTCAAAAATCAGTGAATGGGATTGCATTGAATTATAAAGTTGTACACAGCACAAGAAATAATTCATGGACTGAAAAGACAGACTATGGAATGGGAGAAAGTTTTTGGTAGCTACTCTTCTGCAAGAGGACTAAGATCTAGAATATAGAAAGAACCCAAAACGTTAACCCTCCAAAAATGAATGACTCTCTCAAAATGGGAAAATGAACCAAATAGCCACTTCTCAAAAGAGGAAGTTCAAATGGCCTTTTGAGTACAATATTTTTAGCCATTAGGAAGTTGCAAATCAAAACAACTTTGAGATTTCATCTTACCCTAGTCATCACACACACACACACACACACACACACACACACACACACACACACGATGAATGCTGGTAAGTTTGGAAGGGAAAGCGAACTCTCCTATGTTATTCATGAGAATGTAAATTACCACAATCACTATGGAAATGAGTATGAAATTTCTCAAAAAACTAAAAGTGGATATTTTATTTGATCCAGCAATACTGCTTCTGGGTATGTGCCTGAAAATACCATACGCCAGTGATACATGCATACCCATGTGTATAGCAGTGTAACTCATGGAAGGTAATTTCTGGAAGCAGCCAAGATGCCTGTAAACAGATGAATGGGTAGAGAAAAAACGGTATACATACACAAGGGGGTATAATTCAGCCCTAAAGAGGAATGGAATCATGCTATTTGCAGGGAAAAGGATGAAACTTGAGACCATCAGGCTAAGCAGAATCAGCCAAACTGAGAGAGTTCAGAATTACAGGTTTTCTGTCAAACATAAATAAAATATAAATAAATAGAGGAGAGATAACAGGAAATTGGAAGACAGACTTTTGGAGATAAGGAGTTGGGGATAGCTAGAGAGATTGCAAATGAGCAAGATAGAAGCCTGAGTCAGCTCCCCACATGGACACCACTATTCTACTCCATCACGAAGATTGCATCCATTTGACAGAAAGGATCCTACTGCAAATGACATAATCACCTCGATGAATTACTTAGCCTCTCTACACTTTAGTGTCCTCAACTGCAAAATGAGAACGCCAATTATTGTTTTGAAGAAGTTTGATTTGGGCTGGCTCAGTTAAGAGAAAAATGCTCAGTAGGGTAACTGAAAAAAAGAAAAAGTCCCACAAAGGCTGAATGCTACCCAGAGCCCCTCCCTCACTGTTCTCTGGTCACAGGTCTCTTCCAGGCCTGCAGTGTTGCACAGGTGTGTCTCACTCTTTTGTTCACCTGGCATCCGAGAGCTCCTGATTCCAGGCATGGAGATCATGGAAGGCGCCCAGTCAGTGGTCACTGTGTGAATAAACACACCACGAGTCAAAGATTATTTTATTCACTATTTCTGGAACTGTCTGTCCCATCATTCCCGAAATTCAAGCTAGGCCATTCTTAATAAGACATTTTAATTCTAAAAGCGTGTTGGAAGATTTGTGCACTTCTTCCTTCAAGAGGCCACGAGGGCTGCATGCACCGTGGTTTCTGAGCTCCTGCCTTTATTCCTTTACATATGTTTCCATCTCCCAGAAGAAAGTATTGTGACTTTCTGAGAATACATTTACATTAACCTGATGTTCTGATGAAGTGATGAAGAGCAAACAGCAAAACAAAGCTCATTCACTCCTTCTGAAGTGTGCACCATAGGTCAGCACTGGTAGCAGACAGAGCTGGGCAGACATGAACAGTTTAGCCCCTTTGACCTGCAACTACTGAGGGTTGTGGGTCTTCAAATGCAACTGCCTTGGGGTTTTCTCCAGCCTTTTTCTGATCCTGTTTTTCTAAAGGCTGTTTTGTTTACTGAATTTGTCAGTACTGAACTTTGTTTTCCTGGCTAATATGATTTGCACCCCAAGTGCGGCAGAGCCTACAGGCCTCCTGGCCTCTGCTCCAGCAGTCAGGGACTGGACCCATCACACCAGAGGGCAGCTTGTTATTTACTCAAGTCACGAAATCCCCCAAGGTCTCTGGAAAACTCAGGAGTTAGATTCAATTATTTTTGAGCTCAAGGACTCTGTTGTTGATTTTCCATTCTGGGTTAAATTATCAACAATACAGATGCTTTCAGAGTATAACTGATTAAATCTCAGTAGATCATCTTTGTTCATCAATAAGGTCCAGAAAGATGCTAATGAATATAAAAATCAAGTTTCAGGCAGCTAGGAAAATAAGCCACAGAAGCTGAAGAGCAAAAATCATTTTTTGTGGTAAAACATTTAAAACATAGAACTCTATGCTGGCCATCAAAGGACACAGTTCTACGGAATTAAGTGTGCTCACATGGCTGAGTCACCATCACCAACATCCACAGTCATCCTTCATGGACCCAGAGAAACTCTACACATTAAACAGCAACTCCCCTGTTCTCCCTCCCCCTTGGCAACATATTCTACTTCCTGTCTATGAATCTGACTACCCTAGGAATCTTGTATAAAAGCAATCATACAATATTTATCCTTTGATGACTAGTTTATTTTACTTGGCATAATGTTTTCAAGTTTCCAAGATTATATACCAAAATGTTTCTTCCTTTTTAAACACTGAGTATTGTATGTTATACACATATATACCGCAATTTGTTTACTTATGCACCTATGGTGGACACTTGCATTTTTCTACCATTTGGCTACTGTGAAGCACGCTGCTGTGAACATAAGGGTACAAACATCTGTTCAAGTCCCTGGCTTTCCGTTCTTTGGGGTATAGACATAGAAGTGTAACTGCTGCCTCATAAGATAATTCTGTGTTTAATTTGCCAAGGAACTGCCAAACTGTTCTCCGCAGTGCTACACCATTTTACCATCCTACTAACAATGCACAAAGGTCTTCCTTTCTCTATATCCTTGTCAAGACTGGTTAGTTTCTGGCTTTTGTTTTGTTTCTGCTCTCTGCGACAGTTCAGCTGGACTGTCGGCTTGATTGACTTAGGAGCCACCCAAGGTATTAGGAAGGCACTCCTCTGGAGGTGTCTGGGTGAGTCACAGGGCTGTGACCTTGGGCTCCATATCTGGCCCCTCACCCTCTTCCTATCTGGCACTTTCCCTCCTGCTTCCCAGTGGACAGAAATGAATCATCTTTGGTCCACCATGATGTTTCTGCCTTGGAGCCAGCTAAGAATGAACTGAATCCCCTGAAAACTCCAGGCAAATTAAACCTCTCTTCCTTTAGATGGCATTGTGTTGCAGTGATGGGAAGGTTACTTCTTAATGGATGTGAATAGCTCCTCTTTGTGCCTTTGATTTGCATTTCCATAATGAGTGGTGATGTGGAATATCTTTGCATGGGTTTGTTGGCTCTTTGTGTGTCTTCTTTAGCAAAATGTCTTTTCCAATTCTTTATACTTTCTAAGATTATACCCATTTTTGTTGTTCAGTCGTATGACTTGTTTATATGTTCTGGATATTATTCCCTTAAAGACATATGATTCACAAACATTTTACCCATTCTATGGATTGCATTTTCATGGTTTTGATAGTACCTTTGATATACGAAAGTTTTACATTTTGATGAGGTCCAATTTAACAAGTTTTTCCTTTGTGTTTTTAGTGTCAAATCCAAGATGCTGTTTCCCAATCCAATGTCATGAAGGTTTTATTGTTTCCTTCTAAGAGTTTTATAATTTTTAGCTGTTACCATTAGGGTTTTAATCCATTTTGAGTTAATTTTTACACATGGTATAAGGATCCAATTTCTTTCTTTTTTTTTTTTTTTAGCATGTGACTATCCAGTTTTTCTAACCTTCCTTCTTGGAAATATTGTCCTTTTCCTACTAGATCACCTTGGTGTGGTTATGAAAACTCTTTGCTGCCATACACAGGGCTTCACTTCTGTCACCTATTGGATTGGTCCAGATGTAATCTTTATGCCGGGACCTACACTGCATCATACAGATTAGTGGAGCTTTGTGGTAAACTTCGAAATTGGGAAATATGAGATCTCCAACTCTGTTCTTTATTAACATTTCTCTGGATATCCAGAAAAGGTTAATATTTTAATGAAGAAGTAAATGAACTTAAAAGTATAATAAGGTAAGCATGGTATTGTGGGCACACAAAAATATTCTTGAATGAATAGCAACTAGCTGTCAAGGAGCTATTTCTCTCTTCATGTGCTCTAAATGGGCACAAAGCAAAAGTACAATAATAGAAAGTAAAATAAGCAAATTTCAGGGAAGAGAGAGAGAAGTCATGTCTGGTGAAGTTTAACAAAGAAAGTTTCCTCAAGGAGGAAATAAAATTTGAAATAGGCCTAAAAGCAAGCAAACCCAACAAAGAAACAACAAAAATAGGACCCCAAGTTGGGGAAGAGGGTATTTATTTTTTGACTAATTGACTATTCTACTGAGTACTTCTGTCTTGGTTATTTCCAGCTTGCTTTTACATTATTTCAAAAGCTGTGATGAAAAAGTGAAAAAATCAAATGATACTTAGGTAATATACTATAAATTATCTCATTATGTATTTTTCCAATTTTGAGGAAGAAGTGCACAAATCTTTTTTTTTTTTTTTGGTACTGGGGATCCAAACTTGTGAGGCAGGCAGCGGAACCACTGAGCTAAATCTCCATCCCTGGTGATAGTATCTTGAAGTTTGCAGTTATGACCAGGCCCTAGACTACTATGAGATCATCAAGGAAAAGAATTTTGTCCCATCTCTGCTTGCATATCCATAGTTTTAGGCACACAATAGATTAGCACTGAATTGTCAAATAAATAAAAGAATGCATAGAAAGAAAATAGACTGCATATTCATTGCTCCTAAAAATAATTTGTTAATCATCTTTAAAAGTGTATTTTCGATCAATCCTCCATGTTCTATTATTTTGATTAAATTCTTTCATTTAAAAATTAGTTGAGAATTCATTTAATCCTTTACATAAAATTATTTTATTGTATTAAAGCATTAGTTTGTATTTTAAAGCTCAGAGAAGTACACATGAAATCTCAGGCTGAGGTCCAGTCTGTAGCCCATGCCTATAGTGGCTTTGGAAATATTTGGATGCAGATTTTTCATATTCTAATATATGTTGTCCAATTTTCTAAAAATTTTTCTTAATGAGACCAATCATATATTTTAGGGCCAAAGTAAACAGTAATTTTCATAGAAAACACTAAGAATGAAAACTGCTCTTTTAAAAATACAAATATATTTTAGTGAAATTAATGTTAATAAATGTAGTGAGATACAAAAATCAGTATACAAATATCAGTAGTATTTCTGTGGGTTAGAAATAAACAATGTGAAAATGACATTAAGAAAAACAATTCAGGTAGCACTGCTCCCAGCCCAGAGGAGGTGAGCTGCATGGGTGCCAGCAGCAACCCCCAATCTCCCCTCCCCATCAAAATAAGAAAACACATAAACAAGCCTCAACACAGACTCCCAGATCACTTACAGCAACCCCAAAAGGAAAGGAGATGGAACAGTCTAACACTCAACCACATGGACTCTCTGAACTGAACTGGCAACAAAAGAAGATCTGGAAAAAATGAAATCAGAAATAATTTCTCAGATAACAGCAGAGATTGTGCCAATAGTGTAAGACATGATTAATAAATCTAGAGT
>NW_004624798.1:6545597-6569594 GCF_000247695.1 Heterocephalus glaber
AGCTATTTCCCTGCTGGGTATCTTCCCCAAAGAATTAAAAGAATCATGTTCATAGCAGCACAGTTTGTAATAGCTAAAACTTGGAAATAGCCCAAATGCCCATCAACTGGAGACTGGATAAAGAAAATGTGGGTTTTTAAAATAAAATGGAGTACTATTCAGCCATAAAAAATGAGAAATCAGAAACATTTAGAGCTAAATGGATGCACATTGAGGCAATACACTTAAGTGACATAAATAGGACACACATGTATAATACTAAATAGTTTCTCTAGTGTGAGAAACTGATAGTGTAAAGAAGGACTAAAAGATATAATAGATAATGTGAAATAGGAAGAAAAGGGCAAAGGGGAGGTGGAAGAGGGAGGGGTGGGGAAAGGAAAGAAGGGAATGGAATTAATGTGAGAAAATGGAAAAATGGAAACAAAGTCTTTGTAAATAGGGAGCGACGGAGGGGTTGAAGGGAGGACAGGGGAAAGGGGAAAAATAAGAACCAAGAGAGATTATGTAAAGTTGCAAATTTCCAATGATGAATGTCATATTGTGTACCTAACAATGTACCAATAAAATTAAATTTAAAAGAAAGAAAAAAAGAAAAGAAATTCATTTACAATAATATCTCAAAGTATAAAATGCTTCAGAACAAGTTTGCAAAAGAAACACAAGCCTCATACACTGAAATTTACAATGTCAAAACAAATTCAAGAAGACCTAAAATACTAGAAAGATATATCAGGTTCATGGACTGGAAGACTTGATTATGGCAGAAGGCACTGAATTTGAAAGATACTTGCAAATCGTACATCTGCTAAGGGACATATAGTTAGAACTCTTAAAACTAATCAACCAACTAAAAGTAGGCAAAGAATATGAATAGACATTTTTCAAAAAAGATGTATAACTGACCAAAAGCACATGGAAGATGTTCAAAATCATTTGTTAGGAAAGTGAAAATCAAACCCTAATGAGATGCCAATGTTTGTTCACTGAAATGGTTATAATAGAAAAACAGATAACAATAAATGTCAGCAAGGATACAAATTAGAATACTAAGAGGGCAGTCACCTTGGAAAATAACAGCGTTTCTTCAAATATTAAATACAGAGTAACCATGGCTCAACAGTATTACTCCTAGGAATATACCCCCCAAAATAAAAACTTATTTCCAGCTAAAACTTTGTACATAAATTTCAAGTGGCATCATTCATAATAGTCCAAAATTTGAAACAGCCTAAATGTCCATAAACTGATGAATGGGTAAATAAAATACGATACATCCAAACAAAGGAATGGTATTGTCTGAAAATACATGAGCTTCGAGAGCTTTATAATTATTATTATTTCTTTGTGACGCTGGAGATCAAACATAGAGCCTCATCCAGGCAACTGCGGTACCATGGAGCTACGGCCCAGTTCCAAGGATGATCATTTTAATCACTGATAATATTAAGTTCCTGAACTTACAAACATATGAACCAAATTTTGGAATATATTGACCTCGGTCCAATGATTATATCAGAAGGCATAGCCACCCCAGCAAGTCCAGCCCAGAAATTTTAAGCATTAATCATCAGCTTACCGTTTATTTTAAAATAATTTCATAGCTAAAAATACATGACAACCAAATACCGTGCATTAAATTTGATTTAATCCTAGAAAAAAATTCACTGAGTCACAGTGTTAAAAAAAAAAGAGGACCATAATCTTTAACAAACAGTGCTGGGAAAACTGTATGTTTACATACCATATTTGTATGTATTAAAACAACACATGGTACCAAATTACTATGTATAATTGTCAGGTTTTTATGTAGCTGTTAAAAATAAGTCTAAGAAAAATGAGGAATGTTCAATGAAGACTATATATTTGATGATATTATTGAATAGGTATTAAATCTCGTGGATGCAGCAATTATGTTGTGGTAATGAAGAACAGTCTTCTTTTCTTAGATATGTGCCAAAATATTTATAGTGTCTTGAAATTGACAATGTACTTCATACGCTTTAGAAGCAAATGCACATATTCAGAGAAAAAGTGTGTCTGGCCAACAGTCAATCTAAGTAAAGACATATAAGCATTTGTTGTGCTATACTTTTAATTTTTTTGTAGCTTTGAATTTTCTTAAACTAAAAAATAAGGGAAAATTTTACTTATATTGATGACAACCATGTCTATCTTCAATGGTCTACTCTGTTTTCTGGTATTAGTTCTACTCATTTGTTCATTCATCCATGTACTTATTTATGTGGTGGTTTTTTGCTTAGCACTTATTATGTGCCAGAAGGTGAGGAAAAATACATTCATCTGACGTGGCTGCTACATTCAAAAAAGTGCATCAGAGCAGAGTACTTAACAGGAAATGCCTCATTTTAGAGTCTGAGATGGTGCAGTGGACTCAGAGGATCAATAAAAAGCAAAGAGTGGGGGTAAAAACATCAGTGGAGCACTTCCTTGTCCTGAATTTGGGGAAGACAAGCCATGGAGCATGCAATCGCAGTAGGGTATTGTCTGCATATCTTGCAGGTATGCAGTGTTGGGGAGCATGTAGCTGGGGTCCTACCTTAGTGTAGCAGAATGGTATTGGGACAAAACTTGCAATAGGTACCCAAGAGCACTGCTCAGGAACAGGCCATAGTGACCAGCCCTGGCAGTGAGAAGTCATTTGCAAAACCATGGTATTGAGACAACCCTGCATCTGATTTTTTTCTCTCCTAGCAAAGTTGAAGCATCATCTGGTGCTAAAAAAGAAGTGAGAAATCAGGCAGGAGATGTTCAGAGCCAAATAATGAAGCCCCTCTGAGCCTGAATGATGGGTTGGTTCAGCCTTCATCCTAAGCAAACAGGAGGGTTTTAGGAAAGGGAATGGCTTGACTGGATCTGGTTAAGTTTTGAAAATGGATCGATGGGGAGACAATCAGACTCAGGCAGGCCTTTCAAAGCATTTCTGTTGTTTTGTTTTATCTCCAAGGAGTCTGCTTTACCTGATACTCATGTACACCCTCAGTTCCCTTTGATTAATATATATATAACTTTTATCATTTTACTGTAGGTCTCCTATATTATTATATCTGAAGTGAGTTTCCTTTAGAAGGTATATATTTTAGTCATATTTTTAATCCATCTGCCAACCTTTATTTTTTATTGGGTATATATAAGCCTTGTATGTTTATTGTAAATTGAATTTTTCTTGTCGTTTGTTCTTTCTGTTTTTTCTGTTTTGGTTTTCCTGCCACATTGTGGGTTACTTGAACATAGTTTAGAATTCCATTTAATATATCCATATCATCTTTTAATCATCTTTGTATCACTGTTTTTAGAGGTTATTGAGTGGCTGTATGTTCATAACTTACAGCCTAATATTACCACTTTGAGTAAAGTGTAGACATCTCGTCTCCCTCTTGATCTCTTTGTCTAAGTATTTCTAAAATTACACTTAGGCTCTAATCATATGCTATTAATTTTTGTTTCAATAGCTGAAATTCTTGTAAAAACTTAAGAGAAGAAAAGTCTATTGTATACCCATACTTTTGCTTACCATTTTCTCCCTTTCTTTGTGATGTTTCAAGATTTCTTCTTTTATCAATTCCTTTCTGTTTAGAAATCTTGTATTTGACATTTTTTAAAGGATAAGGATTTTTTCTGGTGATAAATTCTTAGGCTGCCTTCATCAGAGAAGGTCTTAATTTCTCCATGCGTGAACGATATTTTTACTGGATATGACTTTGATTTTATAATAATTTCTTTCAGCACCTGAAAACTATTTTTACTTCCTTCTGATCTTCATAGTTTCTTAGGAGAAAATTGTCATTTAAATTATTTTTCTACCTTCAAGATTTTTTTCTTTGTCTTTAGTTTTCAAAAGTTTGATCATTCAATGTGGGTTCCTTTGGTAATATTCTGTTTGGGGTTTACTCACCTTAAATCTAAATTTGTTTTTCTGCCAAATTTGGAATGTTTTCAGTGATTATTTCTTGGAGTATCCCTCACCTGTCTTGTCTTTACCCTCTCTTTCTGAAATTCCAATGGACAGTTATGATAGGTCTTTTGTTTGAGTCCCCTGGGTCCCTGCTCCTCTTTTGTTTCACTGATTTTCTTTACTGCTCATGTTATATTATTTCTCTTGTTCCATCATCAGGTTAATTGATTCTTTCCTTGGTTCCCTCCATTCTCTCACTGAGTTTATACTAAATTTTATTAGTTCCTGTATGTTTTGGTTCCCATAAACAAATTACATTTGTTTCTTATTTATATGGTCTTGCTGAGACTGTCTTTTTATTTGCCTTGGATGTGTTTATTACTGCTAGTAGAACATTTTCATAATGGTTACCTTAATACCTTTCTCAAATAATTCTCACATATTGCTATCATGGTGTTGGTAAATACTGTTTGTATTGTTTTATTCAGTTTGAGATCTTCTTGGTTCTTGGTATTGTTACCAGATGGTGGGTGTCAAGGGCATTCTTTCCAAGTTCTTGGTGGCCTGAACAAAGAATTGGACAACACATAGAGAAAAGGCCGTTAAAGTGTACATTTATTGAAGGTGGGAAAGAAGTATGCTCTGTAGGGGAAGAGGGAGCTGGTGAACAGACTGCCAGAGGCCCAAGGATAAGGGAAAGGGACCTTTAGTATCCATGATTCCTGGACTAGCTTCCCCTCCTGGAAATAAGGCATGGATGACAGTTGTCCTATCAAAAACTCGCTTGGCCTGGCACAGGATCAAACTGCCTTTTCCAATGACTTGCTTGGCTTCTGCCAAGGATTGAAAATAGCACTTTTCTGATTGGTCCGGCAAACAGCACCAGATTCAAACGAGGGACTGAAAATATCTCTTTCTGACTGGCTCCATGTACGGTGCTCAGGAGCCCTGGGTCATTTCGGGTTCCGTGTTCTGTGCGTGTCCTCCGGGTTTTTGTGGCCTTTGACACATTCCACCCAGTTGTTTGTCTGGTGTGCCCCAGCCTTGAACCCCTTCCTCAGTAGGATGAGTGGTTGTTTTCAATGAAACACAGGCAAACTGTATCCAATAATTTCTCGTGTTACCAACTTCTGGATCGTATTTAAAGTTGGTCCCAGCTGGCTGCCGTGACACCGCTCCAACTGCGGAGAGGGCATTGGTGTTACTGGGTGCACGCCCAAGGGTCCCACGCGGCTCTGTAGACACCGGGGGGGAGGACGTTCTTCCTGCTCGCAGGTACGGGGGTCCCGTCTCCTCTTGGACCCTCTGGTCCCTGGCCGGGTGGTGGGTAAAGAGAACCTCATTTCCATTCCTGTGCGGCCTCCACTCTGGCTCCCCACTAGGTCTCCTCCACCGCCATCCCGGGTCGGTAGAAGTCTAGGGTTCCCACACGCTCTCCACGCAGGGAGGGAAGAGGCTTGTCACTTCCTGGTAGGGATGAACACCTCTCTCTCTACCTCTCTCTCTCTGTCTGTCTGTCTCTCTCTCTCTCTCTCTCTCTCTCTTTCTCTCTCTCTCTCTCTCTCGATGTCCCCTCTCACACCAGCTGGCGGTGGACGGGAGGTGTGGTGTGGGTCCCCGGTTCAAGCTCACCACGGGGGTGGAAGTCAGGGCTGTCCTAGTCCTTTGCTGGTCTGCGGAGACATGAGTCTAAGGTTTTTTCCTGTGGCGTCCGGCTTGAGCAGCATTTGGACAAATGTTTTGTTTTTTACGCTGCTCCTTTCCCGCTCCTTTGGTTAGAGATAGCGGGTCTGTGTTGAGGCTTTTCATTAGCATGCTTGGCAGCACTGTGTAGGCAGATTCTTCAGCGCTAAGTCTAGGACATCGGAGAAAACAAAACGAAAGTACCAGGAACTTACCTCCTCGCTGTGCCTTCATTCCCAGTGTCCCTAGCTGTTTCAGTCTTACGTTTGTTTTATATAAAACGTTCAGAGCTTTTTGTTGTGCTGAATGAGAGGGGTGAAGAAAAGTGAGCCTGCTCCATCTTCCCCAAATTAGATGTTGCAATCATGGAGTAGAGACGAAAATATTTCGGATGTAGAATTAGCTTGAATGGATTTGTTAGATGCAGGCTTTGAAAAGTGTCCTAGGGGAAATTAGTGCCAAAATGTCATTCCGCTGGACATCCTTGAACCCAGGGCCGAAATCTCTGTGGCTTTGGGAAGAGAGTGATTTTAGCTACAAAATTGTACCATATGTTAAGAATATTCCAGCCCACCCCAGAGATTAAAGATGTTACATAAAAAGAGCAGCTTGGGGACATTCGAAAGCAAACTGAAACAATTAACTTCCTAAGGACGAGGACCAAGAAAAAGCTGCCAACTGTTTTTCTTTCTATTGTGATCTTGCTTCCTTTTTATCTTCAATCATCTTAATATATTTTCACATTTATTTCTGTTTGTTCATTTTTTCCATTTTGTCCCTCCCTTTCTCTTTTTGGTCATTTCCATAATCATTAGCATAAATAATATAACATTTTCTTCTAGCATTTTTTCTGCACTTTGAAGCCTATAAAGCATTCAGAAAGTACAATTGCTATGTGAGAAAAATGCAGAAATCTAATGTGATTCATAGTCATTTAGAGTCCAGAATAAAACCACTAGTTGTGTTTTCTGGTGTCAGGAAAACACCTTGTCAACCCATTGTTCTCTGTGATTCTCTTGTTAGCCCTGCAAGAAAAGGATTGTGAGGATTTTGCACTATTCTAGGAATACCACCTTTTAATTATTTACCCCCAAGATTTCAAATCTCAAAGAAATTGTATTTTATTGGTACATATAAACTACAGGAAAATTATCATTTCTGTTTGGCAGATCATTATAAAATAATAGTACTCTAAGAACTTGTTAATGTGCTCGAAATGACACAAGATGAGCGCCTTTATGTCACCAGACATGTTTTTGTTTTTATTTTTCCTAGCACAGTTTTAATAGCCTCTCAGTTTAATAACTCAGTTTAGACAGATTAACTTACTGAAATGACTTCTCTCAAATTTTGTTTTCCGTCTCTGTTTCCTCACATTCCTACTACTTTAGATCTGGTGCATTTGTGGAAATTTGTTTTCTATTTCAGAATGAAATGGATTGTTTCACTTTACCTTAACTAGGCTTCTTTTTACTACACGTTGGGACATGAATTATGAACAATATTCAAATGCAAGGGCGCTAATTTCTCAACTAGTTTCCGCCAAGGTCTCATTAGGGTTTAGGCAGTGTGATTCACTGACAAAGCTTGGGCATCACCATGCAACTCACTTCTGAGAAGACAAATCTGAGTAGCAAAGGTGGGCTGAAGGGAACAGTGGGAGAGCTCGGCAACAGGCAGGAGATGATCCCGGGGAAGTCTGGGATCACGAAGGGGGAGACTGGAGCAAACAAAGGAACGGAATGCCAACTGTTCTTGTTACACTCGGAGACTTTATGATGATGCAGTGACAGGCTGTTTGTTCTAGGAACAAGTGAGAGGTCAGGGTAACTGCTGGAGAATTGACCAAGGAGAAGGACAGGAGTTGGGATTGCTGCTAGGTAAACTTCCAAACATAAGGAGGTGTATTAGTCAGCTTTCCACTGCTGGACACAATACCCAACACTCACAACTCAAGGAGGAGACATCTAATTGGGCTCATGGTTTCAGTCCATGCTTGGCTGATTCCAAGGCAGGGACATCATGGGGAGAGCTGAGGTGGCACAAAGACGCTCAGCTCATGGTGGTCAGGTAGCAGAGAGGGAGGAAAGCACCTGAAAGTGCAAGGGACCACCTGGGGCCACACACAGCGCACAGCAGGACCGTGCCTTATTCATCTGCGGGGAGGCTCTGGATCCAGTGCAGGTGTCATGTCGGGAGTGACGGTCACAGAGGTAAAGAGTTGCTCAATCCATACAATCAGGGCAAACAGCCAGGAGGCCACTGCAATTATCCAGGGTGGAAGTGAGAGTGGGCTGGATTTGAGAGTGAGTGGGCAGAATCTGGCCTGGGTTCGAAGGCAGAGCTGCCCGCATGTGCTGTTGCAGGAAGTGTGGCGAGGGGAAGATGGGGCTGGTTCTGTTTATGGAGGTGGTAAACGTCCAGACTCGGGGCTGAGAGCCTTGACCTGGAAAGATAAAAGTGCTCAGTTCCCGCTCCTAAGGACCAGGTGATCTAGGACATTTTTTTTAAAAGAACTTTTTACCTGGAAGAATAAAAAAAAATGCATTTTATCTTGTGACCCAACTCCTGTGTATGCATATTTGCATCTATGTAGTACTTGATACAAAGGTTTCCAGAGGCTGTGTTTACCCATATAATGCATAATAATGTGAGACATGCATTAACGTAAGATGTGCTTCTAGTGATATTAAAGTCCAGTGTTCTTTTAAATCCCGTTCCATTTTTATATTGCTGGTCTCCATCTATTAAATTAATGTTTCTCAGACATTTCTGTTGCAGGAACTCTTTACTTTCTTAAAAATTATTGACTCTAAAAGGTCTTTGTTTTTATGGGTTACACCCACAATACTTATGATACTATAAATTAAATGGATAATTAAAAATAATTCATCTAAAATGACAATAAACTGTTATCTATTGACCTACTTATTTATTTATTTTTTGGTACTTGTGTTCAAACTCAGGACCCTGTGTTGCAAGGCAGGTGCAGCACTACTGAGCTAAATCTCCAACCCTGACATACTTATTTTTAATGAAAACAGTTTGATGAGAACCTTCACAAAAGTTAGTGAGAAGAGACTATTTCAAATTCCTCTAATGTAGATTCTCACACTCAAGACTGCTAGCTTCTCACATCTACTGAGTTCCCAGTACATTGATATATATTGTCATTGTCATTATTATTTCGTGTTACTGGAGATTGAACCCAAGGGCATTGTACCACTAAGCTACACCTTCAGCCCTTTTTACTTTTTGAGCCAGGGTCTTGTTACATTGTCCATGCTAGCCTGAAACTGGTGGACCCTCCTACCTCAGCCTCCCAAGTAGCAGGGGTTACAGATGTGTGCTGGTGTGCCTGGCTGTTTCATTTTAATTGCGGTAACTGAAGAAGAGC
Source organism: Heterocephalus glaber (assembly GCF_000247695.1). The sequence continues at coordinate 6,554,594 of NW_004624798.1, forward strand.
TAGTCTTGCACAGATAAATACAGATGACACTTGCGTTATGATGGAGTTACATTGTAATGAACCCATTGCAAGTTGAAATATTATCAGTTGAGAGTGAATTTAATATAGTTAGGCTATGAACACCATAAACGATTAAAACTCAGTATTCAAAGTATGGCTTCAACTGGATGTAAATGGCTTTTGCATAATCTTTTGTTAAATGTTCACTTTTAAATTGAAAACCATTTTAATTGACACATACAAATTTCACACTTTTATGGGGTATCACGTGGTGCTTCAATACATGTGTACGTTGTGTAATGTTCAGATTGGCGTACACATATGTATCTCCTTAAACATTTGTTTCTTTGTGGTGAAAACATTCAATATTTTTCTGCTAGCATCTTGGAATCACATAGCACACTACCGTTACTGTGGTCACCGAATTGAGCATAGCACTCCTGAACTTCTTGCTCCTACCTGTCCATAACTCAACCCCGTTGATCAGCTTTTGCCAGCCTTCCTTTCCTCCTAAACTTCCCAGCCTCTGGTAACCACTATTCTACCCTCAACTTCCTCAGATTCTACATAGGAGTGAGATCCTGTCTGGGCCATGTTAAAGCTCAAAAACTGTTAGTCGAGCCGTTGCAACTCAGACACCTTCTGTAGTTAGAAAAGGGAGGAATATTTATGAAGGTCATTGTGGACTTTTTTTTTACAACATCAAAATTCAATGATTGGTTTCTTAAAGGTTCTTTACAGCATGAAATTTGACACCATGTCAAGAAACTTTTACTACAGTTTCATTAACATTCAGTGGGATAACCTCGATTTGGCTTTTGAAATAGGGTTGCTAGGTTGCCCGCACTGATCTTGAACTCATGGGCTCCTCCCGTCTCAGCCTCCTGGGTAGCTGGGACTACAAACATGCACCATGACACTGGCCACTCTACCCTGGACTTTATATGACTCTTACCCATGAATGATTTTGGATCACCAAGCACTGATCATTTGGAAATTACTGCTTTATTGAGTTCTAAAGATTTTTCAAATATTTGTACATTTCACTTAATGATATAAAAAAATCACCTCTGTAGTATCTTCATCCATCTAACCAGAAAATCCTTTAGTGGGAAGCTGTCAAGTTTACAGTGGTGGAGACAAGGTTTTAAAGTTCTAACTTCTGCTTAATGTCTTGAACTTTATTATAGGCCACAATGATATAAGATAATTTTTCATATTCCAGAAAATGATAGTCAAATTTCTTACCAATAATTTTTTAAGTTTACTTGTTCTTTCAAGTAAAAATGGTATTTAATTGTAAGAGTACCTAGTTCTGCTTGCAACTCACACAATAATTATCGCCAAGAAATATTACTTCAACATTTTGTTTTGTCACAAAGAATATCAAAGAACTGCACCTTAAGATTGAGATTTGATAAAGTCAACCTTTCACCGTTTCATCAAGAGCCTTCCTAAATGAGATTGGCATTTCTTTAAGCTGTGAAGGATGGCAGTGAAGAATGGCTGCTGGAACAGTTTAGTGTCTTGCCTTGATTTCTGCCAAGGGCTTGCAATTTTACCCATCGTTTCATTTTCACCATTAGTGCAAATGTCAACACAGTGGAAGGGCAAACAGCAGCAGCATTATGATGAGACTAGTTTTGACCTCATGAATCCCCTGCAAAGCCTTGGTGCACCCCTTACAAAGGGCTTTGTAGTTTACACTTTGAGACCTGCAGCACTAAGTTGCTTTGGCAATGAACAGATGACAAACCTCAGTTTCACATAGGGAACATCCTAAAGCAGGAAAAGAAAAAAAAAAAGAAATTTAGAGAAAATGAAAGTGCTGTCGTTGACTGGATTTCAGTTTTATCCCCATCAACTAAGATCACAGCTAACATATATAGAAAACAATTACTTGGTGAAGGGAAAGAGAAGAGCTCTGGAAAGGAATGAAGAGCCAGGAAAGCTAAAACTCATGGAGAAACAGAAGACAACACAGAATAAAGAGCAAGGCAGCCTGGAGAGCTAACCCTGGCTTCTGGTGTAGGGAGGGGAACCTGATTCTGCAAGCATAAGGTAAGCACAGTGAAGACCAGCAGCCCCAGTGATAAACAACAGACCAGGAACACTGGTCCTGGGAAAGTCCATGGTGATTTTAAACTGCACATAGTGTGGGCTTTACTCTGAAAGTGACTCCTTCCATATAACAGGCCAGCTTTGAAGAAGAAATTCATTGCAGCGTGAGCCATGTCCAGGAGTGGTGATCAGGAGCCACCTGGAGAAAGTATTTATTGTTTAACACTGTGCTACTCCAGGAATCAGCAGTCACAGAACAACCACACTTCAGGGTCTACAGGATCACAGATTCACAGCGACTGGGTGGGAGATGGCCACCAAGGGACTGTCATGGAGAGGAAAGCACTAGTCACAGACCCTCTTGAGAAGTTTTGAGCCTCGAAAACCTCAGGCTGTGTAGGACACAGTGATCAGCAGCACTGCCCTCTGTGGTGAAAAGCCAGGTAGGTGGTTCCATGTGGTTCTGAATGTCCTGGGTCTAAAAGTGCTAGGATCAAGTTGAGTGGATACTAGGTTCCCCTCACTGCCTACTTCCAGAACAGAACTCGGTGGTCTTTCTGTTTTTCCCATTCAACAACATTATCAGAGACATTTCTGCTTGAGCATTTGCCATTTCCCTGGAAGTATGAACAGAAGGAACTCTGGAGCAGTCAGGGCACCTCATGAGTCCCAGGCTGCCAAGCTAGTCAGAGAGAGCAGTGATTCAGGGCACAGAGAAAGAAAGAAACACTGGAAGTCTGAGCTGAATTCAGCCCCAAGGCAGACAACATGGCATTGACTGGTCCCACCCACAGAAAAGGTGGGACAGGGCAGGGCGCAGACTCCCAGAGCCTGTTAGGTGGGCTGGAAATATTGCAGGCCTCAACATGTGCTGCATCGACCTCTCCTATGCCTGGTGGATTCTCTCACCACAGGTCCTAGAAAGAAAACACCCACCCAAATACTGTGCCATGGAGGTATTTGGGGGCCACGTTTTCTTTTACTTTGCTATTAGGCGGGTGTTTGTTTTGTTATTTGGGTTTTTTTCTTCTTTCATTTGTTGTTTTTCTTTTTACTAATTCTATTTACTTTTTTGTTCTTTAATTACATTTTTTTGTCACTTTTCTGTCTTTCTTTTCTTTTTCAAACTTTAACTTCTACATTCATTTTCCCTATCCGCACTTCCTCTATTTTATTATTATTAACCTTTATTAATTTTAGCCTTTTAGTTTATATTATTATTATTGCTGATTTATTTTCTATAGTTAATAATATAGCTATTGCTTCTATTTAATTTTTATTCTATGTCAGTATCTGGTTTGCCCTTGTGTTATTGCCATTAATGTTGTTTGTTTTCTTCTCTCTGATTGGTATTTTCTCTGATTGGTTCAGCCTTCAAAAGAAGGCTGAACACTATGAAGACCCTCAAAGACAAATGGAGAGATATCCATGCCAACAGGTACACAAATCTCAATATAAAAACACAAGAAGTATGAAAAAACAAGGCAACAGTTCTTCAAATGTCCATAATTTGTCAATAATTGTTGTAGTCTATATCTAGGATGTTCCCCAAAAGCATCATATGTTTGGAAAGTGATTTGATCAAGGAGGTGTGCTATATCCATCAGTAAATTAATCTATGGATGAATTCACTCCTGCCTGGCTGTTAGGAGGCAGAGCCTGGTTAAAAGTGGGTCATGACACAGCAAGGACCTGAGTTTGATTCCTGGTACCAAGAAGAAAAAAGTGGGTCGTGGGAGGCATGGCCTGGAAGGTGTATCTCCTTACATCTCCTCCCTTTCCACTCTGCCTCCTGGCTGCCCTTCTGTCATCCTATTTCTACCTTGAAGCCCTCTGACCATGAACTGAAAAGGTGAGCCAAAATAAAACTCTTCTTTAAGTTGTAGTTTTCAGGTATTGTGTTCCAGAGATGAGGAAAGTGACTAAGACAGTAACAAAATGAATGCAAAGGTATAGAGGTGGATGGAATGTCGGACAAATAATTCAAGAGACTGATATATACAATGTTTAACAACTTCAAAGAGGATAAAAATGAATAGTAGAATGAATTAAAGAAGATAGTGCAGGATATAAAGGAACAATTCAACAAAGAGAAAGAGAGTCTGAAGAAAAATATACAAAAATTCTGGAAATGAAAAACATAGTAAGTCAAATCACAAAATTCAGTGGAAGATCTTACCAATAGACAGTGACAAGCAAAAGATAGAATTTCAGGGCTTGAAGATAAGTTTGAGGAGCTATTACACACAGATACTAATAAAGAAAATCCCAAGAAGTTAGGAATAAAACTTCCAAGAATTCTAAGACATAGTAAAAAATCAGACTTCTGAATTTTTGGTGTAGAAGAGGACACTGAGGATCAGATGAATGGCAAAAAATATCTATTTAGTGAAATTATAACAGAAAACTTGCCAAATCATCAGAAAGATATAAACATCCAGATATAAGAGCCATTTAGAATCCTAAACAGGCAGGACCAGAAAAGAACCTGCCCATGTCAGAGTTACAGTGGCAAGAGTACAGGACAAGGAAAGGAAATTGAATGCTGAAAGAAAGAAATACTAGGATAACTTGACTTCTCTGCAGAATCCTAAAGGTCAGGAGGGCATGAAATGTTGTATTTCAAGCCTGAAGGAAAACAACTGCCCATCTAGATTGCTATCTGTTACGGCTGTGTCTAGATGTCCCCCTAAAGCCTCATGCAGTCATAGGTGGGGCCTTTTCAGAGGTGGCTGGGCTGGATCTAGGGTGTGTCACTCTGGAATTGATTCATGGTGCAATACTAGTGTCAAGGGTACTAGGATTAAGGGTATGAGTACTACCCACTCTAAGTAGTCTGAATAAGATAAAATAGGCAGAAAGATACTGTTGAGGTCCTTTGCTTGCTGGCTTTTGTTGTCTTCTGCTTGCCATGAACTTCTCTGTGATGCCCCCCTATGCTCCACCCTGCCTTGGAACTATCCAATTATAGACTGAAATCTCTACAAACTGCGCACTAAATAAACCCTTTCCCCTTTAACTTTGAGTGTCAGGTATTTTGTCTCAGCAACAACAGAAGTAACTAAGAGATTATCCAAACAAAGCTATCTTCTAAATTGAAGGAGAAATAAAGATCTTCTAAGATAAGCATAAACTAAAGGAAATCATGACCACTAAGCTAGCATAGACACTTAAAACAAAAAAATAGATATTCTGAAAAAAAACCCAACAACCAGAAATTCTGGGAATAAAAAGCGCAATAAGTCAAACCAAAAACTCAGAGGAAATTCTCACCAATAGACAGGGCCAGGCAGAAGGCAGATACTCAGAAGATACTTAAAGGAATCTTGAATACAGAAAACAAAAACAGACAGATGAGAGAGCATTAGGAAAGACTCAAACATTAGAAAAAAATGACAGGAATCAGTACATATCATCCTGTAACAACTCTGAATGTAAATGGCCTTAATTCTCCAATTAAAATACACAAAGTGGTAGATTGGATTAAAAAAATAAGACAAAACTCTATGTTGTCTACAAAGTACACCTCATAAGCAAAGACATACAGATTGGAAATGAAAGGATGGAAACAATATTTCATGCAAATAGAAACTGAAAGCAAGCAGGAGTGGCTATACTCATTTATGACAAGCAGACTTCAAGATAAAATTAGTTAGATGAGACAAAGACCATTACTATATATTAGTAAAGGGAATAATTCACCAAGAAGCCATAACAGTTGCAAATACAGTATATATGCACTGAACATCAGTGCACCCAATTTCATAAAATAAACACCACCCCACATAAAGGGACACATATGTCCCAATACAATGATAGTTGGTGATTTTGCTACTCCACTCTCATCAATAGGTAGGTCATTCAGACAAAAAAGTCAGCACAGAAATATGAGTTAATCTCCATCTTAGATCCAAAGGACTTAATAGATACGGACAGACTATTCCATCCAACAACTACAGAATACATATTCTTCTCTGAAGCTCATGAAACATTATTCAAAATAGATTATATTAGTCCAAAAAGCAATCCTTAATAAACACACAAAGAAACTTGAAGTAATTTCTTATTTTACTAGATCATTAGGGAATGAAACTAGAAATGACCAAGAGAAACCATAGAAATTATACAAACAGATTAAACAATTCACTTCTGAATGATCAACAGATCTTTGAAGAAATCTAGGAGAAAATTAAAAAATTCCTAGAGTCAAATTTAAATGAAAATACAACATATTAGACTCTCAGGGATAATTAACAGCACTTCTAAGAGGGAAATTTATAGCTGTGATTGCCTACATTCACAAATCAGAGAGGTCTCAAAGAAATAACCTAATGATGCTTCTCAAGGGTTTAGAAAAACAAGAACAAATCAAAACCAAACCCAAGAGAAGAAAACAAAGAATAAAGATCAGAGCTAAAATTAGTGAGATAGAGACTAAAAGAATAATGCACAGGATCAATGAAAGAAATAATTGGTTCTTGTTTTTCAAAAGATGAACAGAATTAATAAACCCTTAATCAAAGTAATCAAAAGAAAGAGAGAAAAGACCCGAATAATACAATTAGAGATGAAAAGGGGGACACTACTGAAATCCAGACAATTATTAGGTCCTGCTTTGAAAATTTATATTCTAAATTTAAATTGAGAATTGAGAAGGAACGGATACATTTTTAGAAACATATCTATTTCAAAAACTTAACAAAGAAGATATAAAAATATGAACCCATCACTGACAAGCGGTAAGATGGAAGCACAGCAAAAATGTTTCCCAACAAATAAAAGCCCAGGACCAGATGGGTCTATTGCTGAATTTTACCAGACCTTTAAAGAAGAACTAACATCAGTATTCTCCAAAGTATTTCATAAAATAGAAAGGGAGAGAATGTTTCAAAACTCATTCTACAAGGCCTACATCATCTAATACAAAAACCAGGCAAGGGTACAACAGCAACAAAGAGAAAACTATAGACCAATATCCTTTATGAACACAGATGCAAAAATCCTTAATGAAATACAAAATTGAGTTTAATCAAAAATACATTAAATAGGGCTGGGGATTTAGCTCAGTGGTTCCACCGCCTGTCCCGCAATAGCAAGGACCCGAGTTTGATCCCCGGTACAAAAAAAAAAAAAAAAAAATTAAATAAAATCATACACTAACTAAGCTGGTTTAGTTTCAAGGACACAGGGAGAGTTCAATAAGCAGAACACACCACATTAATAGAATTGGGGATTTTAAAAAATCACATTATCCTTTCAACTGACACAAAAAAAGCCTTCAACAAAATCCCACATCCCTTCATGATGAAGGCACTGAAGAGTTGGATATTGAAGGATCATTCTTCTTTTTTTGGTACTGGGAATCGAACACAGGACCTTCCACTTGCCAGGAACTGAGCTACATCCCCCGCCCAAAGGATCATTCTTAATATAATAAAGGCCATACACAACAACTCCACAACCAACATCATTTTGAGAGGAAAAAATTTGAAAGCATTTCTTCTAAAATTAGGAACAGGGCAAGAAGGTCTATTTTACTACTACTACTCAATGTAGTTCTTTGAATTTTAACTAGAACAAGAGAAAGAAACTCAGGCAAGAGAAAGAAATAATAGGGGTGCACACAGAAAATGAAGAAACAAAATTAATTTTGCTTGCAGACAATATAATCTTCTCCTTAGAAGACCCCAACACTCCACCAAAAGAATTTTAGACCTGATCAATGAATTCAGCAAAGTTCAACGCATGGCTTCTTGTATTGAAGAGCCCTGCTTCTCTGTAGAAGGGCACTTGGCAGCAGCATTCCCCGTACGCTTTGATCACACCTCGTATACCCTCCTTGGTATATACCGGGAGAAATTAAAACTGGCACACTACAGGGATACTTGCATCCATCTCTACTCGGCATAATTCACAATAACCAAGACATGGAACAGCCTAGGTGCCATCAACAGGCGAGTGGATAGAAAAGGAGGTACTGTATGTATACACAGTACAGTATTACTCAGCCATGAAGAAAACTAAAATTTGTCATTTATAGGAAAACGGATGGATCTGGTGGTGATCATGTAAAGCTAAATTAACCAGACTGAGAATATCACATTTTCCTCGATTTATGGAATCTACAAAGGCAATATAAAAGCGGAGGGGAGACTTAGTAGACAAGAGGAAGGGAATAAAGGGAGGATGAGGGTATGTCAGGGCTTATAACAGGGTAGATACGACCAAAATATATTTACACATTGAGAACCCTGCAAAAATGTGCAACTGGGGGAAGGGTGGGCCATGGTGTAATGGGGCTTAAATGATCAGTGTGTGTTACAGGCACGCACAGATCTGCCCAAAGGAAACCTATTAATCTGCGCAACTAGTGTGCGCTAATAAAAATATGTGAAATAAAAATAAAACAAAGAAAACACATTTCTTACTTGGAGAGAGACCACGCAAGGGCAATGGCATTTGCCTCCCAAAATAAATTATCAAAGTGAAAAAAATGATCATGGCTCATAGCAGAGCAAGAGGCACTTCGCTCTCGGAGTTCCGAGGTCTCCATCTTTCCGCCGGGTCCTCCCTTCACAAAAAAATCATGGGACGCTGGTTTGGCTTGGGCTGCGAGCCAGACGCTGTGCTCACCTCCTGCTCGCGGAGTCTGCTCTCAGCCCAGCCACTGCAGCATTTGAAAAAGGAGCCAGAGCCGTCAGTGGCCCCCTGCCTTGCAAGCGCAAGGTCCTGAGTTCGATCCCCGGTACCAAAAAAAAAAGGAGCCATGGAGAAGAGCAGCACAGCGCGGCTCCAGGATGCGCAAACACCTAGGAAAGGCCAGGGTGGCCCAGGCCCCACACAGTGGCCGCACTGCAGGAAGCTCTGGGGACCTGCATCTCAGGGGCCCCAGTCCGAGGGCTGGGTCAATGTTCGAACCAGAGGAAGGAGGCCAAGGTACGCGGCCCAGAGTGCTGGAGGAAGCAGCAGCTGTGCACAGAGCGTATCTTCCGTGGCAGGCACAAGTGGGCCCGGAAAGTAGGCTGAGGCAGGAGGCTCCCTGGGGCTCTGCCTCCTTGTGCAGTCCTGAAGTGTGGGCTGGAGCACAGGCATGGGAGAGACTGGGCATACGGGTTGGCGTAATTTCAATTCCCCAGAGCAGTAGGTCGATTGGTTTTATTTGTATAATAATATAAATACAAAATGTATGTTATGTTGAATATATATTATGTATATACATACATATATAATATATATATTTTTCCCATTAAGTTTATTGGTACATTTTACGTATAAAATACAGTTACATTCATCACTGGGGTCTTGTACCTGTACATGAATATCTTGGTTCTTATTTTTCTTCCCCTTCCCTTGCCCTCCCTTCACCCCCTCCACCCTTCTCTATTTGCAAAGACTTTGTTTCCATTTTTTTCCTTTTCTCATATTTTTTCTTTTCCCTTCTTTCCTTTCCCCTACCCCTCCCACTTCCCCTGCTCCTTTAGACCTTTTCTTCCTGCTACACAATATCAATTATACATTTTTAAATTACAATATTAAGATCTAGGAGACATTACCACAGATTTTACAGAATTTAAAAGGATACAGAAAGCATATTACAAAAATCTTTTTTGAAATAAATTTGACAACTTCTAAGAAGTACCTTAGAAGACAAATTAATGAAACTAACTCTGGAGGAAATATAAAATTTGAATAGCACCTATTAAAGAAAGTATATTCCTAGCTTGATAACCTACTTATATGACAACAGCAGGCTCATATACATTTTAACTGATTAATTATATCAAACAATTAAAGCAGAAAAAAGAAGGAACACTTCTCCCCTCATTTTAGGAACTCAACATTGTGCTAATCCTAAAACTGGATAAAGTTAATAGAAGAAAAAAGTATGAACATAGATAGAAATTTGTTTAACAAAACAAACTCTTAGAAGTCAGATCTGGCAGGATGTAGAAAGTGGTTTTGTTATAGGGATGGCAGTGTTGGTTCAGCATTGGAAGATCCACCCCCCAAAGTCATCATTTTAACAGAGGAAAGGAAAAAGCCATATGATCCTGTCACTAGTTGGAGAAAAAGTATTGGACTAAATTCTACAGCTGTTCATGGTAAAAGCTATCAGGAGACTAGAAGTAGAACAGAAACTTCTCAACAGATTAAAGACATGTACTCCATACTTCCAGCGAGAACACCTTATATGAATGGAGAAGATACAATGCTTAATCTGGCCTGTCCTCGAGGCTGCATGTCACTTGATAGCATCAAACAAAGGAATCCCTTTGGCATTCTGACACTAAACACATTATATAATGCAGTCCACATAGGGTGGGCCAATAAAAGTTGAGCTGCAAAGGCAGAATTCAAAAAATTTGGAAAGAATTATCTACCCTTGTTTGGATCAAAGAAGTGGAGAAGCAAAAAATCTTGTAGCAACCTGGAATTTTCACCTGTTCTGTGTGTCTTGTTATTCAGCTAGCTCAGGTACCCAATGTAGCTGTTAGATTAATGGTTTTCAGTACAGGGATGTGTCTGGAGATTTTTTTTCTCATTACAGAGGGGAGTGGCTTTTGCTGCTGTCTTATGACTTAAGGCCACAAATGATGCTAAATAGTATACAATGAACAAAATATCTTCCATTACAATTAAATAATTTTATAGTATATTGATAGGACTGATTAGGTATTTTTATTTTGATTATCAACTCAATCTCAGGCCATTTTTTCTTTTCCACAGGTGCAGTGCATGGGTTTTATCCTTTCATCTCACTTGTTAATTACAAATACAATTTATTTTTACAAGTTCCATCCTTTAATCATTATTTGGTCTTTGTGGGTTTCAGATAATTCTCCACCAGGAAACTATGACTAGTTACCCAGACGCTAATAATCTTACTATGATTTAAAGCAAAGAAGTTTCATATAAGGCCTTTAAAGGGTCTTCGAACTTCTCATATCAGAATTCCTGTGCTATGATCCAGTAACATAATATTCTATGTTTGTTTTCATAGATCCTGAGGTGGGACAGGCTGTGTAGAATAGCTACCATAAATTTGTCCCTAGAGTTCACCCCAAACATCACCATATTCACCATAACACAATTTCAAATAAATAATTTAATTAAAGGAATGATTAACTATTAAGGGAACTACACTATTTGAAAGGAAGAGGCACTTATAAATGACTAGAAATTGACTATACATATAATTAGATGGGTCTATACAATTAGATGAGTTTGTTCTAAAATGATAAACAGAATATGTCAATCCCTAGGCACAGAGCATCTTGTGACAATATTCAACTGGATGGTGAGGGAACCAACAATACACTAGAAAAAGTGGACTGTCACATTCAATTAGCTGTTTTCTATACATTGGTCATATGGAAAAAAGTTTCATGGTATCCAAGTTTTGCAATAAGTAATTCTTCTGTTTTGAATCCATATATTAGAATTGTCTTCTTCTTCTTCTTTAATAAGGACAGAAAGAAAACAAGAACTTTTCTGGTTTAAAATCAAAGACTTGATTCAAGAATATGTAGGTTCATAAGTCATCAATATTAGTGTAAAGCAGATGAATAAACTGCAGAGGGGAACACAGCCTTAAGTCCAGTGACTCAAAGTACATTGAACCAAAAGAGGAAGGGTCATGACTGTCATTATTTGCTGATGACATGATACTCTACATAGAAGACCCAAAACCCCTGCTAAAAGACTTCTAGACTTAATTGACAGATTCAGCAGAGTAGCTGGATACAAGGTCAACACTCAAAAATCCATAGCCTTCTTACACAAATAAACTCACTGAGAGAGAAATTGGGGAAGAAATTCCTTTCACAATAGCATCCAAAAAAATGAAATATCTAGGAATCAAGCTAACAAAGGAAGTAAAAGTCCTCTACCTTGAAAACTACAGCACTGTGAAAAAAGATATTGAAGCGGATATCAGAAAATGGAAAGACATCCCTTGTTCCTGGGTAGTGAGAACCAATACAGTAAAAATAGGCATACTTCCAAAACTGCTGTATAGATTCAATGCAATCCCAATTGAAATCCCAACAGTATATTTCATAGAACTAGAGAAAACAATCCAAAAATTCATTTAGATCAAGAAGAGTCCTAGAATATCAAAAGCAATTCTAGGAAACAAAGACACAACAGAGGATATCACAATTCCCAACATGAAACTATATTACAAAGCTACTGTGATCAAAACAGCATGTTTCTGGCAAAGAAATAGACCCAAGGATTAGTGAAATAAATTAGAGGATGCAGAAACAACTCCAGACAAAGGAGCAAACACTCTCACTGGAGGAAAAATAGCCTTTTTAATAAATGGTGCTAGAAAAACTAGATTTCAACTTGTCAAAGATTAAAACTAGACCCATATCTTTCACCATACACTAAACTAAAATCAACTTGGATCAAAAATCTAAACATCAAAACAGAAACACTGGGCCAGGGATTTAGCTCAGTGGTTCTGCCGCCTGCCTCACAAGTGCAAGGTCCCGAGTTTGATCCCTGGTAAAAAAAACAAAAAAAACAACAGAAACGCTAAACTTGCTGGTAGATAGGTTAGGTAGAACTCTTGAAGACTTTGGAATAGGAAAAGACTTTATGAACAAAACCTTAGTAGCACAGGAACTAGCACAAATAATCAACAACTGGGATCTCATCCTATTAAAAAGCTTCTGCACTGCAAGAGAAACCACAAGCAGAGCTAAAAGACAAACTACAATATGGGAAAAAAATTTTACCAGCTGTTCCTCAGACAAAGGACTACTATCTGGAATATGTAAAGAACTTTAAAAAATCAGACCCCCCAATTTAAAGACCCAGTTCAAAAATTGGCATCTGAAATGAACAAACATTTCTCAAAGAAGTAAAAGTAGGGCTGGGGATTTATCTCAGTGGTTCTGCTGCCTGTCTCACAAGTGCAAGGACCCAAGTTCAATCCTTGGTACCAAAAAAAAAAAAAGTAAAAGTAGCAAATAAACATATGAAAAAATGGTCAACATCATTGGTTATTTGAGAGATGCAGATGAAAACAACACTGAGATTCTGCTTCACTCCAGAAAGAATGGCTGCCATTAAGAAATCAACCAATAACAAATGCTGGTTGGGTTGTGAGGAGAAAGCAACCCTTCTCCATTGTTTGTGGGAATGGAGACTGGTGCAACCACTGCGTTAATCAATATGGAGATACCTCAAACAACTAGGATTAGAGGTCCCATTTGATCCAGCTATTTCCCTGCTGGGTATCTTCCCAAAAGAATGAAAAAAATTGTACCACAGGGATATATGTGCGCCCATGTTCACAGCAGCACAGTTTATAATAGCTAAAACTTGGAAACAGACCAAATGCCCATCAACTGGAGACTGGATTAAAAAATGTGATTTTTTTCTAAAATGGAGTACTACTCAGCCATAAAGAATGAGAAATTAGAAACATTCATAGGTAAGTGTGAGGATATACTCTGAAATAAATAGGATGCACATGTGTAAATACTGAATAGTTTCTCTGGTGTGAGAAACTGAAAGTATAAATAAGGATCAAAATATGTAATAGATAATATGAAATGGGAAGAAAAAGTCTAAAGGGGAAGGGGAGCTCGGAGGGGTAAGGAAAAGGAAAGAAGGGAAAAGAAAAAATATGAGAAAAGGAAAAAATGGAACAAAGTATTTGTAAATAGGGAGGGGTGGAGGGGTTGCAGGGAGGGCAGGGGAATGGGGAAAAAATAAGATCCAAGATGTATCATGTAAAGGTCCAAATTCCCAATGATGAATGTCATTGTATTTTATACCCAAAATATACCAATAAACTTAATGAGCAACAACAACAAAAAACAGAACAAAAAAACCACTGTCCAGGTAAAACAACATGATAAGTAGTAAGAACCTCTGAAAGGACAAAGCCCTAACACAATTAATACATATGTCACTTGCTTTCCACTGCTGTGCAGCTTGTGGCTGCCACCAAACCTAGAGCTATTCTGAGCTGCTAGAAGGAACACACTAAAGAGCAGTTCAGGAGGGTTAAAGAAAGAAAAGTTGTTTTCCCTTTTCTATCTGTATTCCTCTTATTTCTTTCTCTTGTCTAATTGCTGTGGCTAAGGTTTCCAAAACTATATTGAACAGGAGTGGTGATAGTGGACATCTTAGTCTTGTTCCTGAGTCTAGTGGGAAAGATTTTTGTTCTTGACCATTAAGTATGATGTGGGTTGTTGGGTTTTCATAGATAGGCTTTATGAGATTGAGGTAGAGACTGTGTATTCTAATTTTCTGTAGGGTTTTTATCATGAATGTATGTTGGATTTTGTTGAGTGCTTTTTCTGCATTTATTAAGATGATAGTGTGGTTTTTGTCCTTGGCTCTATTAATACAGTGTATTACATTTATTGATTTTCATATGTTGAACCATGTCTGCATCCCTGGGATGAATCCCACCTGGACAGGGTATATGATCTTCTTGATGATCCTCTGCATTCTAGTTGCCACTATCTTATTAAGGATTTTTACATCTATGTTCATGAGTGAGATTCGCTTATAATTCTCTTTTTCAATTGAGTCTTTCTGTACTTTTGGGAGCAGGTGATGCTTGTTCCCAGGAATGAATTTGGGGATATTGCTTCCCTTTCAATTTAATTGATGAGTTTAAACAGTAGTGTCAATAGTTCTTCTCTAAATGTCTTATAGAATTCAGTGGTGAGATCCCACCACTCCTGGCCCAGAGGAAGGGGCTTCTGGGCCGCCATCCATCCCGCTGCTCCCAGCCCAGAGGAAGGGGCTTCTGAGCCACTGTCCCACCACTCCAAGCTCAGAGGAGGTGAGTTGCATGGGCACCAGCAACACCCCCCACCTGGGTCAAAATGAGAAGACATGTAAACAAGCCTCAGAACCAGACTTCCAGATCACCTACAGCAACCCCTAAGGGAAATGAGATGGAACACTC
>NW_004624798.1:6573564-6593876 GCF_000247695.1 Heterocephalus glaber
CTCAAAGAATGAGGACTGGAAGTCCCATTTGACCCAGCTATTCCCCTGCTGGGTATCTTCCCCAAAGAATTAAAAGAATCATACCACAGTGATATCAAAATGTCTAATAGATAATGTGAAATAGGAAGAAAAGGTCTAAAGAGAAGACGAAGTGAGAGAAGTACGGGAATGGAAAGAAGGGAAAAATATGAGAAAAGGAAAAACTGTAAACAAAGTCTTTGTAAATGGGGAGGGGTGAAGGGATTGAAGGGAGGGCAAGGCAATGGGGAAAAAATAAGAATCAAGATATATTATGTAAAGATACAAATTCCCAAGATGAATGTCACCATAGTGTATACCTAAAATGTACCAATAAACTTAATAATAAAACCTCACACTCCAAGGAACAGGAACTTAAACTCCAAGAATATCACTTACCCCAACACTAACCCTAACCCTAACCCTAACCCTAACCCTAACCATGACCCTAAACCAGTCATAAATGCACTGTAATGCTCAGGTTCTTCAAATCCAAAAATACAGCTAATCCTTGCACTAATCCTAACCCTAACCATCATACTCACTCTCCAATAATCATGTACTTGTATTCCAACCATATCCAAAACCCTAAGCTTAACCCTAACCCTAACCCAAACCCAAATCCTAACACTACCCTTCATAGCCACACTGCTATGCTCAGGTACTTAAAATCAAACACAATAACTCATCATAACACTAACCCTAACACTAACCTTCATACTCACACTACATTAGTCAGGTAGTTGAATTCCAACCATATCCCTAACTATAACCCTAATGTTAACACTAAGCATGATTCCCACACTTGAATAATTAAGTATGTGAATGCCAACATTATCTGAAACCCCTACACTAACACAAACCCTAACCTAACAATCAAATCCACACTCAAAAACTCAGGTATATGTATTTGAACCCTAAACCTAAGCCTAAACCTAACCTTTACCCTAACTCTAACCCTCATACCCAAACCCCAATACCCAGGTACTTGGACTTCAACATTCTCTAACCATAATCCTAAAACTAATGTTAAGAATAACATTCAAAACCATACTCCAAAACACAAATTCTTAAATTGACACTATTCCTACACCAAACCCCAACTGTAACCCTAACCCTATCCTTAATACTACCCATCATAGCCACACTGAAATGCTCATGTTTTAAAATCCAACAGGACACGAATCCCTAACACTAACCCTAACCCTGACCATCATGCTCACATGCCAATAATCAGGAACTTGAATTCCAACACTGTCGGGAGCAATGCTACATAATTTTAGGGAAAATAATTTGATTAGGCCTAGTTCTCCTGCCTATAGGCCAGCTATGGCATTTTGAGACATAATTCCATTTTGGCCTCTGGTCACAACTGTGATCTCAATGATCCGGTGATGCTGTGATGCTCCAGGACAAGATTACACCAGCTGAAGACATCTGGGAGGAAGAAAATCTTCATCTACTCAGTTCTTCATTGTTCTTGGGTTTCTGCCGCATCCCCCCGCACCCCGCCCCAGTCATTTGTTGCACTTTGTTTATCCCAATGTACTGAACTCTCTGAAAGTCATTTGTTACATTTGTTTCTCCCAATGTACTGGATAAAAGGTGAGGCAAGCTTGGGGGCTTTCATCTTTGCTGCCCAGAGCAGCACTCATCAGACCCAAAGCTCAGCTTCTTCTCAAAGTCTCATTTTTTCTACCTTTCCTGTATAATCAGTTAATTTGCCTTGTGATGCCATGCCTCAAAGGAGGCTAGGACTTATTGCAGAGATTCTAGTAACGTTGGCTTTTCCTGTTCCCTACACAACACAATCCTTAACACTAACACTGACCCTAACACTAACCATACAATCCAAACCCACAATCCAATAGTCAAGTACCTGAATTCCAACACTATCTGTGTAACCCATACCCTAACATGATCTCAAAAACTAACATTCATACCCACGCTTCAAAACTCAGGTATATGAATTTGAACCCTAACCCTAACCCTAACCATCATATCCACAATTCAGTACAAAGGTAGTTGAATTCCTACACTAGCCCTAACTCTAAGCCTAAAACTTATGCTAATATGAAGCATCAAACCCGCACTCCAATACACAGGAACTTACATCCCAAGACTATCATGTACTGCAACCTAAAACTTTACCCTAACCCTCACCTTAACACTATCAATAATAGTGACAATGCATTACTGAGGTTCTTGGTATCCAAAAATATACCAAACCCTAACCAATATACTTACACTCTAATAATCAGGTACTTGAATTCCAACCAATATCCCCAACCCCAACCCTAACTCTAACATTAACCCTACCCATCATAACCACATTGCAATGCTCAGGCAATTGAAATCCAACACACTATGTCACTTTAATACTAAACCTAACACTAACATTCATATTCACACTACAGTCATCAGGTACTTGAAATCCAAACAGATCCCTTACCCTAACTCTAACCCTAACCCTAACCCTAATACTAAACATAATTCACACACTCCAATCATCAGGTACCTGAATTCCACCTCTATCTGTAATCCTTACCCTAACACGAACTCAAAAACTTACAATCATATGCACACTCCAAACTCAGGTATATGAATTTGAACCCTAAACTAAACCTTAACCCTTACCCTCATCATCATACTCATACTCCAATATATAGAACCTTAAATTCCAAGACTATCACTTAAACCAACACCAACCCTAACCTTAACCCTAACTTTAAATCTAACCCTAGTTCTAATGCTACCAATCATATCCACAGGGTAATACTCATGTTCTACATATCAAAAAAATACCTAACTGTAAAGTAATCTTAACAGTAACCATCACACTCACACTCCAATAATCAGATAATTGTATTCCAACTATGTCCCTAACCCTAAGCCTACTCCCAACACTGACACAAATCCAAAACCTAACACAATCCTTCGTAGCCACACTACAATGCTCAAGTACTTGAAAACCAACAGTGTACCTCACCATAATACTAAACTTAACCCCAATCTTCATACTCACACTACAACAATCAGGGACTTGAATTCCATCCATATCCCTAACCCTAACCCTAACATGAACTTTGATACTAACCATGATATCCACACTCCAATAGTCAGTTATGTGAATGTCAACACTATCTGAAATGCAGACAATAAAATGAACCCTGACCCTAAAATCAAACCTAAACTCCAAAGCTGTTACATGAATTTGAACCCAAAACCTAACTCTAAATCTAATGCTAACCCTAAGTCTAACCCTCATATCCAAAATCCAATATCCAGGTACTTGTATTTCTATAATATCCCTAACTCCAGTCCTAAAACTAATGCTAACACTAACTTTCAAATCCACACTCAAATACACAGATTTTTAAATTCCAACACTATTCAAAAACCAGACCCTAACCCTAACCCCAAAACTATGCATCATAGCCATATTGAAATGTTCATGTATCAAAATCAAAAAGATACCAATTCCTAACTCTAGTCCAAACCCTGACCATCATGCTCACACATGATCAGGTACTTGAATTCCAACACTAACTTAAACCCTAACACTAACCATAATACTCTCACTCCAATAATCAGGGACCTGAATTACAACACTATCTGTAACATTTACTCTAACATGAACTCAAAAACTAACAATCATACCCACACTCTAAAACTCAGGTATGTCAATTTGAACCCTAAACCTAACTCTAACCCTAACCATCCTATCCACAATCCAATACACAGGTAGTTGAATTCATACACTAGCCCTAACTTTAAGCCTAAAACTAATGCTAATACTAACCATCAAAGCCACTCTCCAATACAGAAGAACTTAAATTTGAAGACTACTACTTACTCCAACTCTAACCCTAACCCTAACACTAATTCTAACACTAACACTATCAATAATAGCCACAGTGCATTACTGAGGTTCTTCAAATCCAAAAATCTGCCTAACTCTAACCATAACACTAACACCAACAATCACACTCACACTCCAATAATCAGGTATTTGAATTCCCACCTTATCCCCAACTCTAAATCTAATTCTAAGCCAAACCTTAACACTATCCATCATAGACACATTGCAATGCTCAGGTACATGAAATCCAACAGTGTACCTCACTCTAACACTAAACCCAGTCCTAACCATCATACTCACAATCCAATACATAGGGACTTAAATCCCAAGACTATCATTCACCCTAACACCAACTGTAATGCTAAAACTAATGCTAACCTTAACCCTAACACTACTGGTCATATCCACAGTGTAATATTCATGTTCTTCAGCTTTAAATATATACCTGACCCTTAAACTAATCCTAACCCTAACCATAATACTCACACTCCAATGATCAGATAAAGTTATTCCACCCATATCCCTAACCCTAAGCCTAACCCTAACCCTAAACCAAACACAAACACTAACACTACCTACCATAACCACACTGCAATGTTCAGGTACTTGAAATACAACAACACCATAACACTAATCCTAACCCTAGTCTTCATAGTCACACTACAAAAATCAAGTACTTGAATTCCAACCATATCCTTAACCCTAACTCTAACCATAAAGATGATTCTCATACTGCAATAGTCAGGTAAGTGAATACCAACACTATCTGAAACTCTTACAATAACATGAACCCTTATGCTAACAATTGAACCCACACTCCAAAACTGAGGTATATGAATTTGAAGCCTAAACCTAACCATAAACCTAACCCTAATGCTCATACCCATAATACAGGAGGCAGGTACTTGGATTTCTACACTATCCCTAACCCTAATCCTAAAACTAACATTAACACTAACTGTCAAATCCACACTCCAATACACAGACTCTTCAATTCCTACACTATTCCTAACCTAAAACCTAACCCCAAACCTAACCCTAACCCTAACTCTAACACTACCAGTCATAGCCACAATAAAATGCTCAGTTATTGAAATCACACAGGATACCAATCCCTATCACTAAAGCTAACCCTGGCCATTATGCGCACACTAAAAAAAATCAGGTATTTGAATTCTAACACTATCCTTAACCCTAACACTGACCCTATCACTAACCACAATACTCACATTTCAATACTCAGGTACCTGAATTTCAACACTAACTGTAACCTTTACCCTATGACAAACTCCCAAACTAACATTCATAATCACACTTCAAAACTCAGGTATATGTATTTGAACCCTAAATGTAACCCTGAACCTAACCCTAACCCTAACCGTCATACCCACAATGCAATACACAGGTGGTTGAATTCCCAATCTAGCCCTAACTCAAAGCCTAAAACTAATGCTAATACTATCCATCAAACCCACACTCCAATACATAGGCACTTACATTTCAAGACTATCACGTACTGCAACCCAAACCCTAACCCTAACCCTAACACTATCAATAATATCAACAATGCATTACTGAGGTTCTTCAAATCCAAAAATATACCCAAACATAACACTAATTCTAACACTAACCATCAACTCACACTCTAATATTCAGGTACTTAAATTCCATCCATATCCTCAACCCTAACCCTAATGCTAACTATAACCCTACCCATCATAGCCACATTGCAATGCTCTGATACTTGAAATCCAACACAGTACCTTACTCTAACACTAAACCTAGCACTAACCTTCATACTCATACTACAATCTTTAGGTACTTAAAATCCAAACAGATAATTTACTCTAACTCTAACCCTAACCATAGACCTAACCCCAATACTAAACATATTTCACACTCCAATAGTCAGGTACCTGAATTCTAATACTATCTGTAACCCTTACCCTAACACAAACTTAAAAACTAACATTAATATCCACACTCCAAAATCAGGTACATGAATTTGAACCCTAAACTGAACCCTAAACCTAACCCTAATCATCATACTCACAATCCAATACATAGAAATTTAAATTCCAAGAGTATCATCTAAATAAATACGAACCCTCACCCTCACCCTAACCCTAACTTTAGCCCTAACAGTACCAGTCATATCCACAGGGTAATACTTAGGTTGTCCAAATCAAACAATATACCTTACCCTTAAGGCAATCTTAACCCTAACCACCATGCTCACTCTTCAATAATCATGTGATTGTATTCAAACCATGTCCCTAACCCTAAGCCTACCCCCAACACTGACCCGAATCCAAAACCTAACACTAGCCACATTCCAATGCTTAGGTACTTGAAATTCAAAAATGTGCCTCCCTGTAACATTAACCCTAACCCTAATCTTCATACTCATGCTACAAGCAATCAGGTACTTGAATTCCAATGATATCCTTAACCCTAACCCTAACACTAACCCTGGCCCTAACACAAACCATGATTCCCACACTACAATATTCAGGTATCTGAATGCCAATACTACCTGAAACTCTTACAATAACATGAGCCCTAACCCTAACAATCACACCCAAACTCCAAAACTGATGTACATGAATTTGAACCCTAAATCTAATCCTAACCCTAACTGTAACCCTCATACCCACAATCCAATACCCAAGTACTTGTATTTCTATACTATCTCTAACCCTAACCCTAAAACAGGCATTAACACTAACTTTCAAACCAAACTCCAATAAATTCTGACACTATACCTAAACTGAACCCTAACAATAAACCGAATTCTAACACTACACAATATAACCTCATTGAAATGCTCATGTATTGAAATCCAACAAGATACCAATCCCTAACACTAATCATAACTCTGACCATCATTCTCAACTCAAATAGTCAGGTTATTGAATTCCAACACTATCCTTAATCCTAACCCTGACCCTAATGATACAGAAAAGTTTTAGATAACTTAATAGATTGAATATTAAAATAGTTGTAGAAGCAAAATAAGTAATGTGTTCTTTTAAGATTTGCTTTTCCTGTAACTCCTTGTTTAAGGTGAGGATTATCTGACTCTAACCAGTAACTTCATTAACCTAACAAAGTTACTGTGCCAGGGTGAATTTACAATGTATATGGCCTATCTTGTGTCTGTGACTTGTAAATAGGAACTGGAATTGTATTTACATATCAAAGACCACTAGGGATGAGATAATGGCTAAAAAGGATATAAAAAGGGAAATGCTGAACAAAGGCGCGGATAAGGACCAGACTGGTTTCTGGCATTCCCATCTGCGCGCGAGAAGAAATTTTATTATTTTATCCAAATTCTGTGTCTCTGTGTATTTCTTTCTGAGATTTCTGCAACACCTAACACTAACCATAATAACCATGCCAATAGTAAGGTACCTGAATTTCAACACTATCTGTAACCATTACCCTAGTAGGAACCCAAAAACTAACAATCATACCCTGACTAAAAAACTCAAGTATATGAATTTGAACCCTAAACCTAACCCTAACACTATCATATCCATAATCCAATAAACAGGTAGTTGAATTCCTACACTATCCCTAACCCTAATTCTAAAACTAATGCTAACACTGACCATAAAACACAAACTCCAATACACAGATACTTATTCTCCAAGACTATCACCCTAACTGTAACCCTAACCCTAACACTATCAATAATAGCCACACTGAATTACTGATGTTCTTCAAATCCAAAAATACACCAAACTCTAACACAGTAATCCTAACCCTAACCATCACACTCACACTCCAATAATCAGGTACTTAAATTCCAACCATATCCCCAACCCTAACCCTAACCCTAACTACCCATTGTGGCCACTTTGCAATGCCGAGGCACTTGAAATCCAACACTACCTCAGCCTAACACTAAACCTAACCCTAACCACCATACTCACACTCCAATACATAGGGAGTTAAACTCCATGATTGTAACTTACCCCAACACAAAGCTTAAACCTAAGCCTAACCCTAACACTAATCTAACCATAACACTACCAGTCATACCCACAGGGTAATACGTTCTTCAAATTCAAAAATATACCTTACCCTTCAACTAATCCTAAGCCTAACCATCATACTCACAGTCCAATGAGGAGGCAATTTTATTCCAATTTTATCCCTAACCCTATGCCTAACCCAAACCCTATCCCAAACCCAAAGCCTAACACTACCCATCATAGCCACACTGCAATGCTCAGGTATTTGAAATCTAACAGTGTACCTCACCACAACACTAACCCTAATCATAATATTCATATGCATGCTATGATAATCAGGTCCATGAATTCCAGGAATATCCCTGATATTAACCATAACACTTATTCTAATGCTTATACTAACCATGATTCCCACACTCCAATAGCCAGGTAAGTGTAAGCCAACACTATCAGTAACTCTTACAATAACACAAAGCACAACCCTAAGAATCAAACCCAAACTCCAGACCTTCCAACCTCATGTCTGGTGCATGTGCTTGCCTGGCCTGCAGTCCCCTGCTCCTTCCATCCCATCAACTGTCACTTGCCCCTCGCCAGTCCCCGCTGAGGCTGCAGTAGGCAGGGGTTCCACTCCAGTCCCCCATGGCTAGTCCAGGAGGCCCTGAGCCCCATGGGCGAGAGCGTGCACATGGCATGTTCCACAGTCAGGGTGGGCCCCATCCTGCCCTGGCCTGGCCAAGGCAGTTGCGTGAGTCATGCACTCGGGTATGGGGCACCTCAGTTTGGCATGAGCCTGTGGAGAGCCCACCAGGGATGCCTGAGCTGCGTGTCTGCCTCTGCAGCTGCCTACCATCACGACCTGTGGGAAAGTTGAGGAGGGCAGCTGGAAGAAGTTCATCTGGAACTCGGAGAAGAAAGAGTTCCTGGGCTGGACCAATGGCAGCTGACTTAAGATCCTTCTGTTCTACATGATATTTCATGGCTGCCTAGCCAGGATCTTCATTGGAGCCATCCAGGTGATACTGTTGACCATCAGTGAACTGAAGCCTACCTACCAGGACCAGGTGGCCCCAGCAGGATTAAAGCAGGTTCCTCAGATCCAAAAGACTGAAATTTCCTTTCTTCCTGCTGATCTTAAGAGCTATGAGGCCCATATGCTGAACATAGTTAGGTTCCTGGGCAAGTACAAAGAAATGGCCCAGAAGGATGACATGATTTTTGAGGACTGTGGCACTGTGCCCAGTGAACCCAAAGAACGAGGAGACTTTAGCCATGAATGAGGTGAGCAAAAGGTCTGCACGTTCAGGCTTGACTGGCTGGGAAACTGCAGGATGAAAGTTATGGCTACAAAGAAGGCAAACCCTTTATCATCATAAAGCTCAATTGAGTTCTGGGCTTCAAACCAGAACCTCCCAAGAATGAGTCCTTGGAGTCTGTGGAGACTTACACCAGGGTGAGGTACAACTGGTACCTTCTGCCTGTTCAGTGCAAGCAAGAAGAAGATAAGGATAAAATTGGAATTGTGGAATACTTCAGAATGGGCAGATACACTGTTTTCCTGTGCAGTATTGTCCCTACTATGGCAAACTCCAAATATCTGTAGCCCCTGCTGGCCATACGGTTCACCAACCTCACCGTGGACACTGAAGTTCACATTGAGTGTAAGGCATATGGTGAGAACATTGGGTACAGTGAGAAAGACCATTGTCAGGGATGCTTTGATGTAAAAATTGAAGTTAAGAGCTGATCACATGCACAAATCCTCCCCACTAACCATTTAATAAGTTAAAAAATTACAAAAACAAAAACACTACTAGTCTTTGACAAACTGTCATATTTATGGGACCTACACTTAATTTATATGCTTTACACTAGTGCTCTGCATTTAATAGGTTAGAATGTAAATTTAAAGTGTAGCAATAGCAACAAAATATTTACTCTACTGTAAATGACAAAAAATAAAAATTGAGCCTTGGGATGTGCCCATTTTTACTGTAAATTATGATTCCATAACTGACTTGTAGTGAGCAGTGTTTCCGGCCCCTAAGTATTGCTGTCATGTGTATTTTATTTAGTGTACAGCACTATAGGTGCACACTCTGGTCATTTTTCTAGCATGTTTTATCATATCTGTTTTCTACTTTATGTGAACAAGGTTTGCTGTCCAAGGTGTAAATATTCAATGGGACTAAAACTGGCAAGGTACTTTTTTTTTTCGTTTTTGTTTGGCTGTTTCAAAGATAATGGCCCATCAATGAGCATTTTTAACACTCCATTGTCTCTCCCTGTGATATTAGGTATTACTTTTTTTTCCTGGGGCTTGGGGGGTGGGCTGTCATGGGGGAACTGCCCTTTAAATTTTAAGTGACACTACAGAAAAACACAAAAAATGTGATGGGTTGCGTTGTGCTTTGTACTGAATGCTGTCTTGACATCTCTTCCCTGGTCCTCCAGTGTGTTCTGAAGCTGGGTCTGAGATCTGGCTCCACCTATCACTTTGGTTAGTGACAGGGCTAATTAGTTTGCTTTGTACATTTTCTTTTCCTTTTTTCCTTTCTCTGGAGGCATCACATGCTGGTACTGTGTCTTTATGAATGTTTTAACCATGGTGGAAAAATTTCATATTTATGCAGTTGTACAATTTTATTTTTTCTGCAAGAAAAAGTGTAATGTATGAAATAAACCAAAGTCACTTGTTTGAAAATAAATCTTTATTTTGAACTTTGTAAAAAACAATGCAGTACCCCACAGACTGGTGTTAAATGTTGTCTACAGTGAAAATCCATGTTCTAACATATGTAATAATTGCCAGGAGTACAGTGCTCTCGTGGATCTTGTATGAGTCAAGTTAAAACAACGGACAGTAAAATAATGAATGCACACGCGCACACACACACACACACACAAAGAATCAAACCAAATTCAAAAATGGAAGTACATGAATTTAAATCCTAAACCAAACCCTAACCCTAACCCTAACCCTAACCCTAACTCTAACCCACATACCCACAATACAATATCCAGGCACTTATATTTCTACACTACCATTAATCCTAATCCTAAAACTAATGTTAACACTAACTTTCAAAACCACACTTCAATACACAGATTCTTAAATTCTGAAACTATTCCTAACCTGAAAACTAACAATAATGCTAACCCTAACCCTACCAACCATAGCTACACTGGAATGCTCATATATTGAAATCCAACGTGATACCAATCTGTAACACTAACGTTAACCCTGACTATCATGCTCACACTCAAATAATCAGGTACTTGAATTTCAACACTATCCTCAACCCTAACACTGACGCTAACACTAACCATAATACCCATATGCCAATATTCAAGTACCAGATTTCCATAACTATATGTAACTCTTACCTTAACACAAACCCAAAGCTAACATTCATATCCACACTGCAAAACTCAGGTATATGAATTTCAACCCAAAACCTAACCCTAAACTTAACCCTGAGATTAACCATTATATCCACAATCCAACATACAGGTAGTTGAATTCCTACACTATTCCAAAAAGTAATGCTAATACCAACTATCAGACCAATGCACCAATAAACAGGCACTTAAATTCCAAGAATATCACTTACCCCAACCCTAACCTCAACCCAAACCCTAACCCTAAAGCTAACAGTATCAATAATAGTCACACTGCATTACAGTTTCTTCAAATCCAAAAATATACCTAACACTAAAACTAGTCCTACCCCTAACCATCATACTCACACTCCAGTAATCAACTTGAATTCCAACCATATCCCAAACCTAACCCTACACCTAACTCTACCCCTAACACTACTCATCATAGTCACATTGAAATGCTCTGATACTTGAAATCCAACACTGTACCTCACCCTAACACTAAACCTAACACTAACATTCATACTCAAACTGCAATAATAAGGTACTTGAATTCCAACCTGTTCCCTTGCCCTATCTCTAACCCTAACCCTAGCCCTAATACTAAACATATTTCACACACTCCAATAGTCAGGTGCCTGCATTATGACACTACCTGTAACCCTTACCCTAACACTAACCCAAAAACTAACAATCAAAACCACACTCAAAACTCAGGTAGATGAATTTGAACTCTAAACTTAACCCTAACCCTAACTCTAACCCTCATACCCACAATCCAATACCCAGGTACTTGTATTTCTACACTATCCCTAACCAAAATCCTAAAACTAACATTAACAATAACTTTCAAATCAACACAGAGATGCTTAAATTCTGACACTATTCCTAAATGGAACCCTAAATCTGACCCTAACCCTAACCCTAACTCTAACACTAGCAGGCTTAACCATGCTGAAATGCTTATGTATTGAAACCCAACAGGATACAAATCCCTAACACTAATCATAACCCTTACCATCATGGTCACACTCAAATAATGAGGTACTTGAATCCCAAAACTATCCTTAACCTTAACACTGACCCTATCACTAACCATAATAACCACACTTCAATAATTAGTTACCTGAATTTCAACACTATCTGTAATCCTTACCCTAACACTAACCCAAAAACTAACATTCATACCCACACTTCAAAACTCAGGTGTATGTATTTGAACCCTGAATGTAACCCTGAACCTAACTCTAACCAAAACCCTAACCCTAACTCTACCCAACATAGCCACATTGCAATGCTCAAGTACTTGAAATCCCACATGGTACCTCACCTTAACACTAAACCTAACCCTAACCATTATATAGGGACTTAAATTCCAAGACTATGAATTCATAACCCCGAACCCAACACCAACCATAACCCAAAAGCTAACACTAAATCTACAACTCATATACACAGGGTAATATTCAGGTTCTTCAAATCCAAAACTATATGT
Organism: Heterocephalus glaber; assembly: GCF_000247695.1. The sequence continues at coordinate 6,586,307 of NW_004624798.1, forward strand.
AACCTTTAAACTAATCCTAATCCCTAACCATCATACTCACACTCCAATAATCAGGTAATTGTATTCCAACCATATCCCTAACCCTCAGGCTAACCCCAACCCTAACCTGAACCAAAAACCTAAAACTACCTGTCATAGAAACATTGTAATGCTCAGCTAATTGAAATTGAACAATGTACCTCACAATAACACTAAATCTAACCCTAGTGTTCATATTTACACTAAAATAATCAGGTACTTGATATTCCACCATATTCCTAACCCTAAAAGCCCTAACCCTATGCATCATAGCCACATTGCATGATCAGGTAATTTAAACCAAACATTTTACCTCACCCTAACTCTAAACCTGTTACTAACATTCATACTCATACTACAAAAATTAGGTACGTGAATTCTACCTAGATCCTTTACCGTATCTCTAACCTTAACCCTCACCATAACCCTAACACTAAACATAATTCACACACTCCAATAGGCAGGTATATAAATTCCAACACTATTTGTAAGCCTTATCCTGACAGGACCTCAAAAACGAACATTCATATCCACACTCAAATACTCAGGTAAATGAATTTGAACCATAAACCTAAGCCTGACCCTAACCATCATGTTCAAAATCCATATCCCAAACCCTAACCCTAACCCTAAATACTCAGGTAAATGAATTTGAACCATAAACCTAAGCCTGACCCTAACCATCATGTTCAAAATCCATATCCCAAACCCTAACCCTAACCCTAACCCTAACACAAACCATGATTTCCACATTCCAACAGGTAGGTATGTGAATGCCAACACTATTCAAAGCCCTTACAATAACAGGAATACGAAGCCTAACAATCACACTCAAACTCCAAAGCCAATTCACATGAATTTGAACCCTAAAAATAATCTTAAACATAGCCCTAACTGTAACCCTCATACCCACAATCTAATACCCAAGTATTTGTATTTCTACACTATCCCTAACCCTAATGCTAAAACTGACATTTACACTAACTTTCAAAACCATACTACTACAATACTAGGATTTTTAAATCCTGACACTATTCCTGAACTGCACCTTTAATATAACCCTAAACCTAACCCTATCCCTAAATGCTAGCAGTCAGCCACACTAAAATGCTCTGTATCGAAATCCAACAGGATACCAATCCCTAACACTAATCATAACCCTTACTATCATGCTCACACTCAAATAACCAGGTAGTTGAATTCCACCACCAACCTTAACCCTAACACTGACCCTGTCACTAACCATAACACCCCCACTTCAATAATCAGGGACCTGAATTTAAACACCATCTGTAACCCTTACACTAACTTGAACTCAAAAACTAACATTCATACCCACACTTCAAAACTCAGGTAGGGGCTGGGGATTTAGTTCAGTGGTTCCACCACCTGCCTTGCAAGCACAAGGTTCTGAGTTTGATCCCTGGTAACAAACAAAACAAAACAAAACAAAACCCCCAAAAACCCTCAGGTATATGAATTTGAACCCTGAACCTAACCCTAACCCTAACCATCATATCCATTAATACACTACAGAGGTGGTTGAATTCTGACACAATCCCTAAACCTAACCCTAAAACTAAAGCGAACAGTAACAATCAAACCCACACCCCAATCACAGGTACTTCAATTGTAAGACTATCACTTACCCCAAACATAACCCTGTCTAAAACTCTAAACCTAACACTATCAGTAATAGCCACAATTCATTACTGAGGACCTTCAAATCTAAACATATACCTAACCCTAACACTAATCCTAACCCTAACCATCATACTCACACTTCAATAATCAGGTACTTGAATTTCAAACAGATCTCTTACCCTAACACTAACCCTAAACCTAATGCTCACCATAACACTAAGCATAATCCATACCCTCCAATAGTCAGCTGCCTAAATTTGATCAGTATCTTTAACCCTCACCCTAACATGAACTCAAAAACTAACATTCATATCAACACTCCAAAACTCAGGTACATGAATTTGAACCCTAAACCTAACTCTGATCATCATATTCACACTCTAATTTATAGAAACTTAAATCCAAGACTATTACTGACACCAACACCAACCCTAAACCTAAGGCCTAACCCTAATGCTAACACTAGCCCTAGAAATAACACTAACAGTCATATGCACAGGGTAATACTAAGGTTATCCAAATAAAAAAAACATACCTAACCCCTTAAGTAGTTCTAACCCTAACCATCATACTCACATGCCAATAATCAGGTATTTGAATTTCAACCATGTCCCTAACCCTTACCATAACCCCAATATTACCCCAAACCCAAACCATAACACTACACATCATAGCTGCACTCCAATGCTCAGGTTCTTGAAATCAAACAACGTGCCTCACCATAATACTAACCCTAACTCTAATCTTCATACTCACACTACAACCATCAGGTACTTGAACTCTAAATATATCCATAAACATAAACCTAACACTAACCCAAAAACTAACCATGATACCCACACTGCAATATTCAGGTATGTGAATGCCAACACTATATTAAACTCTTACAATAACACAAACCCTAAGCCCAACAATAAAACCCAAACTCCAAAGCTGAGGCACATGAATTTGAATCCTAAACCTCATCCTAAAACTAACCCTTACCCTAACTCTAACCCTCATAGCCACAATCCAATATCAAGGTACTTGGATTTCAACACTATCTCTAACCATAATCCTAAAACTAACATTAACACTAAATTTCAAAACCACATTGCAAAAGACAGATTCTTACATTTTTTTTGTACCAGGATCTAACGCAAGACCTTGTGCTTGCGAGGATTAAATTCTGACACTATTCCTACACCTAACCCTAACCTTAACCCTAACACTAACGAATATAGCCACACTGAAATGCTTACTTATAGAAATCCAACAAGACACCAATCACTAACACTAACCCTAACTCTGACCATCATGCTCACACTCAAATAATCAGGTACTTTAATTCCAACACTATCCTTAACACTAACACTGACCCTAACATTAACAGTAATAGCCATACCCAAATACTCAAGTACCTGAATTCCAACACTATCTGTAAGCCATATCCTAACACAAACCTAAAAACATTCACACCCACACTCCAAACCTCAGGTATATGAATTTGAACACTGAATGTAACCCTAAACCTAACCCTATCCATAACCAACATATCCACAATCCAATACACAGGTAGTTGAATTTGTACACTAGCCCTTACATCAAGCCTAAAATCAATGCTAATATTGTCAAACTCACCCCAATAACAGGTACTTAAATTCCAAGATTATCAGGTACCATAACCCAAACCTTAACCCTAACCCTAATACTATCAGTAATAGCCACAGTGCATTACTGAAGATCTTCAAATCCAACAATATACCTAACCCTAACACTAATCCTAACCCTACCCATCACACTCACACTCCAATATCAGGTACTTGAATTCCAATCATATCCTGAACCCCAAACCTAACCTTAACCCTAATTCTAACACTACACATCATAGCCACATTGCAATGCTCAGGTACTTGAAATCCAACAGTGTACCTCACCCTAAAATTAAATCTACCCCTAAGCATCATACTCACATACAGGCTTGAATTCCAAGACTATCACTTACCCCAACATCAACCCTAACCCTAAACCTATCACTAACTCTAGACCTAACACTAACACTAAGCATGATTATCACACTCCAATAGTCAGGTGTCTGAATGCCAGTACTATCTGAAACTCTTACAAGAACATGAACCCTAACCTTAGCAATCAAACCTACACTCCAAAACTGAGGTACATGTATTTGAACCCTAAGCCTAACCCTAAACATAGCCCTAACCCTAACTATCACCCTCATATCCACAGCCAGTAGCCAGGTACTTGTATTTTACACTATCCCTAACCCCATTCCTAAAAACTAATGTTAACACTAACTTTCAAAACCACACTTGAATACACAGATTCTGAAATTCTGATATTCCTAACCCTAACCTTAACCCTAACCCTATCACTACCTATCATAGCCACACTGAATTGCTCACATATTGAAATCCAACAGGATACCCATCCCTAACATGAAAGCTAACCCTGAGCATCATGCTCACACTCAAATAATCAGGTACTTGAATTCCTACACTATCCTTAACCCTAACACTGACACTAACACTAACCATAATATCCACACTTCAATAGTCTGTTAACTGAATTCCAAGACTATTTGTAACTTTTACCCTAACATGAAACCCAAAAGTAACATTCATACCCACACTCAAAAACTCAGGTATATGACTTTGAACCCTAAAGCTAACTCTAAAGCTAACCCTAATCCTAACCATCATATCCACAATCCAATACACAGGTAGTTGAATTCCTACACTATCCCTAACCCTAACTGTAAAACTAACTCTAATACTAACCATCAAAGCCACACTCCAATACAAAGGTACTCAAAGTCCAAGACTGTTGCTTACCCCAACAATAACCCTAACCCTAACTAAACTTAAAACTACCAGTAATAGCCATCCTGAAATACTCAGGTTTTTCAAATGCAAAAATATACCCAACTGTAACACTCACCCTAACCCTAAGCATCCATACTCACACAACAATAATCAGTTACTTGAATTCCAACCATATCCCCAACCCTAACCCTAACCCTAACACTAACCATCATAACTACATAGCAATGCTCAGGTTCTTGAAATACAACATAGTAACTCACCCTAACACTACACCTAACACTAACATTTGTACTCAAACTTAAATAATCAGGTATTTGAAATCCAAACAGACCCCTTACCCTAACTCTAACCTTAACCATAACTCTAACCCTAATACTAAACATACTTCACATACTCCAATAGTCTGGTTCCAGAATTCCAACACTGTTACACTTACCCTAACATGATCTCAAAAACAAATATTCATATCTACAATCCAAAACTCAGCTACAAAAATTTGAACCCTATAATGAACCTGAAACCTAACCATAATAATTACACTCACACTCCAAAACACAGAAACTTAAATTCCAAGACTATTACTTAAACCAAAAGCAAGCCCTAACTGTAATCCTAACCCAAACCCTAGCCTTAACACTACCAGCCAGATCCACAGGGTAATGCTAAGGTTCTCAAAATAAAAAAATATACCTAATTCTTAAAGTAATCTTAACCCTAACCATCATACTCACAGCCCAATAAACAGGTAATTAATTGTATTCCAACCATGTCCCTAACTCTAAGGCTAAACCCAACACAGACCCAAATTGAAACCCTAACACTACCCATCATAGCCACACTGTAATGGTCAGGTACTTGAAATCCAAAAATCTACTTCATCATAACACTAATCCAAAGCAAAATCTTTGCACTCACACTACAACAAATCAGGTACTTGAATTCCAACCATATCCCTAACCCTAACCCTAACCCTATCATGACCAGTCATAGACACATTGCAATGCTCTGATACTTGAAATCCAACACTGCACCTCACTCTAACATGAAAACTAACACTAACCTTCATACTCAAACTGCTTTTCCCTGCACCTGAGATCTCAGAGGCCATCTCTGCCTCCAAAGCCCGTGACCCTCACACTCACCAGGCGGAAACTGCCTCCCACGCCACTTCCTCTTTGTTCCCGGTGTCTTGAGGTCCTGCAAACACAAACAAACGCACGCACACATACAACAGTCATGACCTGAACTCACCTCAAGACCCAGTACAAACCCTGGTGCCAATGGAAGTGAATGAATGGCTCTCTCCGTGAGACAACAGGATGCATGGGGGAACATCCTTGGGAGATTCAGACTGTCTCCTAAGGAACGGGAAGACTTCCTCACTTCCCTCCCTGGGCAAACCATGAGAGACAGAATGGTACCAACGCATGCACACAGACACGACACGTGGACACAGGGAACAGAATAGAGGGTGCACAAACAACCCCAAAAACCTTCAGCCACTGGATCTTGGACAAAGGGGCCAATAACCTAGGCTGGAGAAAACACAGGCCACAGACAAATGGCGCCGGGACAACTGGTGGTCCACGTGCACAGGACCAACTCTGCCCATCTCTCTCACCCTGTGCCAAAAGCAAACCCCACTGGACCATAGATCCGGGGATGAAAACACATACTGTTGAACATAAAGCCTAGGCACAGACGTCCTCAGCAGAATGCCTACTGTATATATAATAGTGACAGTCTACAAAATCTACAAGTGGGACTGGATCCAATCATAAACCTTCTGCAAAGTACAGGCAACCACCAAGAGGACAAGGGACAGACCTACCAAGTGAGAAAGACATTTTTGCCAGCGAATGCCTCAGACAGAGGCAGAATTTCGAGAAAGAGGAGAACTCAAAGACATCCGATGTGAAATATAAAAGGTCCTGGCGTGCCCACTGTGGGACACACCTGACCTCTGTGTTTCACTCCTTTCCTACAGCTTGACTCACGGCACTGACTGGGCAACTGCAACCAACACTTCCCTGTGAAAAGCCGGAGAAATGGTTAATAGGTACATGACATGAAACACCAATCGATACAACACCAGAGTCTGTCTTATTCCAGTCAAGAGTGTCTACCAGGGAGAATGAGTGCTTGAGAGCTTGTCGGGCAAAAGGACCCTTCTGCTTTGCTTGGGAGAATACAAACTAGTACCACCCCATTGGAAATGAGGGTGGATGTGCCTCAAAAAACTCAGAAGAGAATTCCACTGGACCCAGCTACTCCTCTCCTGGGCATCTGCACGAGAGAGTGGAAGTCATCATACCCCAGTCCTGCATGCACATGACCATTACGACTTACATCTAGATGTCCCCCCAAAGCCTTCTGTGCTCAGAGGCTGTGCGTGTGGGAAGTGACTGGATTGGGCCTGTGATACCGGGGCTAGTCCACAGATGGGTTTATGTCTGGGTGTGATGCTGGAAGGTGAAGCCAGGTGGGAGGACTGGGTCCCTGTGGGCGCGCGGCCCAGAGATAGCGATGATGCCTGTCCTCCCACCTCCAGCCTTTGCTGATTCCTGCCTGCCATGCCATGAACTCCTTCTTCCTTACCACGCCATCTTGCCTCAGAACCAGCCAAGTGTCGATCAAAACCCCTACAAATTGTGGGTCAAAATAAAGCTTTCCTCCTTTCAGTTTTGTCAAGAGGTCTTGCTCAAGCAAAGAGAAAGTTACTGAGACATAGTCAAGGCACTGACCAGGCTGCGTTCCCACATAGTTGTTCCCAGGGAAATATGAGTCCACCGGCACCTCCAATGCTTGGCTGGGAAGCCCTTGTGGCCAGTCCGCCTGTGGGGAAGCTGAAAGGAGAAGAAGTTTCAGGACACACAGCTGCACTTCTCCCTTTGCTGAGTTCCCACAGCACCCGTTTCTGATGTCCCTGCCTGTGGCTGCCATCACCGAGTGACTCAGGCAGAGAGGGAGACATTGTGTGCACGAGGGATATGTCATCTTTTTTGTGCCTGGGGATGCTTGGATGGCAGTGCCCAGAGAGGACTGGCCCTAAAGGGAACAGTCACCCTTGCTCTAAAAATGCAAAA
>NW_004624798.1:6602147-6618049 GCF_000247695.1 Heterocephalus glaber
AGGGAAAAAAGGGAAAGGAAAAAAATATGAGACGAGGAAAAAAATGGAAACAAGGTCTTTGCAAATAGGGAAGGGTGGAGGGGGCGAAGGGAGGGCAAGGGAAGGGGAAAAAAATAAGAACCAAGAGACTCATGTAATGGTACAAGATCCCAATGATGAATGTAACTGTATGTTATACCGAAAATGTACCAATAAACTTCATGGGAAAAAAAATTTATAGTAGTAAAAAAAACAAGTTAGTTTCAAAAAAGAGAAAAAATTAAATTACAAAAGGGCGGGGCTGGGGCGCGCAGGAGTGAGCCTGAGCACAGGGGAAGAGGGCGGGGCGGCGGGCCTGGGCTGCACCTTAAAAGCGGGCTCGTGGAGTGGAGTGGGAGGGAGGAAGGCGGGAGGCGGAGGGCAGGCAGGCAGAAAGGGGGCCCGGTGTCCGGGGCACAGGGCTCGCGTGCGGCGGCGGAGGCAGCAGCGGGGAGGGGCCGCGCCAGTTAGCGCTGTGCCGCAAGCACTCCCTCCTCCTCCTGCTCTTGCATCCCGGCTCGCGAGCGCCCAGCACCAGCGGGCCGTGGGTGCGAGTGAGCGTGTGCGTGCTTATTTTCCTCTTTTCTTTCTCTCTCACTGTTTTTTCTCTCTGTTGCTCTTTTTTTTTTTGCAAAGAAACAGCAGCGTTGTTGCCGCTCCGCAGAGGCGCTGTGCCCCCGGGGGGAGGGGGGAGGGGCCGCCGCACTGGGAGGGAGGCAGCGCGCATGGTGCAGCCGGCCTGGGGGGAGACATGGCTGGGCCCCCACCCTATCGCCGCCCAGGCCCGCGCCGCCAGCGCCGACCCAGCAGCAGCAGCCGCCGCCAGAGGGGGGCGCGGGGCGGCCCGTGAGCCTGCGGGAAGTCATGTGCTACGTCGGGGGCAGCACAAGCGGGCGCCTGACTCGTGGCCGCGTGCAAAGGCTGTTGGAGGAGGAGGCAGTGGCGCGGGGCCGCCTGGAGCGCACTCACCTTGGAGCGCTCGCGCCACCCCGCAGGGACAGGCCTGGAAGGGCCCTGCTGGCTGCCTGCACCCGCGCGTCGCGGAGCGAGAAGAGAAGAGTGACTGCTTGAGAAAGAAGAGGAAGATGAAGAAGATGAAGATGACGAAGATGATGTGTCTGAGAGCTCAGAAGTGCCCGAGAGTGACCGTCCTGCAGGTGCCCAGCACCTCCAGCTTAATGGTGAACGTGCCCCTCCGAGCGCTAAGGAGAGGGTCAAGGAGTGGACACCCTGTGGACCCCTCCCGGGGCAGGACGAAGGGCGGGGACCGGCACCGGGGAGTGGTACCCCCCAGGTGTTCTCCATGGCAGCCATGAATAAGGAAGGAGGATCGGCCTCTGTTGCCACTGGGCCAGATTCCCTGTCCCCTGTGCCTTTGCCCCCAGGAAAGCCAGCCCTCCCTGGGGCCGATGGGACCCCTTTTGGCTGTACTCCCGGGCGCAAGGAGAAGCCAGCAGACCCGGTGGAGCGGACAGTGATGGGCGTGGTAGAGTACTTCACTGAGGCCTGCTTCCCTGAGCAGGCCACTGCCTTCCAGGAGCAGGAGATCGACGGCAAATCCTTGCTGCTCATGCAGCGCACAGATTGCTAACTGGCCTTCCCATCCGCCTGGGCCCAGCCCTCAAAATCTACGAGCACCACATCAAGGTGCTTCAGCAAGGCCATTTTGAAGATGAGGACCCTGATGGTTTTCTAGGCTGAGTGCCGGGCAATGCCCTCCCGAGGTCCATTCTGACTCCCATCTCACCCAAGCCCAGGAGAGTCCAGGAGAGTCCAGGAGCTGCCTAGGGCACCTGGGGCCCTGGTGACAGAGTCCGGCGAGGGGCGCCTCTCCATTCATCTCCCTTTGTCTCTCACACACACCTGGCCCCTGCATATCTGCTCCCCAACAGTGGAGTACAGTGTGGGACTCCAGGAGGCCGACCCCCTCCCAATCCAAGGACGTTTTTAGGAAAGAAAAAAAACAAATTTTGGCTTCCCCAAAATCATTTTCAGCCAGATGATTCCTATATAAATGTTTTGTTCTGCTCGTTCATTTTGGTGGGTGGTCTCCTCCCTCCCCCACCACCCATGCCCCCTTCCCAGCCTGCTGCCCCTGGCCTCCAGCCACAGGAGGCTTGGGGAACAGCTGGGTGGGGTCCTGGGTCTTGTCTGCCCTCCCCTTTCTCTCAGTCGTTGCTCCCGCTGGCTGTATTGCTTTTTAATATTGCACTGAAGGTTTTTTAAATAAAATTTTTTTAAAAAGGAAAAGAAAAAAGGAAGAAAAAAAAAAGGGGCCAGGGATTTAGCTCAGTGGTTTCGCTGCCTGCTGCACAAGCACAAGGACCCGAGTTCAATTCCCCGTACAAAAAATTAAATTAAAAGACAGAAGGAAACTGGTCCCCTCTGACTCAGGCATTGCTCACCTACTGTAAGAATGTGAGATAAATAGACAGGGAGAGAGAGAGAGAGAGAGAGAGAGAGAGAGAGAGAGAGAGAGAGAGAGACAGACACAGACAGAGAAAAGGATGCAGAGAAGAGAGAGGCGCCTCTGCTCAGGGCACTGTCCAGATGAGCAGCTGATGAGGGGAGAGAGCCAGCTTCCCTCTGAGGTGCAGTCAGGACAGGGAGCACACAGTGGGAACCACAGCAGGGCCCAATCTTGTGAACAGGGTCCCGTGAATACAGGCTCCAGTGGTGGAGACTGCAGGAGAACCTGGGCCTTCTGAGCCTTTTCTTAGCAATGTTGAGACAAGAAATACCTTTCTATCGGGGGATCCACAACTTTCCTCGCTGTGTCTCAGCTCTCCATGCACTCAGAGCAACAGTTCAGAGCCGATGTGCATGCTATCCTCACTTTAACCTCTCTCAGGCTTCTTTAAGGACAATAACGGCCCCAAACTGCTTAGTTCTCCCTGCACAGATGCCCTCTCTGAATGCCCAGAGGACACACAGGGCCTTGGTGAAGGCCATGGTGCCTTTGGCTGGGTGAGTGACACCATGGCCATCGGCAGGCTTTTCTCACCCTGACTGAAATCTGTGGCCACTCCCAACCCCGGGTCTTGGCTTTCACACAACCCTTCTCCTGTCACACTGGCTTACAGCCCTGACCACGCTCGGTTACCTGGAGTCTGGGGACTCTGTTTCTTCCTCATCATCCCCATTGCAGTGCTGCTCTGCAAGCAAATTCAGAAAGGTGCAGACAGTCACTCCATGGTGCCACTTCCCCCATGCCCACCCCACCCACCTGAGCGCGAGGACACGAATGAGCACGCAGGGTTTTTGGAGGGACATGGGGAACTGCACTGAATGACCTGTGTCACCTCAGCAGAAACAATCTGGGGTGCAGGCTGCTCCTCCATGCACAACGTCCCCATCTGGGGATGATTATCCTGATGAGCTATGAGTTTTCCTGGGCCAAGTTCACTTGGATCTTGGTCAGCCGAGCACTGGATACTCCTTGCTCCTGTCACACAGCTGGAGCGCAGGGTAAATGGATCTCTAGCTCACCATGGCTCTCACATCCCTCTGCCTCCTTTCACTAAGGAAAGGAGATACAAGCCTGCCCTACAATGCCCACACCCTGGTAACTTCCTTGCATGCCCCGTCATCCTCTTACCATGTATGTAGTGGCCATTCTCCCAATGTTACCCAATGTCCCAGACCACATTCTGTGACATCCAATCCTTAGTGAAACTTTTCAGGGTGACAACAGCCCTCTGAAAGGACACTCACAGAGATTCCCTACTCGAATGCTACAACTCCAGTGTAACAACCCTGAGCGCCTTGTAGACACATGAGCAAACGGAAATCATGCAAGGATCTGGAACCCCTCAGCCACAATAAAGTCAGCGTGAGGACACCTGAGAGAAAACTGCCCTCAGCCCAGACTGTGAGGAACCTAACCCCCCGCCCCATCTCCCCTCCCTGTGAGGATGGCGAGGAAGGCTGTTGGTGTCAGGAGCCCCATTCTATCGGGGAGAACAGTGAGGGGGAATTGTGTGGCCTCCACCCCATGTGTTCCTCCCCCCAAGTGTTCCTCCAGGGCGGCATCCTGATGAGCTGAGACTCCCAGGAAAACGTAGACAGTAAGGGAAGTGATGTAGAGATGGCCTGTCTGCCGGGGTCTCCCACAGCTGGGTGCCTTGGAGAAGCCCAGTGTTGACCAGGGCCCGCAGCCACTTCACCTGGGCTGAGCTGGAGGGCGAGGGCTCTTGGCCAGCCTGCGCCTCTCTGCATGTTGTTCCTGGTGGCTCACAGGTCCATCTGGGGTCAGCATGTCCTTCAGACTCAGTCGCAGGTAGAAGATTATGTCCCTCCATCTCTGAAACTGCTCTATAGGCTTCAAATCCAAGGCCAGATCTTCAATTATAACCCTGAAATGCCCAGCAGAGAAGAGATGGCAAAACTTGCAATTAGCACTCAGCTTTCAGGCATGGTCAAGAATGACAAGAAGCAGGGAAACCAGCGGAGTGTAAATGGGCTGACTGTTCAGGCACAGGACTGTGCCCGGGACTCCTCTGAGCACATCTGAGGGGGCCCTTCCAATGGAAAGCTCACGCCTGTTTGAGACCAGCGCATAAATGATCTGGCATAGTGTGGATTCCTGAGCACATCTACACCTACACCTCATGTCTGCCCTGTTTCCTTAGCTCCATAGTTTCCTGCCTGTGATAAACCTGACAATGAGCCAAGGCCTCGTATGCAGAGGGCAGTTCTGCATCCCTCTCTGAGTTTAATCCTCGAGGGAACAAGTGGCCACGTGTGCATGAATACTGAAACCCACGGTCATGATAGCTCTCCTGGATTCTATTTGGATTACCAAGAAACTAGTAAAAGCAATAGTCCATACAAGAAAAGGAAACAAGGTTAGCGGCATGGTTTAAACACAGACTCGGTGGCTGCCTGACTGGGTGAAGTAAGTGTGCTCAGGAGATCTGATTTCCCTGGGATCTATACAGGAAATCTCCATGACACCTTGGTTACCATCACTGGTCCTCCATGCTCAGTTACCTGGGCGATTCTGGCTCCAGGGTGTCCTCGTCCTCAGGGTGATTTTGATTTTCTGTAAATAAAGTCAGACGGGGATGGTCACATCATACCATCCCTGCTCACACCTTGCAAGCCCACGGCTGTCATTATTCTCTAAGCAAACGAACAGTCTGAGAGCAACACTGCAGGAGGCATAGGACGTTTTCTGCGAGAAGTAATGGGGCTTGTTTCCTGAGCCATGGGACAGACAGCTACAGGTCAGCAAGTCAGGCTCCTGCTCTGAATGCTGGGACACAGCTCAGCTAGCCTCTTCCCACAGACATCCTAGGACCTGCCTAACTGCCTCTGGTGATCCTGGAGCCACAAGGCTCGTCAGGAACTCTCCATGTACAGTTGAGTGGAGACCCTGGGATGAGACTGATGTGAAATATACAAACTCTTCAAAGAAAGGTCCCTGGTGCTCCCCGGGACACGGGTTCCTTGCATAGTGGCAGGGGTTGCAGGTCCTAGGCCTGAGCTTCAGGGTTGCACAGGGACTGTGGAGACTGTTGGCTGAGCCTGTGTGGATGGACAGCTCTACAGAGCCTCGAGGGGGAGAGATCCCAGGGGCTGCTGAGAGAAGACGACGCTTGCATCCAAGGAGGCGAGAGTGGCAAGGCTCAGCGGCACCCCCAGGAATATGGTCAGGCGCAGTCATGGTTGTCTACACCCTGGCAGGGAACTGACACCTTTCATGCAGAGGACAGCTAGAAGAGACAGAGACGGTGGCTGGGCGTCCAGGAACCATAACAACATCTCCCGCGAACAACTCAAGTGGAGCGATGTATTTGTACATAACTGAAGGCCAAAGCACAGCATTCAGGAGCAACAATTACCAGAGCACTGTGGGAGACATCAGCTGCTCCAGCTGGACAAAGCGAACCTGTGCAGATGAACAAAGCCCGCCAGGAGCGGTAACCTTGCTGCTGTGAGTCTGTTACGTCCGTGCCAGCCTGTCCCCTCTGTGTCTGCTGCCCTGAGTTTGCACTGGGGCCACCAGAAATGGGTGAGGTGAGTGTGGTTTCCTTAATAATGCGGGACTCACCGGAGGCACCTGGAGAAGGGGTCTCTACCTCATCTACCAGGGCAGCAGTGGTGCAGGGAGGCTGCTGGGTCTCACCAGGCTCAGACCCGCCAGAGGGAGTCAAATGGTCTTCTTCCTCCTCCCGCTGCAGGCCCTCTGCACTCACACTGTTGGGATAAAGAACACAGTAAAACCAAGTGAGATGGGCACAAGATTCCGAGGTGGTCGAGACAGACATGAGGGAGTTGTCACAGAAGGTAGAGGATGAAAACTTCAAAGACAGAGTCACCTCCCAGGAGGGCAGGAGACAGGAGGAGATGCACAGTGCACGGGCTGGACAACAGGCTGATGAGGACAGAGTCCCCACACCCCGTGTGACACAACCACGACCCCCAGCACACCCAGAGACCACAGCAGGGCTCCACCTTCCCTACAAATTGTGTGACTTCTCTACCTGTTTCAGTCACTGCCGTGGAGATATCAGAGTCCTAAGACCTTGTGCAGTCTAGGCCTCTTTCCACAGATGCAGGAAATGACAGATATTTTGATCTTCTTAGGTTCCTCAGTACGAAATCCCTGCCAACGCGCTAAGGACACCCGCACAGAGCCAGATCCACAGCTCAGCCTCAACTTCTCCACCCAACAGAGGCCGGTTAGGTCCACTTGGATACAAACGAGTTCCACGGGGACACCGCACACCTTGATAGAAAGTTGTCCCCCTGTCTTGGCAGAATGAACTCCAAGTGCCATTTTCAGGTTACCTTTCTGCATGGGAAATCTGGGCACTCTAGACCTCCTGGTCTGCTCCCTCGGGGACCCACCTCCTCTGGTCCCCACGCAAGTCCCAGCCCTGACTATCCAGTTAGTTACCTGGGGCCCAGCAACAGCTGTTCTTTTCCATCCTCCTCCTGTTCTGGAATCTCTGCAAGCAAATTCACAAATGTGCAGTCAGGCACAGAGTAGCTCCCCATCCCCATCACAGGCCCTGGGCTTCTCTGCAATGAAAATATCTAGGACGGATCAGAGGACGGGCACGGGGCCTCCTCTACTTCCGCTGGAGCACATGAGCACTCCATCAGAGTGCTAGAGAACTAGTGCTTGCTAATATTTCAGGTGGCCCAGAGGGGAATTCAGGGCACTGGGCACAGCGAACAGAGGAGGCAGGGACACCGAAACACCCCTGGGAAGGTGACAGCCCTGGGCTCAAGCTCACGAGAACCAGACACTGCATCACAGGCCTGTGCTGTGCTTCTTCTCCTTGCACACCTGCCCACCCACCAGCAGGGCTCTCGTGTCAGAGCAGAGGAGCCAAATGGAAGAACTGCAGGTGTAGACTTTTAGCAGAACTATCAAGAGGACATGAATGGCCAGGCATAGTGGAGTACAGCTGTGATCCCAGCACTCGGGAGGCTGAGGCAGGAGGATGGCTGGGAGCTCAAGGCCAGCCTGGGCTACACAGTGAGACCCTGCCTCAAAACAACAAAACGTGAAAAATAAAGACAGAATGTGAGACAGTGGAGCAGACAGAAATAAATAGCTCACAGGAGAATTTTGTCTGCAGCAACTACAGCTAGAGCACACCAAAAACACAGCTGAACTGTAGAAGAGAAACACAAATCCTCCCTGAACACTGGATCAGCCTCCACTCATGTCATCCAGCTGCATGCAGGTGGCTTCCAAGAAACAGTGGTACCTAGGTTCACTAACTTAATTCATTCCATGATTCTGGTCACAAACTGAATGAATCGAAATCTGGTCGTGAACCAAATCAAATTTTCCCACAAAGTCAACATCGAACCTAACAACTGATTTTGATTTGGTTAGTGACCGGTTTGGCCTGTGAGCAGAATTGTGGAAAGAATTAAGTTCATGGACAAGGAGCCAGTGTGATTTTTTTTTTCACATAAAAGGCTCAGATTTAATATAATTTATTTAATAAAAATAGAAGTATCCTACAAGATAATGGTAAAGAATATGCCACGAGTATAAATTCCAAATACTTTTTTTTTACAGAAAGAGCTACCAAAAGTTACAAAGATGGCCTGCATGAACTGCTGCCCCGGCCTCCTCAGGGTCAGCAGCCTCCGCACTCCCCAGCAAAAGGGCAGAAACCACTGTGACTTGAAGAGACTGGGAAACAGAGGACAATTTTTGCTGGCAGACCATCCAGACCTTCTGAGTTACCAGAAGAGGAATTTAACACCGCAGCATGAAGAACATGGCCACAGGTCTGACTGGAAAGATACCCAATGGACAGGGAAGCAGAGAGACAAGACTGAAAGGAAATGATATTAACAACCCGAACAGAAATGCAGAAGGCCTTTGTCAGGCTCACCATAGACTAGAGATGGCTCAGAAAGGATGCATCACCTCAAAAAAGTATCAACAGAAATATGCAAACACCAAACGAAAAGAGGTAAGGGAACGAAATAGCTTAAATTAAAAAACAATCAACCAAACAAGCAAAAACCACTTGGCTAGGGCTAGAACTCAAAGGTAAGAGGATTCCCTACCACTGAAAATAGCATCACTAGTATTTTTAAAAATCACGAGATAGCACCAACAAAAACTTCCTGGGTATAAAAAACCTTCATAGCAAGAGTTCAGGATACATGGGTAATATACACAGATCACCTGCTCTGTCATCTGCACCAGGAACAAACACATGGAATTTGAAGTGATAACACATTACCATTTCTATTAATAAAATAAATAAAACTCTAATACATGAACCTAGCAAAACATGTATAAGTGACTTGACCAGCTACACAAATGCAGACATAATCCACATACATGAAGAAAGCCCACAACTGTCAAAATGACTCCATCTACCAATTCTAACCAATTGCAATATAAAACCATCCAACAATTTTGAAGACATCAGATAGATTCTCAAGTTTATTTGGAGTCGAAAGACCAAAAGAGCAAACACAATACTGACAGAAATCAAAGTGAAAGCTCTGGCAGGGTGGTGCTGGGAGGACAGGCACGGATGAGCACCAAGAACAGAGCCCAGAACCAGGCCTCAGCAACAGAGCTCACCAAGGAGCCAGGGCCAATCACAGAGAAAGGAGAGTCTTTAATGAGAGGTGCTGGAACAAGTGGACAGGTGCCGAGGGCTGATCAGACCCCTGGACACCCGTGAGGGGGGACAACGGGGAAAAAGGAGAAACAAAGAAATATCCAAGATGCAAGGGGACCTGGAATAGACAGCCTCTAGTGAACAGACTTGACAATCTCCATGGCTGACCGGCTTTTATTAGCCAGCGAGAAGCACAGGCAGAGGGGGTCATGGAACAGTAATGGTTGAAACGACATTTGAATAATAGGGAACAAGTTACACTTTTACAAGGGGAGTGTGTGAAAGGGAACAGGCTCTTCTCTATACTCCAATGCCTCCCCAAGTTAATAAGGAACTACCATTCTTTACACTGTCCTTGGCAGATGTTATCTTGCCACAGGAGTAGGGAGATTATGAGCATTCTCCATACAGCTTTCAAATGGATGCTTTTCTGTTTCCTAAGGCAGGTTACATCGGCCTTGGGACTGTGGGGCATAAGTCATACAATTTGGCCCCAATAATTCCTCATATATCCTGGTCCCTGACAGGCAGGCACTGGCCATACAAAACCAACTCTAGACAAAGACCTTCCAGTTTCCCAAAAATTACATCAGAATGGATTATAGATACAAGATTAAAAACATTTTTCAGAAGAGAAAAGACAACAAAGAAGAAAATCTCTGTCAACTGCCTCAGGGCATCTCTTAGCCAGAACAAGAGGGCAGTCCACAAAAGAAAAGAAGGAGTAAGTTGGACTGTGACAAATCTGACCTCTGCTCTATGAAGAAAGACACTGCTGAGACCGCTCAAAGGTGAGCCACACACCGGGAGGAAATCTTTGCAAACCGCATCAGGGATGATACTCGGAGACTGGGTCTTTGGGGATCTGGGTGAGGGAGGGATGGATACTTGGGTGGACACAGTGGACTTTTAGGGCAGCGAACCGTTCTGCATGACACTGGAGAGGGCCTGACAGAGTAAACCTGACAGACACTGCGGTCTTGTTACTAGTAACTATCACTGTGGCTCCTCACTCACAGGGAAGGAAACACAGCAGGCTGGCTGTGTTGGGACGGGGAAATTCTCTCTGAGGGAGGTGCTGAAGTCTCCCAGGTGCTACTGGATCGAGGGCCTAAACCAACCCCAGGGGCAAAAGGGTTGTTCTCTTTCCTAAGTGCATTTTGACAATTCTCTTCCTGCATAAGAGAGTGAACAAGACCACGCAATCCCTTTTCTGTACATCAGGAGACAGGAATTCAGGAAAGATGAAGTGATCAGTCACACACTGAGTACAGAAAGCCGTCAGGCTGGAGCTTGGGAAATTTTCTTAGTCCAGAACGATATTTATTCTGACGAGCTGCCTCCTGCCACATTCCCCTTCATGGCTTTAAAATGAGATGGGATGCTGCCGCCTCAAGACAGAGGCCAGGTTCCATCAGGGACAAAGCACACTGGGATGCTGTGACCTCCACGCTGTGTATTCATCCCGTGTTCCCACAGGGGCAATCCTGAATTTGCCACAGCTCTAAAGGACACGGGCACCAGGACAGCTCATCAAACAAGTCACCCTGTGACTGTAGTGACCCGTAATTACAGCTCAGCAAAATTAGGGCCTGAGGCCTCCTTACCTAGGTTGAGCATGTGGACGAGCTGCTCTGCCAGCCTGCACCCTGCAGCCAGTCCCTGTCGCCAGCTGTGCTCGTTGTCAGGGTGACCTCGACTGAGGTGGACCTCCAGAGACTCCTTCAGCAGCAATGACACTGCTCTCCCTTCTTTCAGCTTCTTGGTTAACTCAGAGAGCTCCCATTTCTGCTCTCGAATGAGCAACGTGGACACCCTAGGAGGGAGAGAAGCACCAACGTGAACCCACAGAAAGGTGCATGGGGTTTACAGAGGCACTGAGAGAGGTTTTGTGACAAGATCCCCAAGGCCCCTCAAGCAGAACTCAGGCATGTGTCTGGACAGTTCCCTGTGGCAAAGGAAAAAAGAAGACAAATTAAAGGGCTCTCTTGCACCACCAAGTGCTCCTGTAGGATGCCTGACACTGCCCTCATCTCCTCTTGTGTAATCAAAGACAGGTGTCCTGGGTCTCCTGCCTAAAGATGTCCTGTCACTTCCACATTTGGCCATGGAAGTGTCTGGGTCAACAGAGACACAGGGCCCTGGGCAGAGCTGGTACGCACACCCAACACAGACACGTGTCCGGATACAGCTGGGGTAGCTGGAGAAAAATGGAAGACCAGAGCTCTGCAGGCTCAGGAAGACAGATTCTTCTGAATGGAGGACGTGCCTTCAGCCCTCAGCAGGTGACCGGGAGGAAGAGGGATGAGGGAGGGACTGCACCACACCACAGGCTGCGACCTCAACAACCGCCACATCGTTATTTACTTTCATTTGCTTAGTTTTAAACTGTTTTTTTTTTTTGGTACTGGGGATCAAACTCAGGTCCTTGCGCTTGTGGGGTAGGCGGCGGAAACACTGAGCTAAATCACTGGTGGCTTAGTTTTATATCATGTGAAATTGAGCTCAATGTATTTTTAAAAAGTGCAAATGAGGGTCTTCTGAACAGTCCCAGTCCAACAGCTACCACCTGTTTCTTCCCGACATATAACCGTGGAGCCTGTGGCTATGAGGCTTCTGCCCTCCCTGGCACACACAGCTCTTGTTTCTCATACCTGAGCTGCCCTCTTCAGGGACTCACACACCTTCCCCCCGCCCGCCCTGCACACACCCCTTACCTGAGCTGCTCGGTCAGGGGAAGCTCTGCGGACAGCTCCTGCTCTTTGGGCTGCGGCTTCTCCCCAAGCAGAGACTCCACATCATCTTTGTACTTTACACCTCCTGAGAAAAGAGATGTGTCCGCCTCAGTGGACAGCTGGACACGCGGCTGTGGGCACCGCCTGCAGAGGAGCAGGCCACGCCCATCACAAGGACAGCTCAGCACCAGGCTCTCTGCCACCATCACCGTATTTTGATTTCCTACTCTCTCAAACAGGTAGTGTCTGATGGTCTCCATTAGTGATAAGGACAGAGAAGCTGCCAGGCAAGTATACTGACAAATGACTAACGGTGTGACAGAGTCAGAACTCACATCCCCAAGTCTCAATGGGTGTCCAGGACCACTGGAATGGCCAGGCCCATAGCCTCTGAACTCACACCCTTAGCTGGGCATGAAGCGGTGCCAGCTCTATTCTTGGAGTACAGTAAGTACTCCGTGGGATGGGATTCCCGTGAGGAACATGGTTCTCGAAGACAAAAGAAAAAATCTTGCCTGGCAATGTGTATACAATGTGCGGCAAGACAGTGTAAGGAGCGGACAGTAAATACCCAACACTGTAAAGCTGGTGCTCAGGTGGAATAGCAAGGCCCACCGTGAGTGGGTGCCTGTGCCAGGCACTGTTGTAAGAGTGTCACTGCAACTAACTCAGAGCTAGCTCACTGCGACCCAGTGATGAGGGACTGGTGGAGACCACAGAACAGGAGGAGCCTGAGGGCACCGAGGAGGAGACTCCTGGATTAGAGCCCAGGGACACCCCAGCACCCGCGCTCCACACATGTCCTCCACAGGGCCTGGGGATGGCTTTCTCCTCTGTCACCCTCAACATCTTTTCCTGCACTTCAATCTGATTCTATGGACGGATGACACGAGTGAAATGCAGTTGGCCTCTTCCCAAAACTCACCTGGAGACTCCTTCACACGGTTGACTTTTTCTTGAGTCCCCCTCAACTCACCAAAAACCCCTACTAATGGATTGTTGGAAGGAACACTAGGTCGGTGTGAGGACTTCAGGCTCAGAGCGGGTGATGGTCCCTCTGGTGATGGCGCTGGGCCAAGCGCCATCCCTGACTCCTCAGTCACCACAGCCCCTCTCCTGCACAGGCCAACAGGCTCTGCTATGGGGCCAGGTACGGGAGGGCGGTGCTCTGCTCGTGACCCTGGCTGGACCACAGCTGGCCTCCTCCACACCCCCTCTCCTGCAGCCTCACGTCTCAGAGCTCAGGCCCCCGAGGTGTACCTGGGCCTGCTGCTCAGCCCCTCCCGAGAGTCCACCAGCTCTTGGAGAGACAGATGGGTGCCACATTCTCCCATCCCAGACACACCCTCCACTGAATGACAGGAACGGCTGTCCTGGACACCTAAGAAGAGCCTGTGCCCCACAAAGCAGGTCTTCCCCATTGCCATTCAAGTGCCTGGTCTCCATGGCAACAATGGTGGCTGCCATAGGTTCAGTTAGGAGCAGAATCCCCCCCAAGGTCCTCTGAAACCTGTTGCCCCCAGCTTTCCCCAACATAACCAGCAGGTGCCGTGCCCACTTGGCCTCCACAGAAGCTTCAGGGCAAGGCGAGGCTCCTGGTCCCAGAACAGTAGGCCAAGAGTAATGCTACACATCTGGAGGATCTGAGAGGGGACACAGAGGGTCCTCACCGAAATGGCCTGACCCATTCTTGAGAAAAGCACACCATTCCCTGCCTTCAACAGCAATCGGTAACTGGGATTTTTACCTGGGTCCCACCCCACTCCTCACTCTGAACTGGGAAACACTGGTAAATGCTTTGAGCCCCAGTCTTCCATCCAGAGGGAGGGCAAGATACCAACTTCTACCTTTCTACAAATATGGGAAGGTAAATTAATTTCGATAAAGTGAAGAAAAGAATCACTTTTGGAGACCATTTTTCACTTATGGAGAGAAAACAGAACCATTTATCATCCTGCTCACTGTGAACCTACACAACTCACCACATTTCTGCACTTTGGTGTCCAGAGAGCCAACAGCTGCTTCAGGTCTAACAGAACTTGATCTGCAGTCTTCAAATTGCAGTTCATTCTCTCCCACCCAAGAGCACTTATACTCCTTGAACTCCACAACATTCACTTCAGCCCCTGGACTGGGGCTGAGTGGTACTGCCATGGTGACCTCGGTAGCAGTAGATGTACATCCAAGGACTGTGGAGAAGAAATCCAAACACAACCTGGGTTAAAATCAAAGGAAATCAAGCTGGGCACGGTGACACATGCACTCGGGTGTGTGTAACCCCAGCACTTGGGAGGCTGAGGCAGGAGGATTGGTGTGAGTTAGAGGGTAGCCTGGACTATGTAGTGAGTTCACATCCAGCCTGAACTACATAGCAAGATCCTGTCTCAGAAAACAACAAAAAGGAAATCAAACAGGTTGGATCAGGAATGAAGGAGGACAATAACTACACTGATGAACTCACTGTTGGGAACAAGTCGATCAACACCTCACAACACTTGAGAATTTCACCGTAAAAACAAGTATCCAGAATCTGAGTTCAGAGCAGAAGGTGCTGCCTGTGGCTCAGACTAGACACGAGTGAGGCAGTTATGGCCCAGGGTGCTGGCAATGGCTGACAATTAAAGGCAGCGGATTGGACGGTGGGGAGGACACAGAATTCCAAGGAGCCCCTCCCTTCCAGCTGCCCAGGCTGTGCTCATACTCAAGGCCCCCCAGTGGCTTCAGAAAGTCCCCACCATCATATGAGGACCTCCCACTCACTCATCCACCACCCCCGAAGGCTGTGCACCCTTGGGCTCATCCCAACAACCACTTTCCCCCCAAAAGTAGGCATATTTCTCAAAAAGAGTTCACACTTCTCATGTCTAACACCATCAAAACAAAAATTGTTTCCCAACAGTTTACAGTTTCTTTAGGGTGGTCTGGAAGTGACTTTGTCCTTTCTTTATCATTAAAACAGTTCTTGGGGGTTTTGTTGACATCCAAACTGCAAAGCTAAGGAAACGTAAACATGTCAAACTATCAGGACTTTTTTTCTCTGAATATTCACCCCCTCCAGGTTAGCTACGTAGCCCAAGCCAGCCTCAAACTCATGGAGATCCTCCTGCCTCAGCCAGCCTCCCGAGTGCTGGGATTACAGCCGGGTGCCACAATGCCCCGCATCATCCATTATTTCTAAACCCATGAAATGTGTAGAACAAAGAGCATCACACGACACAGAGACATTACTAAATTAGTAAGGCTTTAATTTTTTGTATTCACCAATATTATCCTGGCTACAATATGTCCTTTTTATGTTAGCTACTTCTCTCTCCGTGGGAAAACTGTTGGCTTTTCCCATAGCTAAGTTTGATGTCACTACCACTTAGCCTTCTCCTCTAGGTTGGGTTGCTTTTTGTGGTTGTCTTTTTTAATGCCACTAAATTGTGATTTCTGGATTACATCTTAGCCCCACAAGAACTTTTCCCAACTGTCAACGTGATTAAAAATAGTTCAGTACCAAACCTTGAATACTTGGGAGTTTCGGTTTGGGGAAGACAGGTAAACAGAATGGTATTTGTATGTCTGCGTTTAGTTCACTGGGGACTGGAACAAAACACGGCCCATCAGAAGCTGTTACTGGACACCACTGATAGACACGTGGTAGCTAACCGAGAGCTGCTGACCGGCTGAATCCCATGAGCCCAATGCGGTAAGTTATGGCCAGGAGTCTGGTTGGTGATGAGCCTCAGTGCACATGTGCCATGGGGCCCAGTGACACCAAGGCTGAGGTTGAGGAGAGAGGGCGGCTTTTTCAGCACCTGTACTTTCTCAGCACCCATCCCCACCTAGGTATCGTGAGCCTGCACCTTCTGCAGAGATGCTCTGCTCGCATGGCCAACACTTTCCAGGTTAGTGGTCAGATTTCCTGATTCGGGGGGCAACAGGTGTGATCCTGGACCACAGAGCATCCATGTCCAAGGGAAGGACGGGGACAGGATCAACACCTGAGAAGGAGGCCACCTTCACCCCACACCATCCTCCAATTACACCA
>NW_004624798.1:6630752-6643698 GCF_000247695.1 Heterocephalus glaber
AGAGAGTCCAGGTAGTACAGTATCAGATTGTTCCATCTCATTTCCCTTTGGGGTTGCTGTAGGTGATCCGGAAGTCTGTTTTTGAGGCTTGTTTACATGTCTTCTCATTTCCACGGGGTAGGGGGGATGCTTCTGGTGCCTTCGAGGCTCACCTTCTCTTCCCTAGGAGCTTGGGATGGCAGCAGGGGAGCTTCCTTCCGGGTGCTGGGACTGGCTCAGCTTCTCTGCCCTAGGAACTTGGGATGGCGGCCTATATATACTTTTTGAGACAAGGTCTCACCATGTAGTTCAGGCTGGTTTTAAACTCACAATGTAGCAAAGTCCAGCCTCAAACTCAGGGCAATCCTCCTGACTCAGCCTTGTAAAGGTCTCACCACACATCATGTTACACATCAGAAATGAACCACTCGGAACCCTGAGTTCTGCTGTAATTACTGTGACAGGTTTTCACACTTTTACTTTTGACAGACTTACAATGGGCTGTGATTTCTTGCACTTCTTATGTATATCTGGAAATCTTATGGAGGACAAAAAATAACCAATAAATTATTTGGAAATACAGTGTAATTTTAGGCTTTTAAAATTTGAATCCTTTTAAGAATTTTAATTTTTATTACCCATGTTTGCAGTGCATAAGAATTCATTCTTGAGGGCAGCCAATATTTTGGCCCTGGCCCCTCAAGGTCAACAAAGAATCCAGGACATGTGGGAACCTTTTCTACAGGATCCTACATCATGGGTAAGTCACTCAACCTCCTGAGCAGGGAGGCTGCTGGGAACCAGAGGACAAATGTACCGTGTGCCAAAGGGGGTCACCAAGAGGGGAAAGTCTCCCACACTTTCATTGAAAGCAGGCTGTATGTATGGTTCCAAAGTAATGCCCGAGGAGACTTAACTGACCTTGATAGACAGCAAGAGGGTCATATTAATTGACACAGGTCTCACTTTAACTTGGTCTTAAACACCCATCAGAAAAGAATAACCAAAAGAGGTATAAAATAATGCCATAGTAATAAGCTAGATGTAAAAAGGGGCTCCAGTCACTGACCCCTTCTGAAAGTTTCCAGCTGTACCAGTAGCTGACCACAGTTATGGATCATTAGGAAAAACTATGGTAGAATCTATAAAAGCTCATCTAGAGTTTTATATTTCTTAGTGAAATTTGTTCTTCAAATTGTCTCATCTTACAGGTAAAACTAGAGAGACTTATGACAAAGTATCAGACTTACAGATAACCTCCATCAATAAGAGTAAGAGCTAACAGGTTACAATCACTATGTCACTTTCTAAGTGTGCCCTTCCATTCTAGTGTGTTCATGCTTAGATTTTTCATGCTCTAATTTCTTAAAAGTTTTGTTTATTCTTGCCTAGAGGCTGCCAGACTCTAAGCAGTCATAGAAATGGAACCAATGACAAATGTGCTAGACTTCTTTTACTGGGATCAACCATATCGACCTTGTTAACAGCTCATAACTGCTAAACAAAGCAATACGACTTCTGTGTTGGATTCTGAAGTTCCCTGGACCTTCTCCTTATCCTCTTTGTGGGAGGCTATCACTAGTTCTTCCGGGTGGAGACCCTTGTTGGCTATATTCATAGCAATCCTGCTGACCTTATAATTTGGTCCATGTATTCTTAACTGTTTCTTTGACTTTGTCCCTCCAGACTCAAAGCCTACCCAAGATGACAATGCCTGCTGCCTATCAAGGGCCTTTAGATGACCCTCTGTAGAGTAACTCTGACTGCTGATCACAACTATGACCCTCTCCAGCTGGAAGTAGCCAGAACAGTCTTCGCCCTTTGCCCTCTCACAGCATTTAGGGGTCCTTCTTCAGAGGGAGAAATATTGCAGATAGGTAAGTTAATTAGGTATCTTGTAGGCAGGTAGACAGGGCCAGCCCACAAGGAACCAACATGGAGGACAGTGAAGACACTTTCACTGAAGGCCAGTGTTGTAAAAGGAGAGACGCTACACACCCATTAGGATTAATAGCAGTGATTGACATTCCAAACAGGTGTCAATCACCTGGGTGGGGGCCCAAGGTCTTAACCCAGCCTTCCCTGGAAAGATCCCTGACCCATCCTCACTGAAAATCCTTGTATTCTTGCTACGTGACTTGCTCCCCCATTTGACTCCCATTTAATCAGTATTACCTGGGAGACTGTACTTGTAATCTTATTGGTTGGTCGTGGTTTTGTCCCACCTTGTGCCCACCTTGTAAATTTCCACTGGGTCTTATAGTTTTGTCCCACTTTGTACCCACCTCATCACACAGCTTTGCCATACAAAACATCCTTGAAAAGTGGGGTGGGCAGGCAACCCACTTTCTGGTACCCCTTCTGTCTCTCTTAGGCAAAAGTTTTCTTTCTCCCAATAAATTTTTCCTACTCTTAAAAAAAAAGAAGAGTTCATTCCTGAGGGGAGTTGGTGCATCTGCATAACACATCTTAATTCCATTTTCACCCCTTTTCTTCTCCCTCCTCACTCCCTCCATCCTTGGTCCTTTTTGCTTTTACAAAAGATATATCTCTCCTCTTCCTGTGAATCATTTTTAAGTTGACAAAATATGCTGTGCAATATTTAATTGTGCTAAATCAAAATACTCTTGAATTCTGATTATGAAGAGTTTTTTGTGATGATGATTTTTTCTTTCTGTTTCATCTGTTTCTCCAGTGGCCTGAGAAGTTTGCATTCCACTTCATGGGTGCAACCCCCATAGTATTAGTTGGCATCTTAGGGCTTCACCTTAGGACATGTTGTTCAGAATAGTAGCTCCTAGGCAGATGTGGCAGTTAAATTTAAATTAAGACTTTATACATTTAGCAGCTCCTCTTCTCAGCAGTGGCCAGCCTGTGGCCCGCGTACATACCTCAGCCGGCTGTAAGAACAGCTGCAGCTTAGGAGTCCCTTTGTTCTTTCCCAGCGTGGTTTTCTGCAGCTCATCATCGTATTTAAGTGCTCGAATGCGTCCTTTGGAGAAGATGTTGTTCCATTCCCATTTCACACAGGCATTGACTGAGGCAAACTGGGGATATCAGTCCAACTTCCAGCTCTGCCTCACCTCTCCTTCCTTGGGCTGCATAGAGAGGGTTCTCTGTAACCAGACCAGGTTCTGCCCGTCTGGATTCTTGAGCCCACAGTCTACTTTTGCGTACTAGAGTCTATTTGGCCCAGGACTGTGTAAGATCTAAAGGTTCAGCCTGTCCAGAGAACAGTAGGTGTCAGCCTGCTTATGTTCTCATGCCACAAACTTGCTCTGCATTTTGGCTCAGATGCTTTGGAAGTGACTCAAGCCGAATGTGGATGTTGTGTCCTCCTAATGTTAGCCGGGTGCTTTGTCACAGTGGATCAGGATTCCAGCCTCTACTGCACCACAGTTTGGACTAAGAAGTCAAAAATAAACCAAAACAAAGCATGTTGAGAGAAGTATTTGGATTTTAGAGCAAAATGGAGTAACAAGTCTTATTTGAGAGCTTTAATCAAGAGTGATTTTCTTTTGTGGAGCTATGGATTGGCTACTTGGCTTTGTTTCTGTTTCTGGTATGTATACAGAGAATCAGAGGCAATAGCTTGGATTTAAGAGTCTATCAAGACAAACTAAGGGAGAATGTTTAATTGCCTCCAAACAAAACTTTAGAGAAGAAAAGTGAATCATCTTGTCAGTTTTCTTTTTCTTTTTTATTTTAAGACAGTCTCAGCAAGTTTCCCAGGCTGCCCTGGTGAGCTTCCTGTCTCAGCCTCCTGAGTATACCAACAATGTTTTTTTTTGGTACCAGGATCGAACTTGGGTCCTTGCGCTTAGAGGGCAGGCGGTGGAACTGCTGAGCTACATCCACAGCCACACCAACAGTTTTAATATATACCTTCAGGCTCATCCACACAGAGTCCCAGATAGAGAATCATGCCGTATGACTCAGTGTGCAACATCTTCCCCACCCCCCTGGCTTATTCGCTCTACATCCTGTTTTGTGAGCTCTTACTCATTCAAGATCCACTTCAAATTTCACCTTATCTGTGAAAGTTCTGAAATTCCCTGAGGCCAGCTACCAGTCTGCTCCAGCTGCTGTGGCCAGGTGTCTTGGACTAGTGGTTTGTAGACAATCCAAAGTTGTTTCTCACAGATCTGGAGGCTGGAAGTCTGAGACCCCAGTGCCTGCTGGTTGGGCTCTGCTGACTGACTTCTTGTAGGACCCCAGGGGTGGAGAGAGGGAGGAAACCTCTCTGAGGTGGTTTCTGTAAAGATGCTAAAACAATTCCTATGGGCCCCATCCTCTGGACCCAGAGGCCTCAGCTCCATGTGCTGCCACAGTGGTAACCAGAGGTCCTCCACTTAATGAACCTTCCAGAGATGCAGTGCTGCATAAAAAGCTGTAGAAGGACTCAGTGGCCCACAGCGACAGCGCGTGCTATGGCAGTTGGGACAGTTCCTCTCTGTGTCACGGGCGGGTGCAGCCCCAGCCTCTCTCCCTGGCCTTTGCCAGCTGAGAATGAATGTGGCTCGAAGGATATCTATTTAGCCAGTGTCTCAGCATCATGAAATGGCAGCTTTCCAACACTGTTTTACTTTTTCCTTTTAAATCAGGAAAAAAGCCAGGCTTGGTGGCACATCCTGTAATCCCAGCACCCAGGAGACTGAGGCAGGAGGATCCTAAATTCAAGGCCAGCCTGGGCTACATGGTGAGACCTCCTATCAAAATAAAATAAATTTAAAAACAAAATCAGGGGAAAACAGACAAATGTCACTGCAGTGTAGATTCAAATAACTGCCAGCTTAAGAGACAACTTTGTAGAATGGTCAAGTCAGGGGCAAGGGAAGGGAGAATTGTGTAGTCGAGAGGCAAATCATCCATCTAGTTCCTTGTTTCTCTCTTCTAGTGTGGAAGAAAAATTGACACATTTTCCTTTCTTAAGCCAGACGCCCACATGGGTGTCAACTGAAGCCTTACTCACAATGAACAAAACGAGGTGGGAATGAGAACAGGAGGAGGAGGGAGGGATTTTCGGACTAAACCACTGTGAGCCTAGTAAGGGTCCAGAGGTCTGGCTGGCCTGAGTCCTCACTTCAGGAGAAATGGAAATTAAGGCCAGATTTAAGGGAAGAAGCTTTGACTGGAAAGACGGAGGGGAGGCAGGACAGGAGGGCGGTTGGGAGCCTCACCCTGGCCCCCACAGGTGTGAAGCGTCAGCAGGGCCGGGTCTGCAGGCCACTCTCTGTCCTGTGTCCCAGGTCTGGGTCCTGGCGGCCGAGGGTGGCTCACTTTCCGATGACCGTGCTTTTGATAGGACCACTGGCCCTGGATGCCTGCCCACCCCATGTCCTCCATCTTGCGTAGAACAAGGACATGAAAATTCAGGGCCTGGCAACCTTATTTACCCTCTGTAGACCCGGACCCCCCAAATGATTAGCATGCTGCCGCAGTACGCGGAGCTGAGAAGGGATTTGGCCGAAGCTTCTGGTGACAAAGGATCTGAAATGAAGGTCAGTCTTGCTGTGCTTTGACTTAAGCTAGGGGGCATCCGTGTGCGAGGGCGAAGCCGTGGCCCACAGGAGAAATGTCCTTGAAGTCCCTGGCTGTCCCAGAGAAAACTTGGATCGTGCTTTTCATGAGCAGCTGATTACATCTCAAGAACGAAATGCTTTTGGAGCAAGGGTCACAGGATGGAAATAACACTGCACTTCACCATCTAGCTCACACACCTGACCAACAGAGCAAAAGAAACCAAGTCAATAACGAAGTCCAGAGAGTGCTTGTCTCTCCTGAAGAAAAAAAAGAGGTTTCCTGATCAAGTTCCTTCTGACAATTTGTATTCTTCTATTTCTGGCTGGCTGCTGGGGCATCTTTTCTTTTTCCTTGAAGGAGCCTGACAGGAAATGAGTCTTGTTGCTTAGTTGAAAGGGGGGACATTTACACAGTTCCTCACCGTGTGACCAGGATATCCTGGGCAGAGAAAAACAGTTGAAAAAGGAGGGGGAAAATGTAGGCTGCTTATGTTTTCTTAAACTTCTGCCTCACCCTGAGAGTCATGTGAGACAGAGCCCCCCCCACCACCCCGTCTCTCTCTCTTTCTCTCTTTTTCTTGTGGATTTCAGCGCCAAGGTTCCTGTATCTTTTCTGCTTCCATGCTTGTCTGTTGGTGGAAACTGAAGAAGTGGCCACTAGGCAGCGTGTTTCTCTCAGGCCTGTGTCTGAGGACCAGAAGATCAGCTGCATTTCCGGTGTAGAAGGCCAGGCCTGCTGCGTGGGTTTCTGAGCTCACTGCCTGCACCCTCTGGGCTCCTCCCGTCCTCCGAGAGTCAGGCAGAAGTGAAGCAGGCTCTGGATCTCTCTCCTCAGGGACAGTGCCGCAGCAGGGAGGGAGGGCGCTGTCACTTCAGATGCCACAGCAACGTGAGCAGCGGCAGCTGCTGCCACTGCAGGGAAACCAGATGCAGCCCCGTGTGCAGCACCCTCAGGTCTGCTAGGAAGGCTCAGGCTCAGTCCAGTTGCTTTGCAGGACTCTGGAGTGGGAAATCTGTCATGAAGCCAATTCCAGTTTGCGTCATAATGTGAGAACTCTGAGCGCTAGGCACCAGGGACTGAACTTTATTTGAGAGTTCGCACATTTTTACTGACGAGTTCTATGAACCCCATGTTATAAACAGGGCAAGTACCTGACGAGTCCCAGGGAGCACGGTGAGTCGGCTCTATAAATGGTAATCTGCCAGCACATCTACCCTCCGATAACTTCCAGCCACTTGCTTTCTTCCTATAAAGTGTTCTATCCTTTGCCGGAATGGGGCCTATTTATTGACACCTGGGTCTGAAGAATTAGCAGCTTAAATCAGTTGCCCTGGATCAAATGTGTCACTATTATGCAGTCCCGGGACCCACAGTGACAGTTTGGCTGTGAGTTTGTCTGAGGAAGTTATTTTGTTTTCAGAAGTGATTCATTCGCAAGTTCCCTTTCTTTGCAGAGGGCAGGCCCTACGCTCTCCTGATCTGATCTCGCTAGCAGGTTCCCCCACTGGGCTGTTTTTGTCACTTTGAAAGTGTGAGCAGGAAGATTTAAGCATGTATCCGAGGAAGCGAGGTATTCCAGGCCATGATTCTTCCGACTGAGGATTTCTGAGGCTCTGTCTAACTGGTGTTTAAGACTTTTTAGAACTTAGCTGAATTCTTTGGTCAGCTCAGAAGGGTTTTCATGATGCAAGAGCAGAAGCAGGAGAAACGACAGTCTGCCCCACCACGCTGCAGTCTCCCAACAGGAGATCTGACCTTTGAGAAAGGTGACAAGCGTGACCCAGGAGCCAGGCTGCTGTGTGCTCTGTCCCTCCCGTTTCTCCACACACAACACATGGCAGGAAGTACCGCATGCTTATTGAACAAATAAACAAGAAAATAAGTAGGTTGGATTCTTTCAGGAGGAGCTTTTGAAGAAAAAGAATTCTGAGTGATTATTTCTCTTACTCATTTCTTCTTTCTTCATTTCAATAGCATACACCTATGCTGTGTGTCCCAGAGGGATCAGACGCAGGCTCTGTTCTCAGTCTGCTCCCGCCCATTTTGATGGCCAGCTTCCAGTCTTCAGGGTGTCTCCTGTCGAAGCCCAGCTGTCCCCTGCAAGAGGAGTGCCGAGGTGCTGCCGTCCACGTCAGAGAACTCGCTCCACGAATCCATCATCATTTTGCATTTTGGGGTTCCCACCGGCTCTCGGTCCTTGTCTGCATGTGTTCTATAAAGGCATGTGCCACACCTTCAACTGGGCCGCACCTCTGCACAGTGCCTGCAGTGACAGCCTTGGGGCACAACTCTGCTCCTGGCAGGGCCTGTGATCTGGTCACCTGTCACCAGAGTCTGTATCCAGTCAGTGTAATGGTCACAGGTTGTTCACGAGAACATGTATAAAACACAAAATTCCCACACATGGTGAGTATTCTGCTGAAAGTGGACAATTATTACTAGTATATGGTTCTTGGTTGTTGTGGTTCTTTTTTTTTCTGGTATCAGGAATCGAACTCAGGACCTTGTGATTTCCAGGCAGGAGTGGAGCCACTGAGCTACATCCCCGGCTACATGGTTTTGATATATGAGGTAGGTGACAGAGCATAATAATGGACAGTGACCTGTCCAGCACTTCAGTGAATCAGTCACGACTGTAATAGCTCAGCTGTGTGTAACAAAGACATTAACGAAGTACTTAGGAGGTAGTGCTTAACTTCATCAAGCATAGTCCAAGAAAACTTCACGAAGGAGAATTTTTCACTTAGGACTCAAAGAATGAGTATGAGTTTGTCACACAAAGAAAATAAAGAGGGTCATTTTGGGCAGTGGGAACAGATTTTCAAAGATTCATTGCATAAAATATTAATGAAATAAAAGTTTAGCATGACCAGAACCTTGGATGAGGCTCTGACAAAGTGTTAAGGAAGGAGTGGTCCACGCAGTAGGGAAAGTTTGTTGAAGGCAGATGATCTTCACCATCTGCCCTTCTCTAGTTGGCCAGCCAGTGAGATGTGTGCTTAGGAATTTAGCTCCGGTGGTGTGAACCATACCTTGGTGGTTAAAACGATCGAGCTTATAACCAGACTTCTTGGGTTAGAGTCCAGCCTCTGCTACCTACAACTTAATGGCATTAGGGCAAGTTATCACAATGCTCTGGGCCTCAGTTTCCCATCTATAAAATGAGGACAGTAAAAACACATATCCTATAAAGTTATTGTGAAGTTCACACTCTGGCTAGAACAGCACGTGACACATATTATATTAGTTAAATAATATGGGGATAGCTTAGGGCAAAACTCAGACGGAAGGCCTGCCTACGGACAAGGTGAGGTTCAGGGCTGCGGCCTCTAGTCATCTCAGTGGACTGCGTAATTCTACAGGATATTTCTTTGGTCAAAAATATAGAACAATCTGACTAAAATAACAATATTTATTAAAACATGTGCACTTGAAATAACCAGTGAGAGGGGACAAACATGCAGAGATGCACAGGAGTATGGAAATCAGATCGAGATGCTATCACTTGGATGATATCACTGGGATGATGAGATGGAGAAACCAAGCCTCACCACACCTGTGCATAGAAAGCTGAACTAAAGCTACCTGTACAGAGCTAGAAAGGAAGGGCTACTCAAGCTATGAAAAAGAAGCTAGAAAATCTTTGTGTACTAAGACAGGTGATAGGACACGAATATTTTCATTCCGTACTGTTCCATACATGAAAAGGTATTCAGACTTTCTGAACAACCCAACTACATGCTATGTATAAGAAACACATTTTAAATTCAATGTTATAACTAGAGTTGAAGAGAAATACATGAAAATATCGTGTGTGTGTGTGTGTGTGTGTGTGTGTGTTGGAAGTATTATTAGTAACTGAACCTAGGTATTCACACTGAAATACGTCCACCCTTTTGTGTTTTTAAATTTTGAGACAAGGTCTTGCTACGTCACTGAGTTGCCCACACAGGGCTCAAACTTGGGATCCTCCTGCCCCAGCTTCCCAGAATGCTGGGATTACAGGTTTGTGCAGTCATGCCCAACATACCATGCCAATATCAGTTAACAACAAAGGGTTAGCCTATTAACATCTGCAAAGTAGACTTCAGAGCAATTAAAATTACTGGGAGAAGAAAAAAGATTACATAATGATAGAAGTAAACACTAGGGTTTTATGGAGATCAAACAGTATACATGCTGGAAAATAAAGACACGAAGCAAAAACTGATGGAGTTGTAAAGGGAAGTAGAGAAATACAAAATTATAATTATCAAGAATACATAAGACCTGAACTATACAATAAAACAATATATCTAATTGATGTATAAGAACATTCATCTTACAAAAGAATACAATTTTTAAAAATCCATGGAAAAGCAGGCTCACATGGTTTCACTGGTGAATTCTACCAAACACTCAGGGAAGACCTAGTATCTGTTTCATGCAATCTCTTTCAGAAAAGAAGGGAAATTATTCTATAATTTATATGGAAAGGACCTACAATAACTTAAGCAATCTTTACAAAGAGTAAGTGAGGGAGAAATCACTCAACTTAATGATAATATTTTAAAAATAGAACAGAATAGAAAAACCCGAAATTGAATCAAGAATCTGCTCAACTGGCTTTTGAGACACTTTCAGAAGCGGTTCAGTGGGAGGATGGATTTTGAGCAATGGTGTCAATGCCGTGTTGGAGCAATTGAACAATCATAAACAAAAGAATGCATTTCTACTGAAATCTCAGGTTTCTTAACAAACCCAGCTCAAAATAAAATTTCACACCACATGAGAAAGTACAACAGGAAAATGTCAGCAGATGCAAAAAACAGAAGATTCATATCCAATAATTTGAGTAGAACAAATGGAAAAAACTTAACTTCACCTGTTCACAATTTTCTAAGAAATGCTGGAAGGAAAAGAAAAAAGAATAATATTCAGGGAAAATATTAGAAAGATTGACAAAAGAAGCAACTGTGAAAGCATAGATCTAAAAACATATTGAATAAAATGAATTTTTGAACACATTAAAACAGCAGATTAGATATAACTGGAGAAATTTAGTGACTAGAAGAGATAAGAGAAAGCTGAGTGTGTAGACTACAGAAGTGAACAATAAAGAGATGATAAAGGCTGAAATTAAGGAACAAAAGAAGAGAATGGCCACTAGAGACTGATAGAACCCACAGGATCTGATTATGGAGAGTATGTGGGAACTTTGAGAAAGAGATCAGGGTTGAGTCTCAGTATCTCAGAAGAAAGTTGGATCTTGAGACAGTTGCTGAATATTTAAATGTGATATTTACTATTCCATTTTATGAACCCGGGAGCTCAGGAGCAGGCAACAAGCTAAAATGAATTTGTTTTCCAGCAAAGCAAACTAACACCCAGAGACGTGGTGGAAACTTCTCTAAAATAGAGGAGCAGAAATTTACACCGACAGTTCAGAAAGATTAGTTGACAGACAACTAACTCGAGCTGAGTGTGGAGTAGATGAAGACTAAGATTGAGTTAAAAGAATTTATTTTGGTCCAAACCCTTAGAGAACCGTATGATAAACATACTCCATGCTTTAGGTACATCTAGCTCTTGATAGAGAGGGATAAGTGAACGTTTTACCCTGAGAAGTAGCTCATTGAAGAGAAGTTATTTTTAGAGAAGCAATGAAATAAGTTAACTGCCTTACAGTGGTCACTGTTATTCTGTAGAACAAATAGCACCCTGATAGTTAAAGGCTGATTTGAGGGAGGCGTTAACTGCTCAATATGATTTCCTCTCCATATAGTCCATGTAGCATGAGTATTTTTGCAAATACCTTGTTTTGGTTTTTAAGATACAGTGAATGAAGGGGTTACACTAACTCATTTATGTACAAACTAATCTATAATCTATTATTCATTTACTTCTATTTGTTAGACTTTCTGTTTTCTAGGACAAAATTATAATAATGGTATAGGAACCTCTGACTCGAATAGGTTTGGAGACTGCTGTTTACATTAGTCTAAGTAGCAGAATTGCAACATATAAACAATGGATTTGTTTCCTCATTTGTTTAAAATAATGGAGTGTTTAACTCATATTGTTAATCATGTTTAAGCAAACCTATTTCAAGAAATATTTTGAGCAGTAAAGGGCAAGGTTAAGAATTTTGGCTTTTGTGGTGAAATACTTCCACTCTGTTGAATTTTGAGACAATTAAGTAGACTCTCCATGACTTCATGAATAAAAAGATTACATTAGGGGGCCTATTTCAAAGGATTATGAAGAGTGAATGAACTCAAACCCTCGACATACAATGCCTAATGGACAGTTATTTAGTACTCAAAAAGTGTTAGGCTGCATTAGAATTTGACATTGTATTGATTCTCTCATTATATAATCAACTCTCATTCTGTTAATGAGGAAGCTTTGATATGGAAATCCTCTGATTCATAATTTTCTGTTTGTGCTTGGCATTAAAACCCAAACTTGAATAATAAAGGTTATATAAAATCAGAAGGGAAGAAAGCCATGAATACTTAGCAGCTGTGTCACAGGCACTATGTGGGGAACTTGTTTTGTTATCTAAAGAATTCAGACTGCCTGGAAGCCTCGTGAAATGCTAGCTGTCCTCACTTCAGAATGGACAAAAGCAAAACTGTGTTTCGAGAACCCCACAGATGGAGGTAGAAACTCCCATTCCTCTATTTTTAGGAAATGTGATTAGACCGTGTTGTTATAGACTGAATGGAGATTCATATTTTCTTCTTTGGATGCTTCAGTCGGCTTAAGTGACTGAAGCATCCAAGCCCTAACTTCTTTTACTTTGCTGTATAGGTAACTGCTAGAGCTAAGTAATGGAATAATTATGGGTTGTCTGTGGCAAACTACTGATATGTCACTTAGGAGGCCCGAAGTGATGAAATCATAGTTAGATGATAGATGCAGATGTAATTATTAGAAAATATAACAACAAGGATTCTGAGCCTGAGCATGGATGGATAACAGACGCATTGTGATGAGAATCGTAGAGTGTGACCGTTTTGATAGCCTTAGGATTATGTCCCTAACTTTTAGCAATGAAGAAAAACTGGGTTACAAGAAGGATGTAACAAAAGGAAAAATGACTCCATCCTCTATATCAAGTATTTTATACATCAAAAATAACAAGCTATCATATCCTAGGAAACCTTATAAAGACTTTGTATTTGGATATATACACTTTAAAAAATAAGTGGGTATTAAAAGAAAGCCTTTTCTTCCTGTTACACAATATCAGTTATACATTTTTTAAATTACAATATTAAGATCTAGGAGACATTATCGCAGATTTTACAGAATTTAAAAGGATATAGAAAGCATATTACAAAAATCTTTTTTGAAATTTGACAACTTCTAAGAAGTAACTTAGAAGACAAATTAATGAAACTAACTCTGGAGGAAATATAAAATTTGAATAGCACCTATTAAAGAAAGTATATTCCTA
>NW_004624798.1:6645348-6681336 GCF_000247695.1 Heterocephalus glaber
ATTGTCTAAAATTTTTTGGAGTGCTGGTTTGGTATTCATGAAGTTCCTGAGGTGCTCTTTATCATGAAAGTATCTTATGTATATGTATGTATAACTGATACTGTGTAACAGGAAGAAAAGGTCTAAAAGAGCAGGGGAATCGGGAGGGGTAGGGGAAGGGAAAAAAGGGAACGGAAAAAATATGAGAAGAGGAAAAAAATGGAAACAAAGTCTTTGCAAATAGGGAAGTGTGGAGGGGGTGAAGGGAGGGCAAGGGAAGGGGAAAAAAATAAAAACCAAGAGACTCATGTAATGGTACAAGATCCCAACGATGAATGTAACTGTGTTTTATACCTAAAATGTACCAATAAAGTTAATGAGGAAAATAAAATAAAAATAAAAATAAATAAAAAAAAGAAATTTAAATTAGGGAGAAGTTTGGCTTATGTAGAGCCTGCTCATTAACTGGAGGTTTTTTCCCAGGTCATTATTTGCTCAATGTTGGTTTTGAGGAACTTTCTGAAACAAATCTCATCCTTTAGTGTCTTGTTGGTGCTTGAGATGCTTTTGTAAGTTATATGGAAAAGTGTTTAAGTGCTTTTCAGTTTTGTTTTGGTTGAGTTCTATTGTATTTGAATATTATTATAGTGTTTTTCCCCTTGCATTGTTCTTCTTTGAGTGGTTTTAATTTTTTGTATGTGTGCGTGTTTGATAATAAAGTTATTTAATTAAAAAAAAGAGACATAACCCCACCTCCCAAAGAGAGAGCCATTAAGGAATTTAATCTGCCATACTTAGTGCTGGAAATGAATAGGTCAGACATACTTGTCTAATGAATAAGGAAATTAATAAGTCTCTGCCTTCAAAATGTTAGTTCACTATTGGCAACCTTTAGTATGGAGAAATTAAAGAATAATGACACTATTTTGAGAATAAGCAGAACATGTATGCCATGGAAACCATAAGCATACTCAAAGGAAATGAGTAAAGGGAAATTTGTAAAGCCAAAATTAAGAAAATTACATGAATTAGTTAAAAACAATATTCTCTGGATTCGAAGATTAAGAGCAAGAATGTTCAAGGAACAACAACAACAAAAAAAGAAAGCCTTTTATGTCAGTAGCTTAAAGGAGTTTATATTGCATTTGGAACAAAAGGTAAATCTCATATCTAAACGACCGAATGCTCTTTCTCGGTTTATTGGGTGTTAGATGTTTTTAGCTCAGAGTTTGCAATGAAGGAAATGGGAAAAAGTTTTAGAGGGCCAGATTGAATTCCAATCTTAGCACGCCCTCTGCTGTTTACAGGTAGGTAAGACATCCTGATCAATGAATTCAAAGACGGTGAGTGTAACTACTTCCGTAGTTTTATAATTAAGTTTATGAAATGTAACCGTAAGTACCTAATTTTAACAGTGCCTAACCAGTTTAGCTGAAGTACAGTATATGATGAACCAAAACCATTTGCGTGTACCGAAGGCCTCTAAGATGCTTACGTCTGGACTCAAGACATCTCTTCTAATCTTAGGGATCAAATGAGAGGACCGTAAGGACGGGAGAAAGAAGAAAATGGCATTGTTAGGCAGGTATTGCACGTCAAGCGAAGTCCTAGCTATTCTTCAGTTATTATCTCAAAGAGTTCAATGATTGCTAGCTTGACAGTGAAGAAATTCAGGTGCCTAGAGTATGAGTGATAGAGCCAGGCATCGAGGCCTTCTTGATACCAACATCTGTCCCTGCCTACGTGAAAAATTAATTAGAGAGACAAGCAGCAGAAGAAGGATGCCAGGGAAGAGTCTGGACTCATATTCAACTACTCTTTAACAAGTATGGTTAGATTTATGCATTGTAGAGTATATACTGTTGAAATAGTGGATATTTATATTTTAATGGGCAGTCAGAGTTATAACTACTGTTAGGATTAGATGAGCTCTTCATTACATAGTTATATGCACTAGAAATTGTGTTTTAGTCCTTTTTATAAAGGCTGGACACAAGGATACTAATTTTTATGAAGTGCTGACTATATGCAGTGTTTTATGTATTTTTAAAAATAAATGTAACAACTGCCTTTGTTAGGTGTTGATTGCTTTTTCCTTTTTGAAAAATTGGTAGACTTTATAGTTAAAAGAAGTTGTTTTAGGTTCACAGCAAAATCTGAGAGGAGGTAAAGGTAGTTTCTATGTGCAGCTGCCTCACAGGTTCACAATCTCCTCCATCAGCAACCTCCACTCACACGGTAAGCTGGTTACTATCAGCGAACTTACACCGGCACCTGCTGTCATCCAGAGTCCGTGGTTTACAGTATCATCTGCTCTTGGTTCTGTGCAGCGATGAGTTTGGATAAATTCTGTGACATATGCCCACCATTACTGGACGCCACAGAGTAGTTTCACTGGCCTAAAACATGAATGTGCTGTACCTTTTCTTACCTCTTTGTCCCTGATACCTGGCATTGACTCATCTTTTTACTGTCAGCATAATTTTGTACCTTCCAGAATGTTATACATTTGGAACCATACACTATCTAGCCACTTCAGACCAGTTTCTTTCCCTTAGTGATATACATTCATTTAAGTGGCCTCTATATATTTTTTATGACTAAGACCATTTTTTTAAAATGAAGAATAATATTACAATGTCTGGATATAACACAGTTTATTTAGCCATTCATCCGATGAAGGATATTTTATTTGTTTTCAAGCTTTGGCCATTATAAATAAAGTTGGAAGGTGTACAATCAATTATTAGATGGTAGTTAGTTTTCCAAGAAACTTCCAAACTGTTTTCCAGAATGGCATACCATCCTGCATTCTCTTCAGCCATGAAGGGGAGTTCTTTTGTTCCATCCTTAGTGTTGTACATCTAGGCATTGCTTTTTAATTATCCGCATTTGATGATCAAAAATCTCTCTTGCCCTAAGAGTCTGTTCATTTTTGCTGTCCTGGTGCAGTTGTTAATAGTAACCTTGTATCACTGTCTAGAGTATCCCAATCTGGAAAACCTGTTAGTGAACTCCCAGTCAGTCCTGTTTTATACTTGTGGAAACCCAGAGAACTTCAGCAACTTACCCATGATGACTAGTTTGTACTAGAACCAGGAGAGGGAAAATACTGCCATTCTCCCCTGTGTGCCACAGTGAAGCCAGCCTGCAACACCCTCAGAATTTCTTCTGGACATTTTTGACCCGCTCTTCCCTGTTAAGAGACATGATTTATTGCTCATCTTCCAGAAATTACAGGCTAAATCATATCTGTGATTAAACTTTCCACATAAAATATAATTTCATTTTCAAAATGAACACAGGTCTTGCTGATGCAACTCCTCATGAATGCCAACGGCTCCTTAACGGCTGCATTTGGTTGCTTTGTAGATTGACCACCATGCAAAGCTTTGCTAGGTCATATCAAAAGGCACCTGCGACACTGATACTGAAAAGCTGCATTGCCCTTGTTTAATATTCTGTCCTTTCTGCAGGGCTGTGACAGGTCAAGTTTTTGACCTTGTTGAATAATAATTTTACTAATGGATTCCTGGTAAAACAGTGTCATGGTCAGAGAAGAGACACTTTCAGAGGTGGCATCTTGTATACATCCTTGAAATCCACCCCTGGAGAGCTGTCCACAGGAAACATGCTACGTGAGCACAGGGTGACCAGTTGGATTGGAATGGATTCACAGTGAGAGGGAAAACGCTCAGCAAGCGGTCCCAAGGGGGAGGAACTCCTATACAGGCAGCTGGGGAGTATAGGAGGCCTGCTATTCCAGGGAAGTCTTCTGCCTCCATTTGTAAACGGATGGTGTGGGCTGCAAATAGCTAGCTAGGAAGATGCCATACTTGATCAAACATTCGTTTCAATGCGGCTTAACACCTTTCTTCTCCCAGGAGTATTTAAAGTTAAAAAGGTGATACGGTGCACAGAAATGTCTGCATTAGTTGATTGTGTAGACAAGGACACATATTTTAGAAATATGTAGCTCTGCCTGGAAGGTGTTCTGGTGGAGGAAGAGGCTATTTGCCCTGGCAATTGGCAGTGCACCCACAGGGCAATGCTCTGGACTTAGTGGGGAGGCAGAGGAACATCTTTAGTGACGTTTCCAAAGCCATTCTCTTCCTGGCCTTGTTCCTGATTTTAAAAACCATATGTACATATACATCTATATGTATGTATTTCTCTTTTGGCTTAAAATAACATGTAAGTATATATGTCATAAACTTTATCACTTTTGTATTTTTTATGTGATGAAAAAAGGATGTTTTGTGGATAATGAGGGAGAAAGAGAGAGAAATATTTCAAAATCTTTACTTTCTACATAGAAAAACCATCCTGAAATCTCACAGAAGCATTTCTACAAAGCCAGCAAGCTGAGAACCTGTCCAATTTTCACAAAAATCAATGGGAAGAATTTCTTCACCATTTTCTCAGCATTTTTTAATCTGACCTTATTAAACAGTGCCAAAATATATTCCACTGCGCATTACCCAAATCTTTTCTTTTTGGATATACATGCTCTTTTTCCTGGCCTCTTAATAGCCCATAATCAGGTGAATTGTTTATGCTGCAGTTAAGTGAAGGCTGCTTCCTGCTGGGTGCACCCTGGTGTGTTGCCATGGAAACAGCAGGATCTCTGACTCAGGAGTAGGATTTTTGGCCACACTATTGAAATGAGCACAGGGAGTAGAGAAG
Organism: Heterocephalus glaber; assembly: GCF_000247695.1. The sequence continues at coordinate 6,650,014 of NW_004624798.1, forward strand.
TTGAGATTTTCTTTAGCAGGATCCAAAATAGCTTCTTTTATACTTATCCCTTGTGCATGGATCAGACACACAAATTCTTTAAAGAGGTTATTGTGTGGGTGTGTAACTTCAAAAAATAAAAACCAGTTACAGATATATTAAAGTAGCCTGATATGTATGGTCGTTTAGCCTGGAAACAAGGAATATGAAGATTTTTGTTGCTATTGTTGTCAGTAACTGCTTGCTTGTATTAATTTTAAGAAAATTAAATTCCATAATGTATGCAAAGCTCTCAGCATGGCACAGATGGATGTTGGAAGAGGCAGATTCGTACAGATGCCTGCCAGAGATTCCCATTCCCTGAGTATTCTTCCCAGTACTAACCCAGATGTTACCCTGAAGGGCTCTACAGCTATGATCAAGGTTACAAATCCGACGATCCTAAAATAAAGAGCTTGCCCTGGATTATCCAGGTGATTCCTTTTAGACAGGGGAGTCCTTCAAAGCAAAAGTGGAAGGCAGAGATGTTAGCCAGAAGATACAGTGAAAGGGGAAGTGAAAGAGAGCTGAAGCCTGGGAAAGACTTGATCTAATGTTTCTGTGAGCCAAAGAATGCAGGCGGCCTCATCAGCTGTGGGTAACCGCTGGGCAACAGCTCACAGCAAAACAGATGGCCCGTCCCAAGCTGCACGGAACTGGATCTGCCTGCAACCTCTATGAGCACAGAATCTCCTTCATCTCCAGAACCTCCAGAAATGAATGCAGTCTTGCCGACGCCTCGCAGTGAGCCCAACGGGATCCAGAGAACTAGCCACCTGGGGATTTCTGGTGTGAAGTACTAATCTTGCATTGTTCTAAGCAGCTCAATGTGAGGTAGTTTGTTCGGACGGCAATAGCAAACTCATACGAGTGGGGCGCAAAGCTGTGGCCAGTGGGTATCTCTTTTTCTTCCTCTTTCTTTGTTCCTCCTCTGTCCACTGCTTCATCATTATACTCCTCCTTGCTTATCAGTCTGTCTAGTTTCCTTTATTTTGTGTGTGCCTCTGTGTGTTGCTGACCGATTTGATATCGGAGGGAGAGAAGGAGAAGCCCTACTCTTTTTGAAGAGTCGTACTCTGCTTCTGCTCTTCTCAGAGCACTCCTTTCTTCCATGCAGCAACTATAAGAGGCTGAGGTGGGAGAGTTCTTAATGTCTTTGAGTAAGTGAAGGTGGGGGGCATCATGACTGGAGAGCACATGGTAGGAAATACATTCTCATAGTTCACGAGAACGTGATCGTCACTTTCCCACTGCTGGGAATGAGTGCACGGCATACACAAATGAAAGGAGGAGATGTGTATTTTGGCTATTGGTTTCAGAGGTTTCAGTCCATGGTCAGTTGCTGTATTGCTTTTTGGCTTGTGGAAGGGCAGTGGAGTAGGGGAAAGGAGTGGAGTAGAAGGCTCGCCCACCTCCTGGCAGCCAGGAAGCATAGAGCGGGGTGAGAGCGAGAGAGTAAGAGGCCAGCGACAAGACTGTCCCTTAAAACATGGCCCCAGTGACCCCTACTTCCTTCAACTGGCCCCCAGCTTCCACCATCCCATTCGGCTATAAACTCATCAGTGGATTAATCCAATAATGAAGTTAGCACTGTGGTGCTCCAGTCTCCTCTCCAGTCCTCCCCTCAGAACATCCCTGTACTGGGGATCAAGCCCTTCACAGATGAGTCATTGGGAGCTACTTCAGATTGAAGCCACAGCGGACGGTCTTTCAAGTCTGAAAAATGGTCTGAAAGCTTCATTTGATTCCATGTGTACAAGCCAACTATTAGACAACATTAGGTGGACGAGTCACACCATCCAACTTACATTGTGCGTCCTTCTGGCTACTACGTGGGGAATTTAGGAGGTGTCAAGACAGGAGCAGGAAAGCTAGTTGAGCAGTTAGGACCCTGATCCAGGGAGGGAAGCTCATGGTTTCTGATGGAGGCATGGAGGTTAGGAATGACCATATTTCGGGTACAGTTTGAAGCTGAAGCCTAAAAAGCTTTCTTTCTTGTCCAGGCCATTGTGTGGACGTGTTTCCTTCTCTCCTCGTGATTGTCACCACTTTGAAAAGGCTGGTTGATTTCTTCCCAGGCCACTGTGCTCGGCTCCTGTTGCTCCCCTGAGATGCCATCGTCCACCATCGCGTCCTAGGCTGAGTCACCGAAGCGAAGCGGACCCACTTGCTTCCCCTCTGACACCGGTCTGTCGTGCTTGGTCCTGTTTCTACAGAGCGGCCCCGCCCGTGATACTCTCCATGGATCAGGCAGAGAGCCCTGGTGGAACCACCTGTTGGTGATGGAGCTGTTAGCGAAGAGGGTCTGGAGGTCCGTCCCTAGGGCCAGAGGACGAAGGTGGGCGGAGCGCCCTGCTTAGCGTCCAGTTCCGGTCCCGGGGCGATGACGTTCACGGGGCGGGAAACTTGGAACTTTTCAAAAGTGCAGCTGGTTTATCAGCACGGGAGATCACCTGTCTCCTGTCTGAGGGCATTGGTCCCTCTAGTAGTACTGTGTATTTTACTTGTCTTTGCTTTTCTTTTTTTTTCTTTATTAAGTTTATTGGTCCATTTTATACTTTATTCTGGAAGATAACATTTTAAATCTGTAAAATGCTTACAGCTATTTGGGACACAAGAAAGAATTTCAGTATGAAAGTTAAGTGAATAAGTAAATTAACACTTATATAAACAAACCACTTTATTTAGAGGGTAGAGGGTTTGTGGTAAAGGCCGGGGACACGGGAAGAATTATTTGTCTCACGGAGGAAAGCTTCATGAAGCATCTTCGAGCTTGCTTTTCATGTATATGAAAGGGAGTGATGCTTTAATGTTGATTTTTAGAACACAAGCCAGTAGAAAATGGGCTTAGGTGTTTACTACAAATACACAATAAGAGAATGAATATTTACTGGAAAGAGTTTTGGCACAGAGAAAATGGTGAAATATTGGAAAGGATCAAGTGAAAGCAGCTGTGATTGGGGACTTTGATGATTTAAAATTTAAAATTACTTGTTTACTTTAAAATTATTTGTTTCCAACTACCTGAGATGCTTAATTGTGACCTATGTGGAAAGAATAGAATAAATGGGTTAAAAAAATAATTTTTACAAATAAAAGATACAAATATTAGGCTCTCCTATGAATTTATTTTTGGAAAAAATAATATGCAATTAATAATATTCTGGTGATTTTGCCGTGTAATAACATATCATATTTGAAGTAATTTTAATGCGCTGTTTATAGGAAAAAATTAGGAGCAAAACCTAACACCAAGTGAAATTTATGACCCATTCTCATTTACTGCTTCTATACTTAGCATGAGGACTTGTGTTCTAAATAAGAATTAGCAGCCCTGACTCAAGAACCCAGTAACCAGAATCAAGTGTAGGTTAAAGATGCGTCATTCACGATACATTTCTGGGAGCTTTGCTAGCCTTGCAACTCCAATCAGCAGGTGGAGTTTAACAGCACCTGGATTCCCCAGAAACCAATCAGGTAAAACTGCTTCCTTCCTAAGTCTGGGAGTTTTCTTGTGTGTGCTGTCTCTTTTTCAGAGGGAGAACAAACTCACAGCGCATTTACTGAGTACTCAGAGGGCACAGTGGGGTAGCGGAGAGGCTGCCCCAGCTAGATAAGGCCCATGCTGATGGCTCCGGGGTGAATTCACGGCAAAAAGCTGTCGACTAGGACGTTAGTCAGAGGTGCATCAGTGTCGCCTGCCAGTGGACGTGCACGACTTCCATCTCCTCGCACAGCCTCTTGGTTCTGTTGTGACCCAGTGTTCCGAGTGATTCGGAGACTTCCAGCCGGGCAACGATCACCGGCCTTGTAGCCACTGTTCCTGCCCCGGCCACGACTGGGTTTCAGCACTCACGAGCTGTGAGGTGGTAACTCCATGGAAGGGATGCCCGACGTTTCTGTGACTTCCGGGTGGACCACGAAGAGTTAGCTCCGGGACGCATGGCATGGCAGACCTCGGGCTGTGCGGGGCCGGGACAGACTGGTCTCGGGGGCTGTGCCCGCGAGGGCGACTCTCCTGCGGACGGAGCAGCCAGGATCCGCTGTGCTCAGAAGCACTACGGTGTTCAGGTCCCTCAGAGGAAGAACATGGGAGAAGGAGCTCACACAGCTCCGGAGGCTGAGGAAGCCCGCAGATCACTTCTTGTAAGCTGGAAGCGAGAGTCCGCGGTGTAATTCTAGTTCAAGTCCAAAGGCTCAAGGACTAGAGCCCCAGGTGTCCTGCCCCGGGAGGAGTTGAGTGTCCCATCCCTAAGGGCAAACCCTCCCGCCCGGCCTCTGCCTTTTCGTGCCATTGGGGCCTCGGTGTGGTGTGCTGTACAGTGTCCACTTGCGTAGGCAAGAACCCTCTTTTTGACTCTGTTTACCATGAAAATGCTGATCTCTTTGGGGAAAAACTTCAGACACACTCAGAAGGAATTTCTCACGAGCCATCTGTGTGTCTCTTCACCCAGTGAGGATGGCACAGCAATGCACCTTCGCCCCAGCTGTGGTGGGCGCTGCCTGCATAGCACTGCGCCTTCCTACACCCTTACTCCCACAAGCGTGAGCTGATGGGGTGCAGGGTCCCCTCGAGTTAAACAATTAGTACAGTTGAAAGGCACATAGAATCCCTATAATGTTTTCGGGATCTGGTGGCATTTGAAGCTAGAATCTACTTTTAAAAAGGTACAATGTGTTTTGATTTTCTTATTTTAAAACCTTTGGATACAAGAGCAATGTGAGTTTAACCACATATAAATGTAGCTGCTTCCTCGAGTCAAAAAATCAATAGCTGGAGAGCAAAGAGCAAGTCTGTCCAGTATGGAAATTGGTTTGGAAGTTCCTCAAAAATCTGAAACTAGAAATTCCATTTGACCTAGTTATCCCCCTGCTAGGTGTCTTCCTGAAGTGGTTAAAGTCAATACATTATGTAGATACATGCATGCCTATGTGTACAGTAGCACAATTCACAATAGCTAAATCTTGGAAGCTGATTATATGTCCATCAACAGATGAATAAATAATGTCATATATACACACAATGGAGTACTACTCTGCTATGACGAAGGATAAACTTGAGTCATTTGTAAGAAAATGGATGCACCTTGGGACTGTAATGTCAAATGAAATACATCGGACCAGCTTAAGTTGCATAGTTTCTCTTACATCCAAAGCCCAAACGATGATTAAAGAGCAAAATAAAACAGGAACTAGGAAGTAGGTAAATAGATCTTTTGCCAATGGGCAGAGGACCAAGAGATTAGGGTGAGGGGGGAAGGGAGGGGATGGAAAAGGAGTGGAGGCGAGTTAGGTGCTTGTGTTGATTCCACACAAGGAATGGAACACCAGACACTGCAGGCATGCACCCATACAAACCGAAAGAATGGAAATTTAGAGAAACAAAAATCAATTATGAAATGCAGACGTCTATCCCTTGCTACTTCTCAGGTTGACTGAAAGCATTTCTTCATTTTTAGTTTATGATTCATGCATAACAATAAAGTAGTTCAAGTAAGCTTTTGTTTTGTTCACGTAGCCTAGTTTGTATAGGATTTAAAAAGGAAGACCAAGCAAGCTATGTTATTGTGATAAAATTAAAGAAACTAAACGTCTACTTTTGGTGAGGCAGATAGATCAACTGACTCGCTAAATAATTTTTTGCTCTTAATAAAACTATAAAGCTAGTCAAGAAAGGAATTATTATTTGAAAGATACCACGTATAATTTAGATTCAGCTTGATTTGAATCAAACATACCCTCTGAGACTGAAGACTCTGAGCAAAGACGTTTTTATTGGGAGCTTGAGGCCAGAGCTCATCCGTGTCCACAATTTGTTGACTTATTGTCAACTGTTAATTTATAATTTTAAATTTATAATTACATTAGATCTAAGATTGCAATGTAAAATCTTAGAATCACTAGGAAGTAGCAATAAAAATGTGTGCTGAATAAAATTAATATTAAATTGCTTTTTATCTGTGTATGACGTTTTAACTGAGCAATTCATAGAGATTTTGTAAACCACTAGATGGCAGTAAAGTACATCAAGTTAAATTCTGTTACTCATCAAGAGGAACATTGACGCATTTGTGAAATCTTAAAAGGTACTTTCTTTGGTTCTGTTTATTAAACATGTAAAATAACGTAAGCCTGTCCTACTTGTGCCATTGGTTATCGAAACAGATGATAGGATTACTGAACTGTAGGAATACTTAATTCACAAGAATTATTCAAAGTGTGCTATGAGCAGCCTGTACACATTGTTGTTACTTCAGTAACATTTATCACATGACATTGTACCATTCTAAGTTCCTGAACAAAAGGAATGTGGTGCTAATAGAAGTAGCAAGTAGATTCCTGAACTTTTTAATAGTCTGATTCATGAGGCATAAATCATACAACATTAGGAGAAGATTTAAATTCTTGACACACAATGCTTCCATCACTGAAGACAACACGAAACTAATGACATGCCTTACGAGAGGACATCAGCTACAGCTTTGTTATTAATCTAAGGAATATTTTACAGCTCACTGGTGCACAGGATAATTTGAAATTTTGAAATGTCCTGAAATCTTACAATTGAAAGGCTTTCCTCCATGTGATAGTATTCTAAAAAATTGACCATCATTGATGTTTGGTGAAGCAGAAAGAAAATTTTATAGACGTCAATAAGAAACAAGTGTCTATCAGCTGTGGGAGCAGAAAGACCTCCTTCCTGTTCATCAAGTTTAACTGTGATTGAAAGGTGGGGCCACTCAAGGCAACCTGTCAGATGGCAGTGCGGCCAAGTGGTACTGCAGTCTCCGGGTCTTTGTTTTCTGGTAGTGTTGGTAGGATTTTTAAAAGTTTTTGATTTTTAAATTAAATTTTCTTCACTTCTCTTTTTAAATCCAAATACCCATTCACTTTGCTATGCAGTTTTGGATCCTTTTCCTTCGACAGGACTAGGAAGGCTACATAAGTTTCCACCTGTACAGATTTGGATCCGTTCTGTGCCAAACCCTTTAAAGTTCTACTCAGTTTTCCTTTTATTTAACTATCTGACCTTATCCACGTGCAGCCATCTAGCCTGTGTTCCTGGAAGAAGTAATTACTCATTGTTATTCTTGAGCTTTTGCTTTCTTACAGTGGGACTTTTGTTCAGATAGTTCTCTTTGTGTCTCTGGCCTTGCCCCAGGCATTGTTTTTTCTGATTTCCACTTGTCCAGGTCTACCAGGGCCTGTTCATATGCCATTTCTTTTAAGAGCTCTGCTGTTTCTCCATAATCTCTACATTTCTTCAAGCCAGCCCAAAATAATTCCTCCTTCATCTAGAAAACCATATCTGCATTTCTTTTATGACACATTCCTATGTGTACCTTGCCTGGAGTACATTTATGAATGTGCTATTTTCCCTACAGGGCTCTTAACTTCCTGATGGAAGAGCCTAAATCTTATCCACGTTTTTCCTCACAGTCCCACACTCAGTTTGTTATACATCACAGGGTGCCCATAAAGATGTGGAAAATAAATTAACAAATGCATGAAAGTTGTTTGACCTGAGGGTTGGAGCATATGCTTTCTCTGCTCATTTGTTTGAACTCTTAATGTATTGACCTTATCTTTATTGTCTTATATTTAACAGAAAACAGCAGTCATTGTTGGAAAAAATAAAAGAGGACATTTCCCTCTATATTCAGAAGAAATCGTTACTCTATCTCAAAATAGACAATATCCCAAGAATGCAGCTTCCTGTTCCAGCATATGTTCAGTCTATATAAGGAGTTGATAAGCTACTGCTTTCGAGCTAAACCTGTCCAGCTGCTTGCTTTTGTAAATAAAGTTTTATTGACACACAGTCACAGCCATTCATTTTTATAATGGCTCTGGCTGCTGTCAGGTGACAAAAGCAGAGTAGAGTAGCTGAGACAGAGACTGCACCGGGAACAAAGACTAAGCTCTTTACTTCAACTTCTAATAAGAACATTTTGCTTCCCCCTAGTCTTAATCCTGGCAAATGACTAGAAAGGAGAATCTGAAGCTTTCCTTGTAAAATGGGAGTAAAGAAGGAACCACTAAAATCTCCGTTCTGTAGCTCTCATGGCTTTGAAGGTGTGAGAACCTCATGTTCTCTTGCAGCATGCACTTCCTGGGTACGGCAGGAACTAATCCACCAAGAGGAGAAAGGGCAGCGCTGCTGTTTCTCTTCGCTGAAGCATGGTGTGGGTTCACTTGTCTTGAGAGTACTGGCTGAAATATTCCAACAGACTTTACGTAGGCCTGTTGTGAAGAGATAGTTGCCTCATTTTTCTTAAAATGGGTGATGTATTAATAGATACATTCTTAGCCCTGTACATAAAATATACAATTTCCTATACAGTATTAATGAGCTAGCATATTAAAAACTGACCTATCTTTGCAGATGTAATACAAAGGGAGTTGACACAGATTAAAATACATATCCTGAAAGAATTTATTCCTCTCATATCTTATCTTGGTATTTTATAAATGGTCTTCTGAACATCATGTTGAAAAATGCAACTGGCTTTCTTAGATGTTCTTTTTTATTACATCCATAAAGCCTTTACCACGGCTGAGCTCCACCCTCTTAAGACACTCTCTTAGTTTCCTTGATGCTTCGGCTTTTTCATGTTTACCCACCTCTTGGATGGTCCTCACCTATGTCTAAGTCTCCTTTTCCTTCCTTCTAAAACATTGGAGTATATCCCAAGGGCCAGGGCTGTCTTTACATCCTTCTAACTCTCCATTCTGATTCCCAGACAGCTCTTCTTTTTGTGATTCCTGGTTGTACCCTTATGTAAATGATGCTCAACTTTCCGTTTCTTATACATCCTGACTCAGTTTCTACTCCACAACTTTAAATGTCATTAGAGTTTAACTCAACTTCCTTTGTCTCTAAGAAAACCCCTAATTCTGTCGTGTTCATAGTAATTAAACTTGAGGTGTTGTCTCAGACCTGTCTCTACCTTCTTCTTTCATACCTTCTCTTTAGCTGCCACAATGAAACAGAGATTTCCTGATTTGTTCTAATCTCTGGGTCAGCAGCTTGATCCAGATCCAGAGGGCTTCTGCCTGCAGCACAAGGAGAGGATTTACTCTGGCTTCCCTGAGTCTTTCTCTACTAACCCATTTTATAAATTTGTATTAGATTTTCTTACATGTTTTCTAAGGAGAACTATTCCAGAACATGCAGCTGTTTATCAGTATTAATTGTAATTTATCCAAGAAGAACAATTTAGTGTGATGGAGGTTTTGTTCATTCATTTAACAGATATTTAGTTGAACATCAATGATATGCCAGACACTGTCCTAGGCTTTAGAGATACAGTAATAGCAACATAGATAAAAATATCCGCCCTCATGAAGTTACAGTCTAATTGGAAGAAGTGATGAACAAGAGTCACAGCATGTGAACTTGATATGCTAAAGAGAAAAGGAGGCAGGGATGCGGAGATGTGAGGGCAGACTCCACTGAGAAGATGACATGGCTGCAGATCTGTACAGGAGAGCCACCTCAAGGCGTGGGAGCAGCATCCAGGCAGGTAAAACAGCGAAAAGAGAGAAGAGATGCCGAGTATGCTGGGAGTAACAAAAAAGGACACAGAGGCTGGAACAGAGTGAATGCAGCTGTGAAGGTGAAAGGGGCAGAAAAATGGTAGGAGGCCCCTGGGGTCACTTAGGAACCTGCGAAAATACTGACTCTATTCTGAGCAAGATGAGGAGACTGGAGAGTTTTGTACGAAGAAGGGACATGGTCAAGCGCAGATTTTAGGAGAATCGCTTTGGTTTCTGTGTTGAGAACTAGGGGAAGGAAGGGTGGAAGCAAAAAGACTTGTTCGAATGCTACTATAGTAACCCTAATGTTGAATCAGGGTTCTGGGAATGAGACTAACATGGGAGCTTTATTGATCTCTTGGGACTGACACTTGAAGAAGCAAAGGGAATAAAGCAGGACCATGAAGAGGGGAGGCTTGGCTGTGCTGCAGTAGTCCCCCATGGGGAAGCTCTGAAGCTGACAGGGTCATGCAGAACATACCAGGTCACAGGTTGTGGCTTTCATCCTCCCCATGAAGCAGTTGTGCAATGTGACTCTGGGCCCAGTAGCTTCCTCAGTGGAGGCAATTCCCAGAGCAGAGTGGCAGATGAGTTCCTGTCTTCTGGAAGTTCTCCCACTACCTGGGGACACTCGGCGCCCTCCGCACCAGGCAAGAGTAATGAAGACTTGGACCAGAGTTCTGGCCATGGGAGTGATGAGAAGCTATGAGTTTGTGGATAGGAGAGGAGGAGCCCATGGGATCTAATGAATATTATCCAATGGATCACATTTGGGACATGAGAGAGACAGAGGAGAAAAAAACAACACAAGGCTTTGGCTTCAGCAATTGGTAGAAAGAAGAGAACTAGAAAAAGCTTGTTAAGGATGCATATTAAAAACTAAGCATGGTCCAGATTTAGTGGGAGATACCTTTTAGACAGTGCAACAGATGGAGGTACTTTTCTTCAATTCAGTGGGTTGCCCAGGCAAGAGATATATATTTGAGTTCCTACCATAGTTATGAGCCTGGCTAAAATCATCTATGGCGACTGCAGAAATAGAAAACAGTCCGAAGATTGAGCAGCACCAGGACACCCTGTCATGTAGAACATGAAAATGTGGAGACCAGCAAAAAAGAGACTGAGGAAAGATATCTAGAAAAGCAGGAAAAGTTACCCAGTTGAGTAATGTTCTAAAAGCCAAAGGAAGCAAGGGATCCAGTAGGGGTGAGGGGCGAACTATTTCAAAAGCTGCCGAAAAGGCAAGTAAGAGGAAGATGGAGAAATGAGCAGAGGGTTTCTGTAAACGAAGTTCTGGAGACTTTGGTCAAAACAATCTTGGTGTGTCATTGAGGGAGAAAATGTACTTGGAGTGAATTTAAGGCACAGTGGTGGAGAGAACAAGTATGTATTACTCTTGGAAGACTTTTGCTCTAAGGAGGAGAGTATAAATTGAGCATTAGTTAAAGGAAAAGAGGATGAGTTTTTTGGATAACAGGAATTACGTTTTCATAAATACAAGGGAACATGATCCAGCAGAGAACAGAAAAGTGATGGTACACCACGGGAAGGAGTGACTGGCTGATTTTGAAGTAAAAATATATACTTATATTTTCATAGATACATTTAGTATTTGATGATGGCTTTAGATATAAACTAGTTAGTCTTTTCACTCAAGATATCTTTCTTATTCTATTCAGTGGGACCCCACTTTTGCTACAAGAGACTTCACGTGTAGGTCTTTATCTTACTGAGTGTGGGTGGTTTAGTTGGAAGGAGATTCCTTCAAACAAAAGTAGAGGTTGGGGGAACTAGGGGAAGGAGGAGAAAGGCCAGTGCCAACCTGATGGGGAGCCGTGGGCTCTGTGGCATTAACCAGTTTCTCGCTTCTCATCTCCAAACCCACCCTTTGTTAATTGCTATGCCTGAAGGGTCTGGACGCTGTAAGGGTTTCTCTGTGGGAAGCAGAGCATTAAGCTTGCAGTGGAGAGTGCTGGAGGGTCCTCTCTTGCTGCTTACCGTGCACTCTGCTCATTAGCTTCCTGCAGTAAACTCTTTTTTTCCCTGAGTTCCTGGCGGCTAGCAGCATACCGTGCTTTCATGAGAGTGATTTCTCTTGTTCAACCATCAAGGGGCTTCATGGTGAAGTGCCATTTCCAGAGAAGAGGAGTACCACTTAGGGGCTCTTCTCATGACGGGTTCCCCCAGGGTCCCCATCAGGCTTTGTAGCAGATGCTTCAGGCTGGCCGCCTTCTCTCCGAAGTTTTCCCTGGAAGCAAGGCAGCTTCCGTGGATGGCTTGCCAGACCTGCACAAATGGTACTGCAGGACTTCACCACCCAGAGAGCCAGTGGTGCCTTCTTTGGTGAGATCTGGATATTAAACTTCTTTCTTTCAGGTTCTATCTCAGCTCTAGGGGGTGTGACTGCCCCTTCTATCTGCTGTTCTTTCCAAAATCTAGCCAAGTCCCTGTTACCTCAATCCTATTTTTATATTGCATTTTGCCTCATCAAGTTATTGTGTGATTTTGTCTCCTAATTGGACCCAGATACCAGTTTTGTGGGTGATTCTAATGTAGATCCAAAGTAAAGGATAATGGATCTGTATAGTGAACCTGGTCAAAATTCAAACAGTTTGATAACTGTATTGGTTAGGGCTCTCTGGAGAAATAGAATCAATACAATGACTCTGTTGATTATATATACATATACAGTATTCCGTCTATATAATATGTATTAGGTAGCTCACAGCATCTGCGCAGGAGCACCCACAGCGGCTGTCCGCGTGCTGGAGAAGAGGAGAATCCAGTGCTGCTCAGTCTGAGAGGCCGGAAGCCGCAGAACAAGAGGGCTCACGGATGCAGCTCCAGCCAGAGACCGCAGCCTGGAAGCTCCCTGCAGAGGGTCTGTGTTCCAAGGCTGAAGCAGCTGGAGTCTGAGGTCCCCAGGCCATGACACACATGCTCAAGCTGAATGGAGTGTTTCTTCCTTTTTTCCCTTAAATTGTAATTTTATTGGTACTTGTTAGCAGTACTTAATGCTCACATTCATCGTGGGGACGTGGTACATGCACAGAACACATCCTGGTTCTTTCTGCTTCCCCTTTCCCCTCCTCTCTCTTTCCCCTCCCTCCTTCCCTTTGTCCCTTTCACACTTGCAAAAGATCTCTCTCCCTGTTTCTCATTATCTAGTTTTAATTTTGCTCTTTATTTATTATGAATTTCTCATATAAGAGAAACCATACTATATTTAAGCCTCGTGTGTCTAATTTATTTCACTTAACATTTTAGTTTCAAGGTGCATCCATTTTCCTACGAACGACTCAAATTTATCCTTTATAGCTCAGTAGTGCTCCACTGTGTGTAAATCCACATTTTCTTTATCCATTCATCTGTTGATGGACACATAGGCTGCCTCCATTTAGCTGTTATGACTTGTGCTGCTATAAACATGGTGTGCATGCATCACTGTAATATTGTGTCTTTAACTCTTTTGAGAAGATACTGACAAAGGGAATGGCTTGACTAAATGGAATTCTTAGCTTTAGTTTTTTGAGGAGTCTCCATACTGATTTCCATACTGGTTATACTAGTTCATGTTCCCACTAACAATGTAGAAGGGTTCCTTGTTCCCCTTGGGCCTTGCCAACATTTGTCATTGTTTGATTTGTTGATGATAACATTCTTTCTGGGGTAAGATGGAATCTTAGTGTTGTTTTAATTTGCATTTCTCCAATGGCTAGCAGTATTTTCAAATTCAGGCCGACTTCTTCCTTCCTTCCCTTTCATCCCATCCAGGCCATGAGCCTATTGGATGTGCTGCCCACAGTCTGGGTGGGTCATCCACTCAGTGTGCTGACCTACAAGGTAATCATTCCTGCCACCTGACCCCCAGACACACCCAGAACCTTATGAATCTGCTAGGCATTTCTTAGTCCAGTCAAATTCACATCACATCATTATATGTTTATATCACAATAATGTTCAATATTTGATGGCACAAATGCTCAGAAAACTAAGCCTAGGAGGAAATTTACTAAAAATGATAAAGAAAATCTATAAAACCTTATAGCTAATATCTTATTCAGTGATGAAATCTTCATCATTTTTTCCTAGAAATTAAAACACAAAAATGTCCATTATTAAAATTTCTAGTTGGCATTATAATAAAATTTATGGTTAATATTTTTATTTAAGTTGTCCATAAAAGATATTCTTACTGAAAACAAATAAATAAAATCATTACATAGTAGAAGATATGGCTGTATAAATAAATCTGTAAGTAGATTAATAATCAAATTTAACAAAATCGATGAATACAAAGTCAACACTCAAAAGTTAACTCTATTTTTATACATCTTATTTCTATGTATTTGTGTATGGACACACAAGTTTAAAATAGCACACAAAATCATCAAATACCATAGAATTAAAGTTTTTTTTTCCGGTACCGGGAATTAAACTCAGGACCTTGTGCTTGCCAGGCAGGTGCGGGGCCACTGGGCTACATCCCCGGGCCACCATAGAATTAATTTTTATAAAGATGTGCAGATGTATATCTCGAACAGTGAAGTATTGTGGAGAGAAATTAAATATTTACATAAAAGGGTAGATATACATATCAATTGATAAGACTTAAGTTTTCCCAAATTCATATATAAATTGAACACAGTTGCAGCTAATAATTTAAGTGGACTTTATTTTCAACTTTTCTTGGATATTACATGCTTCCTTTAAGTTTTCTATAGAAATGTGAGGAACTTATAATAGCTTAAGTACCTTATTGGAATAACAAAAGTGTAAGGTATATGCTATCAAATACCAAGGCACACAGCAAACCAGAATATTAGAATAATGTGGTATTGGTGCAAGGGTATGCAAACAGATTAACAGAGAACAACACAGCATCCCAATAATTCCCCATCTAATAACTGACCTGTTTAATGAATATTTGGACTTACAAGGGAAGCGCACTCTTTGGACTTACGACCCGCTGCTGGGAGTTACAACCTGCCCATTCTTTGTGTACAGTTCTGTACATCTTGTGTGCAGAGCCTCAGTGTCTTTTGCTTTGTGCAGTGCACCTTGTGTAGACAGTACTGTGATTTTTGCCAATTGTGCTGTACAGGACAGTGCTATAGATTTATGTTCTGTTACACATTAAAGTACTGTATGTAAGTGATATGCAAATAAAAGCAAAGTCATCAGCCTGGGGTTTCCTTTGACACTTTTGTGTTCTGATTTTGTAATGGACATACTATATATATATCTGCTCATTTAGTCGCAGGGTCATAATGTGGTCATTAAACAAGGGTTGTTTGTACACCCAAAAAATACAGTCACCGGATTTATAATAGGAATGTAACAACAAATTACCAGGGAAAGACTGGTTTTTCCATAAGTTGGAACTTTATCAGTTGGATATCACTTAAAAAAAAGGTTTCCAACTCCTACATTATACCATACACAAATAAATTTAAACTGTTTCATAAACCTAAATGTCAAAAAGAAAGCAGCGAAGCTCTGGAGGAAGACATGGTGCAATGTCTTTATGGCCCTGGGGCAGACCAAAGGCACTAAGTTTGAAAGGAAAGGTTATAAATTGGACTTCATTTAAATCAAGAAGTCTGTTCATCAAAAGACAATATAAAAAAATCAAAAAGAACAGGGCAAGATATTTTTTACATGTATTTTTCCAAATATCATTCATATATTTTAATATACCATAACCAAAAATATAACAAACTCATAAAAATCAATTAGATAAAAATTCAATAAAAATGCAGCAAAGACCTTCATAAAAATATCCAAATTGCCAATAGGCAAATGGAAATGTGTCCCTACAACACTCTTCACCAGGAAATTGCCAACTCCTCCATTAATGTGTTTGCCATACTGAGACATGTCCACAAATCCACAAGAATAGCTAAAGTTAAGGAGCTCTGTGAGCAATCATAGCTGTTGTGGAAGATGTAGAACATCTTCTCTGGGTGTAAGGTAAATTGGTGCAAAATCTGAAAACCTTTCAGCAGTGTGTTCTAAAGATAGATGAACAGATGGCCAGATACTGCCAAATATTTTTTTATTTTTCAAAAATATAAAACAAAATAAGAGAATAACAATAGCTTTCAAAAGAACCAATTTACATTTGTCTATCCCTACCATATAAATATATACAGAGTCCACCAGAAAAAATGAATACACATTTCAAGAAAAGAAAAGCAATATGATGTTTTTTCAACAGACAGTGTTACCCTCATATGAGGGACCCTAGAGGTCTACTACTACTGCTCTGCCGGTCCTTAGAGGAGAAATTGAAAATACATGTGCAACAATCTCAATGACCAACATTATCCAATCAGCGGCTTGCCATACTAATAAATGTCTGGGAGCTCATGGCCACCACTCTGAGCAGCTCTTGTCATTGTAGAGGCCAAAGGTAACTTGTATTAATATCATGATGTCTTGATACATTTAGTATTAAAATATTTATTCAAGGTTTTCTTTTCCTGAAGTGTGTACACATTTTTATGACAGACTGTGTATATATCTATATATGTCTATCTATCATCTGTCTCCTATAACTCAGCAATTCACTGCTCAGTATCTATCCATGAATACGTATAGCAGTGTTATTTGTAACAGCTTAAATCTGGAAATTATCCAAATATCTTCAATAGACAAATGGATGAGTACACTGTGGCATGTTCATATAATGATGTCTTAAATAGCAAGAAAAAGAATCAAATGCAGCCTCTGGCAACAATCTAAAGAACTGTAGAAATAATATTGAGCAAGAGAAGGATGAAGCAAAAGAGGATGTACTGTGTGATTTCATTTACATAAAGTTCGAGAACGGGCAAAACAAATGTATGCTGACTGAGACCGAGAGCCCCACAGGCAGTGCTGTGGAAGGACCAGAACAGTGAGGTGGGTGCACTGCAAATGTGTGTCTTCGCATAGGTGGCTGGCCACAGGTGTGGCCAGTGCACACTGTGGACTTGTGTAGCTTGCGCCATTTCAATTAAAACGACAGGAAGAGATCGTCTGCTGAGAACTGAAAAGAGCAGTAAGGTAGGTTTTGAGACGTGTGCAGCACGTTTGGAATAGTCTCTGGAGCCGCTGAATGAATGTGCCGGGGAAATCAAAGGGTGCATTGGAGACCCAGGGCGGTCGAACGCCATAGGTGTTTATGGCAGCTCCTTCAGTGGTTCTGGTGCAAACCCAAAGAATACGCAGTGCAATCTCAACAACTCTAATGGAAGGGAACAGTGGAGTGAAATCAGGTAGAGTGCTTGCAGAGGATTGAAATTCTGCAGGTTGGAATTTCACTTGGCTGAGAACGATAGGAAGAGAGTGGTAAGCAGTGAGAAGGTGGAGTTGTCAAGGAATTTGTGATTTTGTGGTCAGTTACGGTGCAGGAGGAGGAGCTGAGTAAGAGTCGGGGCTGAGCGAGGACAGCCGTCACCAGAGAGGGGTCTGAACCACAGGACGCTCAGATATCAATGCTTTCGTTGTGTAGATGTCACAGGTCACTTTCCCCGGGGACAGTGTCCTGTCAAGGGATGGGAGGGAAGAAAGTGGATGAGGGAATTATTACCTGCTAGTTCTGGGTCAAAAAAGTTGGGCTGTTTTGGAACCAAAACTAAAGCTCCAGTTGTTTCCACGAGGAACTCGTGGGTTGGGAGCTCTGTGGACACTGAGAGCCTTAAGGGGTGGACTCTGGGTCCTCACCCCGTAGCCGGTGGAGCTGGTGTGGCCTGGGGTTTCCGGGGTGTCTGCAGCCACGGCGATTTGCCCTAGCAGCGGTCGTAGTTGATATCTGTGGTCCACGAATGCCACGAGGACCTGGACCGAATACTTCCGCCCCGAAGAGAGAATCAGGGTGGCGCATCGTGTGCCAATGCAGCCCCCTCCCACGATGCCCCCAGGCTGGGAAGCGAGGTGCGGGGTAGGCAAGCGCCTCAAGGTGAAGCAGCCGGGACCAGGGGACCAGAGGGCAGAATGGATGTTTAAGCTCCAAGACGACAGCAAGGAGAAGAGAAAACCCGGATGAAGACTCCAGGGGGAGGGGCAGCTCCGCCTGCTGAGCCCCTGCCTTTGAGGGGCGGCGATTGCTCTTCTACAGCAGCTCTACTTCGCGCAGGGCTGTCGTTAAACGCCCCCTCGTCACCCAGGAGTTGCATTTCATGAGCATCGACTGCAAATTTCAGCTGTGGTCTTTTTGGAAATGTTTGTAAGTTTTAACTGATATGTAAACATGGCACACACTTAGTGTACCATATGGTAGGTGTTGTATACATGTTAGATATATCACAAAGTGTAGGATATATTCCAATCAGAGTAAATTGACCTTTCTCCTCAAACATTTATTATTTCTCTATGGCAAACATGCAAAGTTCTTCCAGCTTTTTGAAAAGTAAACAGTATATGCACCTTATTGCTATCTATGGTCTCCCTGCTGTGCAGAGGGACAGCAGGGGCACTTTCCACTCCGAACTGTTCCTTCATCTGCATTAATCAGCCTTCCTCTTTCCCTGCTCCTCTCTAGTCTCTGCTGACCACTGAGGTTACCCCTTTAATGTCCCACGAATGAGTGAGGTCAAGTGGTACTTGTTTTCCTGTGATGGCTTATTTCCCATCCATGTTGCAATTAACAAGATTCTATCCTTTATATAGCTGCATAGTATTCCACTGCGCATATGTACCACAGTTACTTTATCCATTCTTCAGTTGATGGATACTTAGCTTGTTTCTGTTCCTTGCCTGCAAGGTGAACAGTGCAGCAATGAATATGGGAGTGTGGAGGTTCATTCAACATTCTAAATATAAATATATATATATAATATAAATGTAATTAGTAGTGACATTGGTGGGTGTTATAGTAGATCTGTTTTCCTTTTTCATTTTTTTTTGTACCACGGATTGAACTTGGCACCTTGCAGTTGTGAGACAGGTGGCTGAACCACTGAGCTAAATCCCTGGCCCTGTTTTTCATTTTTTGAAGAAATTGCTTTCCACAGTTGCTATCCTAAATTACATTCCCCACCGACAGTAGGCAAAGACTTCCTTTTTTTACAACCTTGACAGCACTTGTTGTATTTTAATATTTTTGATAATAGCCATTCTTACTGAGGTGAGGTAATATCGCATTGTGGTTATAATTTGCATTTCCTTGATAGTGATATTGAACATTTTTAAATGTACCCGTTAGATGCTTATATGTTTTTATTCCTTTGAAAAAGTCTATTTAGATATATTGCTCATTTTTAACTGGGCTATTACTATTTTTATTACTTTTGCTATTGTTGTCTTTTTTGTATACTTTACTTATTAATCCCTTGTCAGATATATAGTTCATAAATATTTTCTCCTGTTCTATAGGTTGTCTTTTCACTTTGTTGATTTTATTTTGTGTGTGTCTGTGGCACAGAAGCTGTTTAGTTAGTTGTAATCCCCTTTGTTATACTTTTGTTTCTTGTGTTTTTCAGGTCTTACCCTGAAAATTCTTGTCCATTCCAGTACCCTGAAATGTTTTTCCCATGTTTTCTTCTAGTAGTTTAACAGTTTCAGGGCTCATATTTAGGCATTTAAGTCTTTGAGTTGATTTTTGTCATTGGTGAGAGATAAGGGTTTCATTGTTTTGCATGCGGATATCTAATTTTCCAGTACCATTTATTGAATCCTACTCCTTTCTCCAATGCACATTTTTAACATCTTTGTTGAAGATCAATTGGCTGTAGATACATGGATTTATTTCTAGGCTCTCAGTTCTATTCCATAGGTCTATGTGTCTGTTTATATGCCATTGTTATGCTGTTTTAATTATAACTTGTCATTTATTTTATTTTTAAGTTTTTAATGAACTCTGTTGTTTGAATTTAGATATAATGATCCCATTCATTATATGGAATTTGTACCTGTACATGATATATCTTAATTCTTCTTTTTTCCCCATTCCCCTCCCATCCCTTCAAATCTTCTTTCCCTCCTTATTTACAAAGCCTTTGTTTCTATTTTATCTTTCTTTTCCATTTTTTCCCCTTTTCTCTTTCTTCCTTTCCTCCCCCCCACCAAGTACCCCTTCTTATTTGAACTTTTTCTATCTAGTTTGACATTACCTATTATACATTTTGGTCCTTTATTTATTTATTTATTTATTTGGTACTGGGGATCAAACTCAGGACCTTGCACTTGTGAGGCAGGTGACAGAATCACTGAGCTAAATCCCCGGCCCATTTTGGTCCTTTTTTACACTTTCAGTTTCTCACACTAGAGAAACAATGTGATATTTACACATGTCTGATTTATTTCACTTAAGAGTATGGTCTCTAGGTATATCTATTTAGCTATAAATGTGTCAAGTTTATCCTTCTTTATGGCTTAGTACTACTCCATTGTATAAAAAACTCACATCTTTATTCATTCATTGGTTGATGGGCATTTGGGTTGTTTCTAAGATTTACCTATTACAAACTGTGCTGCTATGAACATGGGTGTGCATGTATCGCTGTGGTATATGATTCTTTTAATTCTTTTGGGAAGATACTCAGCAGGGGGATAGCTGGGTCAAATGGGACCTCTAGTCCTAGTCCTTTGAGGTATCTTCACACTGATTTCCACAGTGGTTGCACCAGTCTGCACTCCTACCGACAGTGGAGAAGGGTTCCTTTCTCTCCACACCCCCACCAGCATTTGTTATTGGTTGATTTCTTGATAGCAGCCATTCTTTCTGGAGTGACATGGTATCTCAGCATTATTTTAATTTGTATCCCTCGAATGACCAGTGATGTTGAGCATTTTTCATATATTTATTTGCAATTTGAACTTCTTCATCTGAGACATGTGTATTTAACTCAGATGCCCATTTTTGGATTGAGTCTTTAAATTTGGGGGGGTTGATTTTTTTCGGTTCATTATATATTCTAGATATCAGTCTTTTGTCTAAGGAACAACTGGCAAAATTTTTTTCCTGCTCTGTTGGTGATTTCTTTCACTGTGCAAAAGCTTTTTAATAAGATGAGATCTCAGTTGTTGATTCCTTATATTTCCCAGGTGATTGGGGTTTTGTTTATAAAGTCTTTGCTTATGTCTATATTTTCAAGAGTTCTACTTATTCTTTCTTCCGGAAGATTTAGTGTTGCTGTTTTAATATTTAGATCTTTGATCCATTTTGATTTCAGTTTAGTGCATGGTAAGACACATGGGTCTAGTTTTAGTCTTCGGCATGTGGAAAGCCAGTTTTTCCAGCACCATTTATTAAAGAGGCTATCTTTCTTCCAATGAAGGAGTTTGGCCCCTTTGTCTAAGATAAGGTGGCTGAGTGTGTTTTAAGTTGTTTTTGCACCTTCTGATCTGTTCCACTGATCCTTGGGTCTGTTTTTTTCCCCCAGTACCATGTTGTTTCATCACAGTAGCTCTGTAGTAAAATTTCAAGTCTGGGATTGTGATACCACCTCCTTGCCTTTGCTGTCCAGAATTGTTTTTGCTACTATGGGCCTCTTCTGGTTCCAAATGAATTTTTAGGAATGTTTTCTCTAGTTTTGTGAGATATGTTATTGGTATTTTGATTGGGATTGCATTAAATTTGTATAGTAATTTTGTGAGTATGGTCATTTTTACCATGTTGGTTTTTCCTACCCACAAGCAAGGGATGTCTTTCCATTTTCTGATATCCTCTTCAATCTCCTTTTTCAGAGTACTATAGCTTTTGATGTAAAGATCTTTTGGTTTTTTTTTAGACTGATTCCTAAATATTTCGTTTTTTTGGATGCTACTGTGAAAGGTGGGGTTTTCCTAATTTCTTTCTCAGTATGTTTGTTATTTGTGTACAGGAATGCTATTGATTTTTGAGTGTTAATAGAGTTGTGATGGTGGACATCCTTGTCTTATTCATGATTTTAGAGTGAAAGAGTTCAGTTTTTGACATTTATTATGATGTTGGTTTGTCTTAGATGGCTTTTATTAGATTTGAGATAAAGGCAATCTATTCCCATTTTCTGTAGGTTTAAAAAAATCATTTATGGTGTTGGACTTTGTCAAATGCTTTTTCTGCATCTATTGAGATGATCATGTGATTTTTCATCCTTGGCTCTGTTGATATGGTGTATTACATTTATTCATTTGGGTGTATGGAGCCATCCCTGGATCCCTAGGATGAATCCTACTTGGTCATGGTATATAATCTTCTTGATGATTTGTTGCATTCTGTTTGCCAGTATCTTACCAAGGATTTTTGTGTCTGTGTTCATTAGGGAGATTGCCCTGTAGTTCTCTTTTTGGGGGTTGTGTCCTTCTCTGGTTTTGGTATCAGGGTAATACTTGCTTCCAAGAATGGCTTTGGGAGTATTACTTCCTTTTCAATTTCATTAAAGCCTTTGAGGAGTAGTGGCTTTACATCTTCTTTAAATTTCATGTAGAATTTAGTAGTGAATCCATCAGGATGTGGGCTTTTCTTTGTGGCTAGGTTTTTTGTTTTTTGTACAGGGGACTGAACTCGGGACCTTGGGCTTGTGAGGCAGGTGCTAGAACCACAGAGCTAAATCCCCGGCCCTGTTGGTAGGTTCTTAAGGAATTTTTTTTTTTTTTTTTTGTACCGGGGATTGAACTGGAGACCTTGCACTTTTGAGGCAGCCAGCAGAACAACTAAGTTAATTCCCCAGCCTTGGTAGATTTTTAATTATATCTTCAATTTCATTGACTGATATCAGGTTATTTGGCATTTTTATATTGTTTTGATTCACCTTTGGTAATTCATATGTGTCTAGGAATTTGTCCATTTCTTCTGTATTTTTCATCTTATCAAAATAAAGTTTGTCAAAGTAGCTATTGATCATCTTCTGGATTCTTGCAGAATCCATTGTGATTTCACCCTTTTCATTCCTAATTGCATGGATTTGAGTCTTTTCTTTCCTTTTTAAAATTACGTTGGCTAGGAGTTTATCAATTTTATTTACTCTTTCAAAGAACCAACTTTTCAATTCATTGATTCTTTGTATTGTTTCCTTAGCTTCAATTGCATTAATTTATGTTTTCATCTTTTATAATTTCCTTCCTCCTATGAGCTTTGGGTTTGACTTGTTCTTTTTCTAGAAGTTTGAGGTTCAACATTAAGTTGTTTATTTGAGCTCACTCGGTTTTCCTGATGGGAGAGTTCACTGCTGTAAATTTCCCTCATAAGACTGCTTTTACTGTGTCCCATAAGTTCTGTTATGTTGTATCCCTATTATCATTTAATTGTAGAAACTATCTAGTTTCTTCTTTAATTTAATCTGTGACCCACTGGTTGTTCAGGAGGATGTGATTTTTATTTCCATTTGTTTATGAAGTTTTTGTGATTTCTTTTGCCATTGATTTCCAATTTAATTGCACTATGGTCTGATAATATGCATGGGATAATTTCAATTATTTTATATTTACTTAAGCATATTGTATGAGCTAGTATGTGGTCTAATTTGGAGACTGTCCCGTGTGCAGCTGGGAAGAATGTGTATTCTGATGTTGTGGGATGGAACACTGTTAACATCTACTAAGTACATTTGTTTGCAGGTTTGGTTCAATTTTGATATTTCTGTTGATTTTGTGACTAGTTGATTTATTTGTGACCAAGGGTTATTGAGATCCCATCCATTACAATTGGATTTGTGCTTATTTAATTTTTATGTCTGCTAATATTCATTTGATATAATTGGGTGCACCAGTATTTGGTACATATATGTTTATAATTGTTATCTCTTCCTCTTGGAGTTTCCTCTTTTCAAGTATGTAGTGACCTTCTTTGTCTCTCTTGATCAGTCATAGCTTGAAGTTCACTTTGTCTGAAAATAGAATAGCTCCCCTGCTTTTTTTCCAAGGTTCTGTCCACTGAAGTATTGTTTTCCATCCTTTGACTTTTAGTCTATGAACTTCTTTTTGAGCTAAATGTGTTTCCTGTAGGCAGCAAATTGTTGGATCTTGTTTCTTAATCCATTTGGCAGTCTGTTTCTTTTGATTGGTGAATTGAGACCATTTACATTGATGCTTATAATGGATATGTACTGGCTTATCCTTGTCATATTCTCTTCCTGTTGTTGGTTTCCTGTCTTTCCCCTTTGTTTAATTGCTTGTCTTGCTTGATAGCTTCTTTCTACTAGAGTTCTTGGAATTGCAGTCTTCACTATCTCTTTCTAAAATATCCTTCAGAGCATTTTGTAGAGCTGCTTTGTGGTCATGAATTTCTTCTGTTGTTCTTTGTTATGGAAGTATCTTATTTCTCCATTGAGAAACAAGACAAACAAAACAAAGCAAGCAGATCTGTTCTGTGTGGGGTTGTTTGTCACTTTTGTAGTTTTTTTTTAAACATCCCAAAATGCCAATTCCTGTTCTACATGCCTCGCACCAGTGGCATTGGAAATATTTTGCATAATTTAAGACATTCTCTCTCTCTCTCTGTCAGGTTTAGGGGATGGAGACAGATGAGATAGAAGGAAAAATGTGGGGCAAATGGGTTTTACATTTTTTTGCACTTGAGAACTTTGGTCTTTCTCCTAATTAATAGTGCCAGATTATGAACAATTTGGCATTTAATTGTATATATTCCTGAGCTGTTTAAAGATTGTTTCTTGTAATTTAATTTTTATCTCCCATCAGATAATATGTCCTAGATGACAGAAAGTTTTATTTTTATTCTCAGAGATTATTTTTAATTTCTCTAGTATCTTTCATAATGATAAATCCAATGAACAATATAGAATAGGGACAAAAGTAACATGGCACTTTTTGGTAACTTACTTTATGATTCTATAATTTGTACATATCTATATTTGACTTCAACCTCCAAGGAATTATTGGTCTAATTTGTTCTTCTGGGTAAATTTCACTGAGGTTTAAGTTTAGTTTAAGGTTAATCTACAGACAGTGTTCCCACTACATCCCTGAAAACTAATGAAAACACTTTCCTTAGGTTTAACTTTCCCAAGATGAAAGGCTTGGTGACATTCACCTAATGTTGATTGTTGCTTTTCCCTGCTCACATCTCAACTTGAATAAATTCTTCCAACAAAAACCACACCATTTTATTTCTATTTATATGTGGTATTGGTCAGCTTCCTTATCACTGAGATGCAATACCCAACACCCCCAATTTAAGGTATGGGAGGTTTAATTTAGGTCACGGCTTCAAGGGATGCTGTCCATGGTTAATTCACTTCAAGGAAGAAACATCATGGTGGTAGGGTGTGGTGAAGCAAAAACATTTAGTTTGTGTGGTCAGAAAGCAGAGTAGGGAAAGAGTGCCCAAGAGGCTGGGTGACAGACCGGACATAGACACAAGGTCACGCCTCCATGGTCACCCAGACACACAGGAAGTATGCTCCACTAATCTCCCCAGCAGATCCCAAGACCACTGAAGCCAACATCCACCCTCACCACCACATAAATATATTTTATGAACAATTTTGTAAGTTTTTTCATAAGTGCCATAATCAGATGTATTTTTTTTTTAATCACTAAGACCACTCACTCTTGTTTTGCTTAGTGGAATCTCAGTAACATGCATAAGAAATAGATTATTAAAATCTAGATTGTTTTTATTCCTCAGTGGTTTCAACTACCATTGATATCTATAGGACTCAACGCACACTTACCATGTATTATAATTCTTTATGTTCACAGAGGCAGAGATCTCGTCTTAAAATTTCTTCATATTGCATCAGAGTTTATGGCATGTTGCAGGCCCTCCTCAATACTTAAGAAGTAATTTACACAGCTATGAATGACAATGTTCATTGATAATATCAGCTGGAAAATTTGAGATCTGTTCCACTGCATATGGATGGATTAATGGGCATCTATACACGAAACGTCTGGTGGATAACATGACAACATTTAAGTAAAATTTTATTTTTGAGGAGTGAGTATTTAAGCAATGAGAAATTAACAAAAGAATCATATGTTTTAAAGCATGTCTTTGTAAGATTTATAATCTTATGAATTTTCCCCACTTAGAGAAAAATATATATCATAAATTGTTTGGAGTCAAACATGGCATTTAAGTGTATTTTTTACTGTAATTTGTGTATGTATGCATTCCCCAGAAAACCTTGGTTATCAGTTTCCTGTTACTGATGAAGACAGAGTGGCTGTGGTCTCTTCTCTTGCCTGCAACCTTCTGAACGCGTCAGGAATATTTTTTTCCTTTTCTGTGTGCTTCATCATAGAAAGTACCCACATATAATTTTCCTTCCTTTGTTTTGGCAGGTCAGTGCTTCCCTTTCTGATTGGGGTTATTCTGAGATATTAAGAAACAAGTGAAAAGCATATGGCTGAGATTTTTCTAAGAGACACAGTCATTACAATTTTGGGGGTGATATATAGCTACTCGGTCCCCATGAAAGACAGAGTAAATGCTGGTAAGTTTAAATTGCTGCCAAGTGTGCTTCGAGCGAACACAGAAAATGTTTTCTGTAGTGAGTGCTGTGAGGCCCTTGAGTGGATGACACTATGGTAGGTGGTTTTCAAATATAATCTTCTTATTAATAAATCTTGGCTCTCTTACTGAAGGTTTGAATTATCATAGACAAATGAATGTATTTGGAAATAAAGTAAAACCAGAAATTCCCCCTAAAACACTTCCTTAAAAAAACTCAGTTCTTTTCAGAGCTGGAGATAATTAAAGGATGTAGAGGAGACTTCACTGAAGACTTGAATGCTGGTATGAAAATGTCTTCAAGGTATTTTGGGAAGTGAAAAATGGGAGGTGCAGAACAATGGTATAGTACAGATACAAAAACAGTGTCTGTACACGCATAACCATCCTAAAGGGATACACCCACGGAATGTATAGCTACAGGTGTCTTCTAGAAAAAAGTTGAGTGCTTAGGAATGGAGGTAGATGAGATTTTCTGAATATTAATAAGAGTAATAGAGTTTGAAAGTTCTGTGTTACTGGAAAACTTTGTTTTTGTCCTGAGGCGGATCCATGGGAGAGTAGATAAATTATGGTGCTCTATGCAATGCAATACAGTCTGCATCTAATGAAGGGAGTGAGGGAGACAGGCATGGGTAGACTAGTGAGTGAATAAAAGCAAAGTTTAATTTCAGTGTGTTTTTAAGGATCACACAATTTTATTCTCATTTCCTTTATGTTTGCCATGTCACCTCTGTGTACTTGTTCTATTCTATATACCACTGTTCTTTTCTTGAAGTGCAAACCAAAAGAAAGGATGAACGCACTAGAGGAGGATCTTCCTTGTCATTTTATAAATTTCTGTAGTATTTAGAGTCTAATCTGTGCTGCATTATTATTTAGTAGACACAGATCAATTGTTTTCCTTCTATGACAGTGTTCAGCACCATTTTCATATTTTCCTAAACCGATGTGGATCCAACTGGATGGCTTATGTAATGCTGTAGAAAACTGTTGTGAATAAGTAGATAGCAATGTTCTAGAGACTTTCTTTCCTTTTGTAAAGTCACATTCAGTCGTTAGAGCTTCTTTGTTGGATTTGCAAACTCAGGAAGCAATCTGATGCTGTGGAAGTAGCAGGACTCAGGCTGCTCTGTGGCTCTTCCACTCTGATCCCTTCAGCTGCAGACTCGTGCTCTCCTGTGTTTCTCTCCCAAGAAAGAGGTGACTAGTTCACCTTGAAGAATCTGTCCATCTTAGAATTCCAGGATTCTAACTCCTCCTGCTAGAACCAGAAGATTTGATACTAACTTATGCAGTTTTGTGAACCCTTTTAAGACTTTTAATAGCGTATTTGATATTATGTGTCAGCAATCTGGAATACTGACCAGCAGAAGTGTTTCACACCAGGGGACTAGGGAGTACGGAGGGAGAGATTTAGGGTATGGTGGTCGGTAGAACAACATCTCCCCCAAATGAAGTCCGTGCTTCAATCCCTGAGATTATGAATGTGTGTTTTATACTGAAAATGAGACTTTTGCTGTCAGTTTGCAGATGTGATTAATTTAAGAGTCTTGAAGTGGGACGACCATCCTGGACTGCCCAATGTAATCAGAAGCCTCTCTGTCTCTCTAAGGGCAAAGAAGGAGGGTCAGAGTGAAAGGAAACATGATAGGGAAGGTGGAGGTCCGTCCCGGGGAGCTGTGAAGGAGGAGAGAATGCCAGTCAGGGAGTGCAGACAGCCTCTAGAAGCAGGAAGACGCAAAGGAAAGGATTCCACCTTTCTTCGTTTGTCCTTCAGAAGGAACCCAATGCTGGTGGCACTTGGATTTAAGCCCAGTGCAACTCATTTGGAATTTCTGATCTCTGGAATGTAAGACAATACATTTTTGGTGTTTTAAAGCACTCAGTTGTGGTAATTTGTTACAGCATCAATGGGAAATGAATACACTGATTTATATCTAGAATTTTCCCATTTCCTCAAATATTAATCATCAACCACAAGAAAAAGGACAAGTTATGAACACTAACAATCCACATGACGTATAGAAAGCTGTTGACTTTTCTAGATAAAATATAAGACAGAACAAAATATCATTTAAATATTTTTCTTTCTTTTCCTGTTAATAAGTGCCTTCTTCTTTTTGTTCAGGTTCCTGGCTTTAATCTACCCATGAAGGCACAATTGCTGACCAGTGTCTGAGGAGGGGAGCGATGGGGCACACCATCGCTGCTGGCATGACTTCTGGAAACTGTAAGAAGCTAATTCCATTTGTTCTAGTCCAGTATGAGCAGAGCCCTTGGAAGCTGCGGCTCTGCAGTGGTATTTAACCCTGTGTGTTGAAGACCGAGTGCACTCAGCACACACTCAGGCGTGCCTGGCTCCTGCCCTCAGCGCTCCTGTCTGTCCCAGCTCAGCACTCCCACTGCTTTCAATTTTAAATGTCAAGCACAAAGTGGGATTGGTGGAGAACAGGGTTTGTAAACTCAGAATATTACAAGCATTGTGTTTCCTTTAGAAAGGTTTACTGTTCTTACATTTCCCCTGAACTTCTCATGTTGATCAGAGGGTTATGATCATGGCAGGACCATAGTAAAGACAGGGAAGGAACATTTCTGGTCTTTTCCAGAAATCCACTCTCTGCCCAGTGACCACTGTTATTTAAGAATCCCATTTCAGTTTGAATTGAGTATGTGTGGGAGGTGGGGTGGAAGTAGGATCGGAAGGGAGGAGGTCCTTTGAATGGGGTAGGAACTACTCATTCTGAGAGAGTTAATGAGACTGACTATGATCAGAGAGACACCATCTTTGATGTTAAAGAAAAACAGCCACTTATTTGTACTGACACCTCTCTGGAGATTTTTTATTAGAGATTTAAATTGTGGGCTTTGGTGCCAGAATGATTGGGCTTGATGTTTGGATCTACCACTTACATGCTGTGATGAAGTAGAATATTTTGTGGTATGTTTATACTTAATAGTATTATCTTATGTTGCAGAATGTTGAAAAGGAAGAAGAAATAGAAAGGAGACTTTGGCACTTCAGCACTTCCAATGTAAACCCTCATGGAAAATATGAAGGAAGAAAATGTAATCTTTGATCACATGAAATATAGCCATTTCAGTTTAGTTTGTTTTGTGGACAGGTGGTCAGATATGCACTGTGGGAGGCAATCTAGCACAGTGGAGAGGGGCAGGTGGTTTTTCTGCAGGCTGTCTAAGGTAGTTGTGCTGTTCTGGCTGTTTATTTATTTATTTATATATATATTTTTTGGTACCAGGGATTGAACTTGGGTCCTTGTGCTTGTGAGGCAGGTGGCAGAACCACTGAGCTAAATCCCCAGCCAATTTATTTATATTTTTGATAACAGGAAGTGGGCCAGGGTGTAAGAGAGCCTCAACCAACCACGAACTAACCACAAAGGACAGCGATGGATTTTGCACCCAGCAGGGCACTCGCCCTGATTACCCTGGTATCCTTGGGTGGACCTGTCCTCATTGTGCTTAAGACTTCATCCATAGGCACTGCATCTCATGTGTGCCATTAATTACTGAGGAACAATGGGAAAATGCATGTGTACTTCAAAATTGAAAGTAGGAGAAAGATAAATCATAAAGATGTAAGAGTAGGGTGGGGGGGAATCTCCAAAACCAGGACGTATAGGAAAATGAAAAAACAAAACCAAAACCCTAAACCAGAATGATAAAACGTGGGTTGCTCACACTCCAGCGGCACCTGGCTTGTCTGTTAGCGCATCCTACTTTGTAGTAAGCCCTTTGGCTTTCCAACCACCTCCTGGCTTGCACAGAGTCTCTCACTGTGTAGTGGTCCAGGGAAATTCTGCTCCTCTGCTCACCGAGAATCAGGAAAGGCCCAGTGACATTTTGATAGGCGATGTCTTGATTCAAGACTTGTCATGAATAGGGATATTTTTGACTGCTACATGCATCTCTTAACAGTAAACCCATCTTATTTTAAATGCGTTGGACATACACTATCATTAACCTGAACAATTCTGCTTATATAATTTTACTGAGAAATAATCCTTTCGAATTTTAAAATGTGTTCTTGAATTTATAGGAGAATTACTTTATTGAATTGTGCCCATGTAATGTTGGTGTCCATAAGCTATAATGGATCTCAGTCATCTGCCTCTTTAACAGAATCGTAATACAATACGACCAGTCATGCATATAACCAGGGATTTAACCCACTTCTCTAGGAAACCACTCATCAGCCGTGGCATCTAGGTATCCAGTCTGTTGTTTTGAAACATAATTGTACATCCATCTTAGAGAAAGCATCTTAGGACTTTTTTATTAATAAGTGATATATGTCTTAATTCCACTTATGGCAGTAACAGATTGGTCAGGGTGAAGTAGTAGTTGGAGTGGAAAGAGTTGCTGGACTTGAGGCTCAGGCCGACCACTTCGAGCTGCGGTCATGTGCAATGTTACGTGACCACAACTCTAATTATGTGACTATTTGCTTATCTGCAGTTGCAGGAGGTTCCCATTCTCAGCAGACTTGGTTCTTGGTTTAATGTTCAGCAGTGCTCTTCCGAAATGCTATTCTGGAGCATGAGGAATAGAGGGGTCCCTTGGGGTGACAGCCCATGCAGATGTTTGTCATGCAGTGGTGCTGTCCAGTGTCAGTGGCTCCTGAAGGCGCAGTGTGTGGCCTGCAGACCAACGTCTGGCTGTCCTGTAGGCCCACCCTCTCCTCTGGGATCTGCACGGGGCTGCTGGGCTGAGTGGTGACCAGGGAGAAACTGGGGATCAGACTGGCAGCATCACAGAGGAACTGAAGGCAGATGGGGCAGCTGAACCCGAAGAAAAGCAGGGTACCCAGACAGGCTGGAAATGCTGAGAAGACTGCTGGCCTCCCGAGAGTTGCCCTCCCCTGCAGCTCGTGCCTGGATGCCCTCTGGTCTGGTCCTAGGACCAGAGCTGCAGGGACTGAGGCAATGACCTCTGGCAATAAGTTATACAGAGCAAAAGCACAGAGGTGGGCCCCGCAGGAAAGTGTGTCAGAGTTCCTAGAATTACTTAAAGCATTTGCAGTCTACACTTTTGAAAACTACTACAGCATTCCAGAATGAATATCCACAGGCTTAGAAATAGAAGCTAAACTTAAATGGAGCATTCAGAGCAGACAGAAAATAATTCTGCCATCACAGGAAGCTTCAGAGGAGCCATTTATTAACATGGAAGACTATTTACTTTCCTTGTAATTCAAGATGCAGCAACAAGGTTTATAAATACACATCTTGAATTTTATGCAAATCACGAGGCCTCTTTCAGTGGCTCCACAAATTACGGAAAATGTCAGAAAAAACACCAGAATGCTGCTGTAGAGGTTTTCATTCAGAATTAAATTTATACTTAAAATTAAAAGCTTAATG
>NW_004624798.1:6681460-6897577 GCF_000247695.1 Heterocephalus glaber
GTTAAATCTTTTTAAGAAAACTGTTATCTGTGAATCATCTGCTCTAAGTGATTAAAACATATTTTAAAATTATTTACGTAATTATTTTTGAAACAATTCATCAGAAATTTGTGTCCAATTGGAAGTCTATAAAATACTTTTAACAGCTCCAGTTGTATCAGAAGTCTCACAATTAAAAATTATAATAAATTAATTATGATGTATTTCCCAAGAATGATTAATGCTTCATCTTTGATCACATTAACTGAAAATTAGCTAAAAGTATACATTTTGATGATCAATAAATAAAGAAGTTGCAGAAAGGTGAGTCAGAAAAATCGTATGATCAGTCAAGATACCTCAGTAAGTATCATTTTTATTCTATTTTATAAAATTAAAACATTCTTATAATCTATGAGTCTATATTTTTCATCATCCTTATTATATTTTATAACTGGTAAAGATATTTTTAAAAAGAAAGTGCTTTGTATTGTAATACCTTTAATGATACTTTTTTCCTACTCTTCAAATAAGGAGTCTCACATTTTTTCCTACTGGGTCCTGTAACTTGCCCCTGATAATAAGATTCAACAATAAAGTTCTTCTCCAGTTATTTTCTTCCTGATTACTATTTTTAAAGTTAATAATTTTCAGATGACAAAAGTTGAGTATACTTAATGTTTCATAACATACACATTGTATATACATTAGCTAATTCAAGCCAATTAACATATGTGTCATCTAACATTCTTCCGTTGTGGTAAGAACAATTAATTTATTGCCTTGGAAATTTTCAAGAGTACAATAGATTGTTATTAGAGTCATTGCTATTGTGTGCTTATTTTGTTTAACATAATGTCTACTAGGCTCATCTGTGTTGTTTTAAATGACGGGATTTTTCCTTCATAAAGCTGAATATTATGCCACTGTGCGTATATACAGTATTTTCTTTATTCACCCCACTGTGGGATGGTTGCTTAGGCTGATTCCAAAGCAAGTCCCTTGTGGATAATGTTGCCATGAATGTGGGAATATAGATATCTCTTCAATATACTGATTTCTTTTCTTTTGATAGGCACTCAGAACTGGGATTGCTGATCATATGGTCGTTCCACTTTTAGTTTTCATAAAAAATGTTCCCACCATGACTGTACTAACCTTCCCTCCCACCAACAGTGTTCCAGGGTTCCACTTTCTGCACATCTCCACCAACACTTCCTATCTTTTTGATAATCGCCATGCCAATAGTTGTGAAGCGGAATCCTTATTCTTTACAACTGACAGATGGTTTGGCCCAATAGGAACAGGCATATTTTATGTTTAAGAATATTTGTTTGTCACTCAGTGTGTATGTTTGGTCTCGCCACGAGCCCGTAGTAGCAGGGCCCCACCTTCAGCCCTCTGTCTCTCCGTACCTGCGTGCTTTGAGATGGAGAGGTCGTCTATAGCAAGGCAGTGAGTTTCGTTCCACATGTGGGGCCGGGGGTGAGACAGAGCTTCACTAGGGATGGGTTTGTACAGCCTCTTTTCAATTTGAGGCTTCCCTGTGGATTTACCAGTTGCAAATTAGTCCATTTATTTGCTTGGCTCCATCCCAAGAGCCTCCTGGTCAACCGCAGATAACAATGACAAGAGGCTCAGGTGCTTTGGTGGCTTCCAGTTTGAAGCCTGGAGGATTTATGTGTGGACAGTTGTGTGTAACACCTTCTGTGTGTGTGGGAGATCAGCACACCAAAAAGAATAAGGACTAGAACTAGAAGAATAATGAAGAAAAATGACAGGTGCCGGGAAGGGAACCAACAGGCTATACCTCTGGTAAGTAACTCCCAGGAGGACTCTTAGAAAAGACTTACTGATTAATTGAATCAATCCATCATCTCTGGGTGACAGCATCAACTTGCAATCTTTTTTGGGAATTGTTTTATTCCTTCTCTGTTACAGCTGAGATTCATAGGAGGGTGGAATGAGCAGGTAACAAATATACCTGTCTTGTTATTAAAGTGCCACATTATTAAAGTAATTTCATAATAGAAGTTTACATTAATTTTAATAATTATAAAGACTGTGTAAGAGCATCAACATGTGGATTGTAAAAGAATTTTTCCTCCCTAAATTGATCTTGTAATTATCACCTTTCATTACCTGTCAAAAATTTAAGCTTATTTCTCCTAAACACCAGAATGTTTAAAAATTTTTTGAGAATGACCTATACTACTGTTCTAGAGAATATAGAAGTACCTGACTTTATCTGTTTTAGGAGGACCTCTCACCTTTGTTTTCTCTCGGTTGTCATTAACAATCATTATTCATAACAGCGATGCAAATTTCACTAGTACTCTAAATGTGACCCAAGCATTACCTAGTTCAAATGTTTGTGGAACTAAATGGCATAGACTAAGAACATCAACATTTGTTTCAGAGATTTTCTCCTTATACCTATGGAAAGTGATTATCTCAATGTACTATTGGACACAATATGTTGGTCATGGATTTTGCTCCTTTTTGGAGAGTGGGAGGAAGGTAGGTATAATAAAATAAAATGGGCATTAGACGTGGATCCTAAGCAAGGAATGACATATGATGACAATAACTGAGGATTTTTTTTACAATGTAAAATGTTGATAGCAAAAGTCCCTGAGTATAGGTATCGAGTGCTGAAATTTATTGAAGACCAGTCAATGTCTGAAGGAAGATTTTTGGGATGAATATAGGAAGAACTCAAGATTTACTGCTTAAGAAATCCTAATCTCTCAGATAACTAAGTGATGGAAAATCTAATGGAAATGAACATAATTGGCTAATACACAAGAACACATCACATAGGTTTGTTTACATGTGGGCATAGATAATTTGTTTTTAAAGGAAGTATTTTAACATGGAAATTATGCTGAGTCTAAAACAAATAACCCATAGACATTTTATGGTTTATACTGTTGTAGGGTCTTTATTTATCACCGTTCACTTAGATTTAGAAAGTCCAGGGTCACTTGATAGACCCTGCAATTTGATTTATTCTATTCTGACCAGACAGCATACAAGAATCTGCTGTGGAATGAAGCTATATTTGCATTTTCAGGGTATTCGGTTACCTTGTGTGATTTCTTGACCTTTCTGGGCCTTAGTTTACTGTCTCTATTGTGACTGGATTTGCATCTGAGAGGTTTGTCCTGAATGTGACCCATTTAAAATGAGTTTGTGTTTCTGAATTAAAGTGATCCACTCATCATAGCACAGTTGAATGTTAGATATTTGCTTCATGGTATTAGAAGTTATGTTTTCTAATACCCACCAAATGAAGAGCATAGTTTCTCCTATTATTTACCAAGCTCACAAACTATACAACTGAGACACAGTTTCTTTAGGAAATATATATCTATGTATTTACCTATTAGTGTTGTCCCTTTTTATGCAACTGGGATGCTGTGTGCCTTTGACTTCGCAGGTGAAACAGTCCCCTGACTGCTCCCCACAGGCTTTGGCTCACATCCCCCCAGCACACCTTCCACATGGGGAACAGAAATACAAGCAGCCTCCAGTGTTTCCAAGGCTCTCACCATGTGGCTGAGAAATCGAGCACTGTGAATTCACCATCAGCTTCTTGGTGTTCTGCCTTCTGGGTTTGAGTTAGGCTCACTGCCTTGACTCCTGGGGCTGGGGGTGTCGCTGTGCAGTGGGGAGTCACTCACCCAGCAGCCCGGCCTGGAGCGGCCCCGGCAGCTGTCTCCATCCTGGGCGCCTCGCTGAACCTCAGCTGAAACGCAGGCTTTGTCTTTTCCCTTTGCCTCCCCTGCCTTGAGATGCTTCATTGTAGTCCTCTGCTAAGGTGAAATCTATATTCTAACGGCAATGACAGCACTAGAGTGGATCACCCAAGTGGCCATCAGTGAGTATTTTAAGTTATTTTATTGCAAAGGAAATATTTTTTATTAAAAAAATGAAAACTCCTTAGAATTTAACCAAAGGTTTTGAGTATACTTTCCTGACACCCTCATCAGCTCTTAGCTTGATGCTGACTCTCAGTGCTAGAAGGAAGTGGAAAAGCTCGAGCAAGCCTGGGCCGGCATCTGCTGGAGGAGCCTTGTGTAGGAGATGATGCCAAGTGTGTGCCCTGTGACTGCTGGGTGCGCAGTGCCCAGACTCCTGGGCAGTTTCTTTTCGACCAGATACGCTGGGAAGCCGCAGGGGCTTTCAGGGATGGCTCGTCAACGAAGTTGTTTTTCCATTTATTTTTAAAATGCAAATTACACTAGTAAGTCAAAAAAATCACTCTGTTAAAAATACATTCAGAATTAACAAATGCAAAAAAAAAAAAGAGACACATCAAGATTGTAACTCTTGCCTTCTGAATATTAGGTTTATAACAAAAGCTCAGCCTAGAAAAATAGCATTCTTCACCAGATTTTGAGGAGGATACAGCTGTACAACTTAGATGTTTTCCCGGATGGAATCACACTACTGTGCTTAGTGCTCCTACAAAAGGCCTGTCCATTGATTACTTTTTAGTAGTCAACAACTGTTTTTGAAAATTTTGGTGGTGATGAAATTGGTGATTTGGTGGTGTTGTCTGCAACTGAAAGCAGGAGGATGAGGGCTATTTCTGTACCCATATACATGTACTGCAAGGTGGCGTCTCGTTACATGTATGCACAGTGAAACCTCATGTTAAGAGTCACATTAATAGTCACATTAGGATAGTTTCTGGCCTGTATAGTATTTATATCTTAGGAATCAAAGGAAAATACATTGGTAAATATTTTTTCATCCATTAAACATGCATGTCACTATAAAAGCATCAAATGAGGTTTCACTGACATATTGCGGCTGTGAATTTTATACATGTAAGTATGGACAAACATATACAAGCCACTGAGAAAATTCAAGCGTGAATGCTAGAATCTTTGTTCTCTTGTGGTTTATGTTTCAGCAGTAACTTTTGTTCCTTTACCATTTCCAAATGTATATGTGCGTCTATATTATAAACATCCATGCAAACACAGATATGGGACTGTTATATGGAGCTCAGAATGGGCTGAAGTCCAAAGGAGGTTAACCCAACAACTGAAACTTCACAGAAACCAAAGAAAAAAGTTGCTCCAAGCCAATGTATAACTATCCCAGTCTGAATTTCACCGCACTTAAATATGGTGTGAAGTTGGTCAGAACACAAATGGATTTTAGTGGTCTCCAAGAAAAAATAAGACGTATCTGAGCTACTGATAAGCCTTAGCTAATTATGTTTCTCACTAATGAAAACCAAATAATGCTTGAAATTATAGAGCAAAATTTCCTAGGAGTTCAGAATATCCCATAAATACATTGACCTACTATTAAGTTTCCAAAGGCATCTTGTTGCCAACTACGTTAACAGCACAGGGTTTTCTTTTTTTTTCTGCCACAATAATACAGGAGAATTGAAACACACTCTAACACACTGGATCCCCCAGTACCACACAGAAATCGCAAATGTTTCACTGTGGTTCCCACCCACCCCCCCAAAAAATAATCTCGTACACCAAAGTTAGAAAAGAAAGGTCACCTACATCGGGTCTTCGGTTTGAATTAGATATAAAAGAGTAAACATAGCTAATACATAGTTAGTTGGCCTCTGCTGCTAGAAATCCACAGCTGATTTCTGTTAGTAAAAGACATCCGTAGATACTTAGAAAAGCACCTAGAGTGCAATAAATAAAGTGAGTTAAACTGTTTCTGCTTCCAGGAGATTAGTGAGTTTGGTGGATGACTAAATTTTACTTTGTCCCGCCCCAGCCCCACGGGAAGACCGCCTCTGAGCGTATCAAAGCGACCACTGTTGATGGTTGTTCTGGAACTCTTGTCTCCTCTGGCTGGCAGCGTCCTCAGGCAGACACTGGGGGCGCTGCCCGGGCAGGCCCCGGGCTTGCAGAGCGGGTGCCAGCCTCGGAGTGGGGTCTGCACTGGCGCGGGTGGGCTAAGGCGAGCGTGGGCGGTCCAGCCTGGAGGGCTGACAACCTGCCTTCTGGGCCGTGCAAGGTCCTGATGTTTGTTTTTGAATTACACTGCCCGAGCAGCCGTGGTGCTAGTGAGATGTGTGGAGCGCAGACACCGGGCTCGATCCCCACCCGGCGGCTCCCAGCCCACCGAGGCCGCGGCTGTGGGCAGTGAGTGGGCAGCTCTGTGGCCTCAGGGGCCGGGACAGAGGAGCCGCTTGGGAAACCCAGGGAGGGCGTGACCTGCATACCTGCCTGGAGAGGGTGGGAGTGGGGTGTGTGTGTGTTGTCCATATGGATCTGTGTTAAACTTTACTCGCTTGTTGCTCTCTGTGAAGTACAGGAGGCCGCTGTGGAACAAATTCTTTGAGAGGTCCATGGGCTGACACTGCTGTCCGGTTTTATTTTGACCTAAGAGAGAGAAGAGATGGTTTTAATCCAGGGGGAGAGCCCTGGGTGCCTGTTGCTTTTCACCTTTTCCCACCTCTCTTTAAGCACAAGAGCAAACAAAAAAGCAAAAAGAGGAAAGAGAAACTCAAGCTGGGTTTGAAATAGATGAGTTTCCATTCCTTCCACATACGGTCATTTCAGATCTATTTCTGTGGATGAGTGAAATGAATATGTATTGCTGCACCATTAGGCTGCCCAAAAACTTGCAATGTTTTCACCAGTGCTCTAGTACATCACAGGACGTTTTCACCAGTGGGGGCATGAGCAGATTTATACTTGCTATGGTGCAGAAATTAGTGGTCCTCAAGCCAGTGCTTTGTTAGGAAATTAACCTGTGGACGTTGGAATTTTCTGGGCTGTAACTTCAACTTCTTAGATATCCACTTGTTTCCAGGAGATTTACCAAAATGTGAGGGGAAAAAACCCCCGATTTAAACCTTGCTTTTTCTAGGTGGATTATAGATAATTTGAAAAACCACACACCAAGAACATTCACCAAACTTAGTTGAAAATAAAGAGGACCCATATTGGCTGGTGACAAGCCGATGAGGGTGAGTGGGTGTCCGAGGCGGGAGTTTCACAGTTCTGGCCTATCTGCTGGCTACAGGAGCTTGCTAGGTAGAGGGGAAATCTCACAGCTAGAACCGCACATTGCCTTCAGTGTTTGCTTTCTCTCAAAAGAACAGCTTTTATTTCCAACTGCTATATAATATTTATGGGTTCTTGAACCGGCCCATGATGTTAAATTACTCTTACTTTACAAGACATATTTATAGCAAGTTGACGGGAGAGGGGACATTTCAAGTGACAAAGACAGAGAGACGCTCAGGGCACTGGCTCTCCGCAGGGAATGAGGGGTAGAGGTGACTCCATTCTGACTTTTCACAGGGTTTGAATAGGCAGTGGCTCTCAGAGGACGGTTTTGAGGGACACAGAGTTGAAGAGTCCCTTCATTCCGCACTCCGTGGTGTGCAGTCCAAAGGGACCAAGCAGATGTGCAGACGGGGGCTGCCGCCACAGGAGACTGGGAGATGAATCAGTGTAAGGTGCACCAGAAGTGAAATAAAACCAGAGACTGCAGTGCCAGGTTGAACTCACAGCCCACCTAAGCATTGCGAAAGAACACTGAACTAAGCGCTCAGGAAAGCTGGCTGGTAACCTTGTCTGGTCACTGACTAGTTGTTGGACTTTTGCTTTCCTTTCTCTTGACTCAATTCTTGTTTTGTAAAATAGCATTTAAGTGTTCAGGATCTGAGGAATCCTGCCGGATGTTTGGTGGAAGGGATGTTAGAATTTTGACGAGTAACATTTTTTGATGTAGATTATTCCTAACTTCCAAGATTTGAGTTCTATTATTGAACTTATTTTATGAGCAATGAAACTTGAGAGCTCTCATATAATATTACCATTTTCAGTCATTGCAGAGCAAGAAATATTTTTATTACTTTTATTTGGCATTTAAAGTATTTTATTTTACAAAATCACAAGGAGTTTTGTGCTCAAGGAATTTAATTCTTGATAAAGATACATATTTTTAAGGAGTCCTTTTTTAAAGACCAACATTAGAATTATAAATACCTGATTTGAAACAACAGACTTGATTATGTATGATTAGCATCCTCATATTATTATCACAGCTGATCACTGGATGAATGGTTACATCTAATTTACTGTGTCTTGATCATATTTATTGACCAATATAATGTTGTATGACATTGTCAGAAGGAAGTCATTGCAAACCTTGGAGATATTTTCATATACTCTTGAGCTCACATTGTTACTTGAGCATACACGTTACATGACTTTTTCTGCTCATAGGGGAGATTTTTTGGAATGATATATAGTTTTTGCTGATTTCTGACTTGATAGGCTTTTCATAAATAACATTGATTAACATAAGCATTATTGCTACTACTAATAAATTATGTTTATTAATCATGACATGTCCTGTGTTTTACGTACTTCACATGCATTACGTCAGAACAATTCAATGAAGTATGTATATTATCATTTCTATTTTGCAGGTGAGTGAGACTTGGCAAAATTAAAGATATTCAAAGTTATATGCCTGAGGTCATAAATAGTTCAGTCTCAGGTAGTTTGTCTTCAATAGGTCATTTCAGTATTACTGATTGCTTTGCTGTTTTAGAACAGTTTATAGAATAAAATGTTGAGAGGAATGGCAAAGAATTTATAGGAAATTTCACTTTACTTTTTGTTGTAGCTATCAAATCTTTCTGAGAGGTTAGGAAAGTTATGGTAAATGTAGCAAACAATTATAGTTTATGGTAAAAGAAAAAAGAATCATTAGAGGACGAAGACACTAATGAGTGCTTCATACAGGAATTATATTTTAAGGTAAAACACGAAGGATAATGGGGTTTAAAAGAGTAGAATTTGGGAAAAAAATATAAGGTCAATTATCAAGATCACAACATGGAGAACTGGAAAAACTTGTGACATATTTGGAGAAGGCAAGCCTTCTAGTGCAGCTGGAAAAAAAACATCACTAAGGGAAGACACCAGACTGCTCATACCCTCAACAGATTAGAAGCTTTAGGAGGACAGGGTGAGTTCCTATGCAGCATTACAGTTTCCAGGAGACTGCCCACATCATCTGGATATGGTTGGGACTCAAAAGTTACTAAAGATTGAAGAGAAGAGATCATATTTCAACAGAACTTTGGGGGCAGATCAAGGTAAACTTTCAGGCTATAATGAGTTTTGGCTTTGCTTAGCATGTAATAGGGAGTCATTGTTTTGGGGCAGGGAACTGAATAAGGCTAATATTTTAGTAATATTTTAGGAAGATTAATTTGGCGGCCATGTGAAAGATGGGACAGAAGTTCTGAAATAAGAAACAGGAAAACTTGAATGAACAGGTCATGGATGCTTGAACTAGGGCAGTGATTGTGGGACTTAAAAAAAGGTTGCATGACGTCAGAGGCACTGACTTGAATGACACATGCATCTGCTTGGTTTCTGAGCTGATAAAGTCTTTGCTGTGAGTGGTTTTAGCAAATAGGTGCAGAGGACTATAAGGGACACAAGGAAAAAGGCAGGCACGATGCGAAAGGATTCTCTTTTCAAGGAGAAGCTTAGAGGGATTGTCCCAAGATTAATCTCTTTGGAGGAGAAATAATCCCCAAATCCGTTTATTATTCTACATGCTAAAGATATTAAAAAAAGATGACTTCATGGCAGAGGACAACAACAACAAACACATATCTTCAAAGAGAGAAGTTCACATTTTAAAATGAATTGGAATCTTACTTTCTATTTTGATCTTCACTTGCAATTCAGCATATCACTTGATGCTGATATATAGAATTTGTTATCAGTTGTTATCCAAGGGAATTTGCCTAAACACAGATATAAAAATCAGGCTCGGATGTATGTCTGCTCTCTTGAGTGCTAGAGTTAAGGGATTGACAAGCTTTAGTGTTAATGTTCCAGTTATTTTCACTCTTACATTAGAAAAAATGATAAAGAGCATTGCTGATTTTGCTTTTTGAACACTACATATAACTAAGACGAACTGTCATTTATCATCTAAATGAGAATTCTTTTGAGAGTAATATGAAGTGTTGATACGAATCATACCAAGGCAACCATTGTAAATTGGGACTACCCTGGGAAACCCAGATGATCTGGCTTATATATTGTTACATATAACTACCTGCAATGTTATTATCATTTTCAAAACATGCAACTTTTGGGGGATTTAAAGAACTGGTATATAATAGGCTTTTGAGCCATGTAGGTGAAACTTTTATAAGCTTAAAGGTAACTTAGAAGATGGCATTTCTGATAAAGCAAATTAAAAGGAAAAAAATGAAGAAAATGTTATTAGAATTATCCCACTGAGGACAATATTAATGGTAGGGAAAATACTGGAAATATGTTGCCAAAGGAGAGCGTCTTGCCACCTATTTTGTGCCATGATACATTCATTTGATCACCTTTTAGTGCCCCTGAAGATCTTGCCACGGCTTGGTACTTACATGTACATTGGCTGTAGCTGTAAGTGTGATGTCTTCTGAGGCCCTTGATAGCCGTAAGAGTCAAAGCCACCTATGAAATCAACTGAAATGGACAATTGCCTTCATTAGTTACTTGTTAGAAGAGATTTCCATTCATGAACAAGGTCCGCGTTGATTACTAATACGTAAGAACCTTTTAATATTTGACTAAATTAAAAGTGACTAAGAAGAAAACAATTTAAAAATACAGTTTCTTTAAGGTAGAACTTCTTTACCTCATACTGTAAGACTCAGTCATTGCTTTACAAGACCCTATTCACTCGGAGAAGAAATTATGGAATCTTTTCAAGCAACCAAGCCCTAGTTGGCGTCACAAAACTTACTTGCATATTAAAGATGCTGTATGACTTTCTGGCTAATGTGAAGAGTTTTTGTAACACATTACAGATATTGTAGCATAAAATAATAATTACTAAGTGCACATATCTATCAGCAACTGCAGCACTAGTGATAATATTACGTATTCTGATTGTCAAGGTCAAGAAACTGTGGTACACCTCACATAAATTTATTCAACCTAGTTGCTTCTTTACAATCAGAAGCAGACAGTTAGAGGGACGGGTGTGGAGTGAGGTCTCACCAAATATTCAAATGCAAGAGCTATCGTGGTAGATGGTATTTTCCAAAATAGCGGCGATCATACTTCCTGTTGCACATGTTCTCACAGCCTGTCTGTGGCGCTCCTCTAGCCAGCAGTTTGAGCTTCCATCCTTCCCTACTCAACGTGAGTAAACCACTGTGGCACATTTGAGTGTGGAAGAAATGACACTAGTAACTTCCTGGGCTAGCTCATGAAAGTGCCACATGCTCTTCCTCCCTCTTGGG
Organism: Heterocephalus glaber; assembly: GCF_000247695.1. The sequence goes on from NW_004624798.1 coordinate 6,692,724, forward strand.
ATGCTGTCTCTTGAAACAGAGCCACCATGCCCAAATTAGCTTATGTGGAGACATGAGTGGGGACACATGGACAGGTGTTTCAGGTGACAGGATAGCTGAGATACCAGTCCACAGACAGAATCCACATCCAGACCTGTGAGAGAAAATGCCACTAAATTATTCTGGATCCTAGCTGTCGAATGAACTCTATCTTCTCGTCTTCCCAGTTCAGGTCCCTGGCATAAGGGAACAGAGACAAGCCGTCCTCACTGTGCCCCCAGCAGCTGTGAGCATAACATATGGCTGCTGTGTATCACCAGGTTTGGGCAGAAATGATAATTGAGATAGTAAATACTAATAATGCTCCAAGAAAGAACTTCCTTCTTTTCATTTCTGGATATAGAGGTTTGCATGGTGGGGATAAAAGGCAAAACAACAAAAGGCCAAGAGAACAGATTACAGATAAGACAAAGACAGTAGAGACTGAATGAGGACACACTCGGATGTCTTTCCATTTTCTAGAACTCTGCTCAGTTGGTTTACTTGGGCCATGTATGTTCTGTTGTGAATGTCCTAGGGTGCTTCAGGTGGCAATTGGAGTAGTGTGCAGTAACTCAAATCTGTGATGTCCAAGTAGTGCGAAAGCACCTCTGATATTTAAAAAATTTGATTTTTGGAGCAATTTTAGGTTCACAGCAAAATTTAGTAAAAGTTACAAAAGAAATTCTAACATATGTTTTGGCCTATATGCGAACAGCAACTTCCACCATCAGCATCCCCGTCGGAGTTGTATATGGGCTACAACTGAGGAGCTTACTTCCCCGTCATCCTCAACCAAAGCCCACTGTTTACATTAGGGTTCCCTCTGGGTGCCGTAGGTCCTAATGATCCTGACAAATGAATGACGCATCCATCATTACAGCATCAAAACAGATGCACTGTCAAAGTCCGGTGTTCCATCTGAGCCTCCCTCTCCTCCTGCCTGGAAACCACTGATCTTTATTGGCTCCATAATTTTAACGTCTACAAAAACACCGTATAGTTGAAATCCTATGTTGGGTAGCCTTTTCTGAGGAGTGGTTTCCTTCACTTAGTAATATCCGTTTAATTCTTCTCTGTGTCTTTTAGTGACATGAGAGTAAGTTTCTTTTGAGCATGGGAAATGTGATTTTTTTGAGGCAGAATCTCTCTTCTCATCAATAGTAGAATGGTGTAATGAAACACAGCAGAGGCCCTGATGTTACAAGGACCAGAGAACTACAGAAAGTACTGTAGGGAGGAGGAATAAAAACAGAGAAAACTTTTTCGTTTTCTGAATTGCCCATATTTGTTTCTCAGTTGTTGTTTTGAGATGTTTCATCAGCTTATTTTCAGGGCTTTGGGGTGGGTGGCAGGAAAGGCCTGCTCATATTTATGATCCAAAACACTTAGACTGGACTAAGGGATGAACAACCTAAAGAAAACAAGATGAATCTTCAAGCCCAGAAGACAGATTTATAACTAAAAATGGAGGACTGGGATTTAGCTCAGTGGTGCCACCGCCTGCCTCGCAAGCTCAAGGACCCGAGTTCGATCCCTGGTACAAATAAATAAATAAATAAATAAGTAAATAAATAAATAAAGAGAAGCTTGAGTTGGGAGTAATGTAGAGCATCTGGAGGCACAGGAAAGGCCAGAGGGGATGAGCTGTGTCCTGAATGTGTGCCATGAGGCCAGCTCCAATGGCCTGGGGTCTGTTTTTACAGCTATGATGAGAAAATGGGCAGGACTGGGGAAGCTACAGCACAAATTCTCTGAAGGGGGGACTGAAGTTGTTCTGATTTTTCCACCCTCAGCTGGACCCTGGGGGATAGAAGAGGTTCCAACAGCAGGTGACTCATGACCAAGATGAGCAAGGAGTAGGCTGAGTGTAACCAGGATGGAGTTTTACCATTTCATTCATAGGGGATTTAAAAAATGTAAACCAGAAGCACAGAGGATATTTGCCATTTGAAACTCTCAGTCCAAAGTCTAGGAAACCGTGCAGGGTCAATTCACAATAGCGGTTAATCTCAGTGGTTGCTTCCATGTCTCTCTAGACGATCTGAGTGGGAGAACAGGAGCCACTGGTCCAGGGGACCACATGGCCAAGAGGAAGGTGGTTAACAGAGCTGCACTGAAGTCCTCTCATCTTCCACCGAGGGTCTTTCAACCCCCGGTGGAAATCTTCTGGATAGCGTGTGGGTGGAGCCCAGAGGCAGATAAAACTGATTTATTGCTCTCCAAAGTTGAATTACTGGGATTAGCTTACATTACAAAGAGATCTTTAATTCTCCTTGGATCTCTTTTCAACTTCTTTTATGTAATTATACTTATTCTGGCTCTGTAGAGGCCACTGCACTCTACAGAAATTTCCTGAGGAATGGGGGTCCTGAAACATCTAACAGAGCCTTTTCTAAGTATTTGTGAGGCTATCCAGGGGCTTGCTTTAGAGCTCACCTCTGTGTTTTCGAGAAAAAGAGGACCTTGTATCAGTGAAGAATCTTTTTAATTCCCCAAAATAAAAACAAATCCCTGATAATTGTAAAATGGTCAGTAGTTCCTAAGGTCCCTGCAAGAGACATAATTGATCTTTATAATATTACTATCCTGTGAGTAGGAATCATTATGTTCCCTTTACAAATAAATACAGTTTTATTGCTTGAGGCAGAAATCAGTTGAGGACAGGACTAGACGTCAGTTGTTTTATTTCCTTTCCTAGTCTGGAAAAGTGACACCTGCTATTCACTTATTGCATTCCAGTAAATTCCTAGAAGGACTTAAAAGATGGTCAAAGATATCAACTCCCATTTTGCATTAAATCTAGAAGTTTTAAGTTTTTGATTTTTCTATATTATTCATTAAACAAAGATTTTTGAGTACTGATTGTAGGCATCTCCTTTTAGTCTTTTTTCTTCAGCATCTTTACTTGCTTCTTTGTAGAAAAGTTGCTTTTTCGTAGTCTTACCATCTCCAGTGTAATATTCTGAGCATTTTTCTGGTGGGAACAGTGACAGGTGGGGAAGCCACCTGGGTTGTATTTAGCAGTGATAGCTACCAGTGAGGGCCCTGGGACCCCCCCAGTGCCACTCGGAGCTTAGTCCAGTTACTTTCATCAGACACCTGTGCAGGACACAGTAAGGATGGACATCTTTTCTTCTGAAAATCATTTCTATCATCAGCACTGCCTTGCACAACTCTGACTGCAATGAAGCTTTTCAAAGTGAAGATGGATGATTTCTTTACAGCATCTTGGAATATTGTCTTGGAATATTGAGTATTTCAATGCTTAACAAGAAATGTGAAAAACAAAGGAATTACTGAAGGCCTGGCTTAGAATTAGGAGAATGGGAGAGGAGAGCTGTCAACAAATGCAGGATAAACGAACAAGGAGGGAGAAAGCAGAACTCAGGAAGTGCTCGATCGTGGGCAAGGACAGGAGAAGGAAAGTGTCCAGGCTGCTTCTCAGCTGATGGCCAGGGCAGTGTTGCTGCTTTCAACAGCATCCGAACCAGTGACAGGGGACACTGGTTGTTGGCCTCCTTTTGGAAATGCAGAGCTTAAGTTATAAATGACACATCGGGGAGGGAAGTCCCGGAAAAGGGAAAAATAACTGTAATCGGTACAAGGCAAATGGGGGCCTGCTGGGGTCAGAGGCGGAACTCTGTTTCCTCATCCAGCTCTGCTTTGCTTCCTTACACCTGTTGTCCCTCGCACACTGCAGGTCTGCTTGTCTACTTGTCGATTGGCTCCAGCACCATGACATAAGCTGTGCGAGACTGTTTGGGCTGTGTACCCCCGTAGCTCCGGGAGCCAGGACAATACGTGGCTCACGGAGAACATTCAACTCACGTTGGCTGGACCGGCTCTGGGTATCCTTAGGCTGCAAAAGAAAAAGCCCTTTGATCATAGTGTGGAAGATGTTCAAAAAATTTCCAAGTGAAATTTGACTGTGTCCGTTTATCTTTTCTTCCATACGACTTGGGGATCATAAAGAGCAAATCTTTTACAGAAGATTTCGAGTGCTATTTGTTGCCTAGATGTGGGGAGATACACCAAAGAAATTCTGGACACCAATGGGAAGAAACCACCACTGCATCCTCTTTGGAGAGAAGAGAGGAAGGACGAGGTGAAGACAGCTCCCCGGAGCTGGAGAGGAGGATCGTTCACTGAGGAACGCTACCAAGTGTGACAGATGCGGGTGACCCGGAGGCGCCTAAGACCCTACACAGGGACTCACAACTGGGTGACAATAAAATCTGTATTTGTTTGATTATTCTCTCATCAGAGGGGTTTATCTTTGGATCTCTGGAGACAACTCAGGGATTTTCTTCTGTCTTGCTTCTTTATAAAAAATTTTTATTAGTATATATTTGTGATGCATAGCAAATATGTTCATTGTGGGGAACTGGTACACTTACATAGCTTTATTGAGGTAGAACTGATATACAAAACCCACACATATTTAATGTTTATAATTTGATGAGTTTAGACATTTCCATGCCTATGAAAGCATAGCCACAACCACAATACTACACATATTCATCACCCCCAGAACACAACTCAGGGGTGCTATAATTTGGAATACTTCTTTATAAGTATTGCAATGTTTTCTGTTGGCCTTAGTTTTCCTATCTGTGATATGGGTATATTTCTATCTACTGACTTATGAACCACAAGGAGTTCCGATTATTTTAAATTAATAAAGTGCCGTATCAATTTAATAACTATGATTTAATAACATTAATAATACTGGAATTAAAAAATTATCCAGTAAAAGAAAAATGCTTCCCAAATGCATATTCTTTGGTAAAATGCATTCCCTGTTGTGAGCCTTCCTTTTATTTGAATCTTTATATCATGAACACTGAGTTCAGCAAACCTAAAACTGTATTTTTAAATCATGTTGCCTGTGAGATATTGTAATAAAATAGTTCCTTGGTTATTAATGACAAAGCCACTGGTCAACATACTCTCTTTTGGATACTAATCTGGAAAAAAAACCATGCAGGGAAATTTTAAAATGCAGCTTGCAGAAAGCTAAGCCTAAATATTTGGAAGCACTCACTAAAGGCATTAAGGAAGTTGTGGGACCTACAAAGCTCAAGTGTCTGAATTCCATTATCCCTGCAGGTATGAATTTCAAGGGTTCTTACCTGCAGTTGCACAAAAGGAACTGAGAACATAACTAACTGCAGACCCAATGGAAAAGGCCCTCCTTCCTCCCACCTGGACTTACTTTGTGGCAGCAATTCAAGCTGCCAGTGTGAGCTTGGGCTTGCAGTCTGAAATAAAATCATCAAGTGGACTCTGAGCTTTTTCTTTTTCTTTCTTTTTTTGATTAGGAAAATGTAGCCCTTCACTGGGGCGCTTTATTTTGTTGTTGCCTGGAAGGTCACTAAAGTGCTACACTAGCAAGGGTTTCCAGCCGGTGAAGCACGTGCTGAATGTAACGCAACTCATTAGCTGAATCACTGCAGGTGTTTCCCTTCCAACCCTGATCATCAGAAATCACTCCTTGAGGTCTTGGGATCCTATTTTCCAGGTCTCCTTTTTAGTTGTATCCGAAGCAGATCTTCAATATTGTAGGCTTGGTAACACATTCACACATGCTAAAAAATGAAGTTGAGAAGCACCAACCACAATGGAATTACAACACTTGAATCATTTGTTTGGTTAGAAGATGTTCAAATAATCACTTTAAGCTTTGATTCTAAAGGCATAAGAACAATGAAATATAATTTCTACCTGATAAACTCTTTTGTTGCTTTTGTCTAGTTCTTCCAATTCTCAAGAAGGGCAATCCCTGAGGTGAGACTTCAAGAAATACACGACAATTTTCTGCTGAGACCAGGATCTTAATATCAGATAGTCTTCTAACAATGCAATGCGGCCACTTGCTACATCCCAGGGAAGCTGTGAGGAAGCATACAGACTGGGGGCTCTGTTTGTGCATTTACTTCTTGCCAGGATTGTATTTGTAAGTAGGTCACAATTTCTCTAAGTTTTAATTTCTTTCTGTGTAGAGTGAGAATAATAAAACAATCTCAACTTTGCAGGGTTGAGAGAACCAGTTATCATATCTACCTAAAACTTAGAAGCACCTAGGGAGAGATTTGAGGTCCCTGTTCATGGGAGAAGGATTTATACAAGAGAAGTGATTGGAATCATATGTTTCAATGCATATTTAGGCTCATTACTCATAGGATTTGAATTTTTCAGAGCAGGAGAATAGATGAATATAAGGCTCAAAGAAGAGAACTCTGCTAGAATTTATTAGAATTTTGCACAGAATGAAGTCATCAGAGGAAGCTGAAAAGAACAATGGCAGTACACGGAGGTCTCTCAAATGGCTACTCAGTTGACCGGAAGGTAATACAAATAGCCCAGGTGACATGTAAAAGAGGGTTATTATATATATATATATATATATATATATTAATCACAGAGCTGAGTTTCTATATTTCAAATAGTCTTGAAAATCACCTTGTAGATTATCAGAAAGGACTAAGGGAAGCTGTGACCTGCATGGTCTGTGGGCTGTGAAGCTTTGATAGATTAAGCAGGAAAAAGAAATTGTTCAGTGCAGTGATTAAAAATAAAGACTGAGATCCTAGGTAGAAAGTCAAAGCTTGGTGGATGGGTTACTTTGCAGAAAAGGTTATCTGTTCCTGTCAGATTTGGGTAGGGCTTTCAGGAGAGAAAGAAATTGGTGATGTAGATAAATGTTGAGGTTCTGGGGGAAGGTGGAACAATGGTGCTCATATTTGACAGTGCTGACTTTCTCAGGTTTGAAGAATTGGTTACTAGGGAGGTTTGGAAGGGACTATTGCAAGTGACACTTCCTCACTGTTAAGAAAGAGCCAGCATCCAGCCAGCTGTGCTGAGCACACATTAGCAGCCAGGTTTAGTGACTTCCCCTGGCAATGTGCAATCACCCAGGATTAGATTGAATCCAGCCCTCATCAGGCATGAATATTGAAAATCCAATGAGGAAGGAAGTGCAAACAAGGAAGATCACCGTCTTGGTTACTTTTCAATGGGACAAAATGCCCAACACTTGCAACTTACAGGAGGACAGGTTTATTTTGGCTCATTTTTTAAGTCTCGTTTGGCAGGCTCCAAGGCAGGAAGGCATGGTGGAGGGGTCTGGTGGAGAGAAGCTGCTCACATCATGGTGGCTAAGAAGCAGGGAGTGAAGGTTGAGCCAGGGAGGGAGATATAATTTTCCAGGTCAAGCCTCCAGTGACCCGACTCTTCTGCCTTGCCTCCATCTGCTATCATCACATTTATCTCTAGAGCCGCATGATTCAGTCACCTTTGCAAAGGCTCACCTCTTTCTATAGCTTGGGGGGAAATCTAGCTATAAACCATAACAGTCACGAACATCTTTCCTTATCCTGGGGACAGATGGTGAGTAGGAAGATACAAATCACAAGAGAAAACTGAGGTCTAGGGCATGGCAGCACAATAATAAGGGTAAAGAAAACTGTCCAAAAAGGAAGCAAGTAAACAAGGAGGAAGACAAGACAGAAGTCCACAGGCAGCAGAGAATTCCAGAATTGGTGATCTTGGACAAGGACTCTTCCATGGTGATGAAGGTGACCCAAGTGTGGCCACCATGATGCAGAGGATGAGCCAGTGGATGAAGTGAGTAGTGGGAAGGGAAGTAGGACCTGAGCAGGTAAAGACACCATAAAGCTAGAGTCAGAAAATGATGGATCCAGACATCTTTGCTTCTCCCCACAAATGTGGAGCAGTACACAGAATAGGATGAGATAACTAAGTCAACACTACCTTCAGTGTGCCCCAGCTCCCTTTATGCCATGTCATCTGGATGGATTGGATTCACCAGTCTTTGTTTTGTTCTTCCTGTTAGAATTGCTTTCAATTATCTATGACATGCCTTTCAGACACAATTGGAGGGAATGCTTTTAACGAGGTATAGTGAGCTAGTTAGACATGATTTGGCATGTCTTCTCAGCTGACATCCCGGATATATTTAGAGTGCACAGTCCATTGGAATACAGCAGTTTTAATTAGGATTCTGGGTACATTAACATATGCATATTTAGGGAAATAAAAAAATAAACATGCATGTTATAATCACTCATTAGCAAAATATTCCTCGCCTTGTAATTTTTGCTAACATAATCTATGTATCACTTTGCAACCTACAGAAAGAAAAGTCACGAAACTCGGAGGCCTAAATTAATCATCTTATTATAGCAACAGTAGCAGCTTTAGGAAAGAAAATTTCTAGTGGTTACTCTAATATTTTTATTGGAATTCGGGCAGACTGAAACTTGATTTGCTACTTTGGGCTCATTAACATTCTCATTAACATTTAAATTGTTCCCATGTGGATTGCAGTGTGCTTTGGTCAACTAAACTGAAGGTAGCTGAAAGTAGCTCTCCTCCAGTCATGCTTAGTTTTATCTAGGTGTCCCTCTGGTCAATCCTTTACTTCTCAGCTTGCCTGTCATTTCCTTCATTTCCTCAGGGGAGAATGTCCTTGTCTCTTGAGCTGTGGGAGGTCCTGTTGGTGGTTACTGCCACAACAGCCTGCTCCCTTGTCCGAATTCTCACCATCCCTTATTGTTACTCCTCTTTCTCCTGCAAAGTGTGTGCTGGAAGGAAGGCACCACGAAGACAAACAGTGTTTGTTCTGTTTCATCCCTGGTGACTACCTCTGAGTAGCTCCTGGATAATAAAATCTGTTGACAGACTCCATCTGGAATGTCTCAGTGAGGTGAAGAGGAAGGGGGACTAGAATCAGGAGACTTCATTTCTCCTCCTACTTCTGCCCGTCATGACTGTTAACTTCCAGCAAGACAACTTTAGTTTCACTTTCTTCAAGGGTAAAATTAAGAGACTAAAGTAGGTCATCGCTAATATTGTTCATGGCTCTGCGATTCTGCACAATTCGACATTGTCTACATACTATTGGTAGCAATAAAATATTTAAAATGAGTAAATCCATAAAGACAGTGAATGGGAAAAATTTCAGGAGGCAAACTGCTAATATATATTTGGTCTTCCATACCTATGAGTTCTATATTCACTGATACAACCAACCATGGGTTGAAAAATATTGGGAAAAAAAGATTGTGTCTACACTGAACATGCACAAACTCTTTTGCTTGTATTATCCCCTGAACAATAAATACAGTACAACAACTACTGATGTGACATTTACTCTGTACTGGGTATTCCACATAATCTAGAGATGATTTAAAATATGCCAGCGTATGTGTGGAATTTACACCAAGTCCTCTACCATTTTAGGTAAGCGCTAGGGCACCCACAGATTCTGCATCCACAGGAAGCCAGGCCCCCTTGGAGACAGGAGGACGCAAGCACGTGACACTGGGGACCTGAGACACTACAATTCCTGATGGGAAACAAAGCGAGCGAAAAGTGGGGCTTTGAGTGGGGCTGGCAGCTTTGGGGCCCTTGGAGGCTCTGTCCTCTCTCATTTCATCTCCAGGGCAGCAGCAGCTGGCCCTGTGCCTGTGTGTGTCCCTCTGCAATCCCATTCCTGGGAGTCCTGGAGCCTCAACTTCATTAGTGACCCAGGCAACAATCCACATCCAGTTTTCTCTTGGCTTCGGGATTGTTCCTGTATGAACTAGGCTCTTTTGTTGGAAACATTTGCCATTAATCCTCTAAACAAACAAACAAACAAACAAATGCAAATTTTACAGTGCTCAGCCCAGCTGCCCCTCTGGCTCTGAGACCTGGCCAAAACCTATTAGACAAGAAAATGAGTTGAAATTTCTACTGTGGACCTAACCTAATTTTCAAGTGATAATGAGCTTGGGTTCCCAGAAGTGCTGTGTGCCTCTTGATAGTAACATCCTAATTTCCTTTCCTGGTGGATGTTTTAAATAAGATTTTTACACCAAAGGAAATTAACCTTTAAATTAGTCGTAATTATAAAATGCCATCACTGATTTTTGTCTTCAGCCTAATTACTTTCTATTATTTAAGCAAACCGCTTGTCCTGTGAGCTTTAAGTTTGTTTCTCTTTTACTCCCTGCCACATGATGCCAGCCAATCAGAGCAGAGGCCTCTCTGAGTGTTCTGCAGGGACAGCCTCATGTAACTGTCCCTTGGGACCGAGTACCTGGCCCATCCTCCTGCAGGGACCAGGCCTCTTTTGGTGCCGTCTGCACACCTGGTGGCTGTTGTAGAGGGTCTGCGGTCCTCAGGCCGGCTGTTGAGAAGGCCCAGCCCTGTTTCTCTTCCATGCACCTCCACAAGGACAGCCCCAACTGCAGCGGACTGAAGTGGGCAGCAGCCAACATCATCTATCAAAGACTAAGGCTGAGCGGAATCTTCTCAGCTCATCTCCACGCTAGAGGGATCTTAGAGAGAGCTCAGTTTCCCATGCCAAGTCTTTGTCTTGGTGTCCTTGGTATTTGGAGATGGGAGTAAGGGAGCCTGATGACTTTATTCTGTGAGGATGTGTATCAACATTCTGGTGATCAGTCACACCCTCGTTGTCTGTACCTTGGCTGCTTTCTCTCCTGTGTCGTTATCTGTGTGAGGGGGGAGAGAGAGAGAGAGAGAGCGCCAGAGGACCTATTACAGGTGGCCTAGGTGTCTGCAATCTGGGAGAAGCTGAATGATCAAAGTGGAAAAAGTTTTCTTTGCCCTCACATGCTCTGGGTTTCTTTTTTTACTGAGACCGATGAAAACAACTTGAATATCTTCCTTTACTGGATAATTTCAGTTCACCATGCCAAAAATATTTTCTGCAATAAAATACCTCTTTTATACAGTGTGGTTAAAAGTCCTCCTTTGTCCTTCTGAATCTTTTCTCCTCTACATTGTAGAAAAATGCTCATTATTCTGAATTATTGGAGAATGAAGGCATTTCTTTGGCCCTATATTTTGATTTGGAAAAATTAGATTTATTTAAAGATGAATATACTGTGCATGTGTGTGTGTTTATGTGTGTTTGTATGAGTGAAAAGCAATATACTGTAATGGAGGAGATACTGTGAGAAAAAGGAGAATAGAAGCGATTGTTGAAGAATTAGATCGAGCTTTAAACTTGAATATCCAAATTTAGGCAGGGAGCACACATGCTTTTTCTCAAATTGCCACAAGAGGGAGGGATTTATTAGTAGGCTGGAAAAAGAGACCAGAGCTGGCTAACTTTGCAGACAGTAAAAGGACCTGCGCCCCGGCTGGAGGGCAGGGCTGTCACTGATAGGAACTGGACTGTGCGTTCCTAGACCTCTGCTCAGCTGTTGAGCACTTATTCAGCCTTTTATTCTTATGCACGGCAGCACATCTTTCCCTCTTTTCTTCCATTTGTTTAGAAAATGGCAACATTGCTCTGTATGAATTGGTTTTCCATTAAGGAAGAATAAACCCAGGTCTAAGGAAATGTCAGATTTCCTTATTAGTTTCCATGGTCAGGGCAGTGCTGTGCCAGCCAGTTGCTCAATTCTCTGGAAAGTGTACTGAGTTTTCCCGGTGCGGGAGATGCTCAGGACACAGAGGAGAGGGAAGGTAGGAGCCCTGATGAGTTTCCTGCTGCCTGCCCATCCTAGGGGTGGCGAGTGCCTCCCCAGATGTTGGGGTCCACAAGCGCTCAGGGACTCCGGGCAGGTGGATGGTTCTTCATGGGTCTATACAGTCAGGTGTAGAAACAGAGCAGGAGGTGGTCAAGTTCCATCATTTTAGACCTTGAGGAATGTAAAGTTCAAAAGAAATCTTAACCAGAGGAGGAGGATGTACAATTAAATGCAGAGCTTCTGTACTCGGGGAGGGAGTGGAGGAGGAGGAGGAGGAGAGAGAGAGATATTTCCTCTCCCCGACCCCACCAGCTTCTGCAGAGCACAGGTAGGGACAGATGACGTTCAGAGCCTGGGCTTTGGGCTTTAATAATATGTGAGCCCGCTCAGGCAGGAGGAAAGGAACAGCAAGTTTGGGCTTCATAGGAAGCTGCCACATATGGACAAGGTTATTTCAACTTCAAATTTCTAAATCAATTGCCATAAAGAGGCAAAAAACAGTAATACTAGCAATGCAATACTACTGTTTGCTTGAGTATGGTACTAAAAATTAATATAAATATTTATATTAATATAGAATTAACACAAATACATCATTCTCACAACTCTGTCTGCTTCACACCTTCTTTTGACTGCTAATTGCCACCTCTTAGTTTGTGTTTGAAGAGGGTTATACAAATAACCAGAAATAAAGTTCAGGTTACCAAACAGCATGCACAGAATGAGGCTAAGGATGGGAAGAAAGCGAGCTGATTAATAGGAAGGAAGGAAGGAAGGAAGGGAAGGAGGAAAACCAGGAGGTGTATAATATACCAAAATGTTATGAAGCAAGATTTGGAGCCATGGAGTTGTTTTGATTCTCTCTCTCTCTCTCCTTCTTTCTTTTGAAATTTATATTTTACACTTTCTGCAGTAAGCCCACACAGGGAGGCGTGCACTTCATTCTCCCCACGTGCCCCTTTCCATGGGGACAGACCGGAACTGAGCTCCCAGGTGATCCTGACTGGCTGCCCAGAGGATCAAAGTGACAGAATGGAGTTCAATACACAGACGCGGCGGCCAGCACGGTTCAGAGGAAAAATCAAACAAAATAACAGAAAATTATGACCCTCAGAGAAGTGAATAATTTTCTGTGGGTTTCTTTTTAAATGAAAAGTGCAGGATTCAATAAATCAATTGTGGCTTTTATCCGGAGGCCACTTGACTTTTAGGGAACTGAAGACAGGTTTCAATCCATTTGCACTTGGTGGGTGTGGACATGTGTCCAACTCCAAGTTTAAACATCGAGAACTAATTTTTCAATATTGCTTCCAAAATGAGTTCCTGAGGTTTTTTTTTTTTTTTTTTTTGGTAGGGGGGAATCGAACTCGGGTCCTTGCGCTTGTGCAGCAGGCGGCGAAACCACTGAGCTAAATCCCCGGCCCCTGAGGGTATTATTGTAAGAATGATATTCCACATCCTTTCCCAGATGGTTCCAATATTTAACAATATTTGCAAATACATTGAGTGTCTGTTACAGAAGAGCGAGCGCCATGTCCTTCACTGTCCACGGAGGGCCGCGAGCAGCACGCTGCTGTGGAAACTGAAGTTCGTGGATCTGCAAGTTCCTTGTAGAAGCCTGTGTGGGACCTGCGGGCGACCTCCCCACTCCTCCGGGGCACTTGACCTCTGGACGACTTGTAGCTCCCAGGGCGGTGCAAATGCTCTGTGAGTAGTTGTCCCAGCACTGTTTCAGGAATAAAGACAAGAACAGACGGCCCAAACGCATTCAATACCGATGCATTTCTTCCCCAAATGTCTCCAGTCTGCGGTTGGTTGAATCCACATGTGTAGACCCACGAATGTGCAGGGCTGACTCTGCTTGGAGAGATGGATCTGTTTTCCAGAGCGCGGCCCCCATCAGTCTAACTGTAAGGAGACGTTTCCTAAGAAAGCAGTGAAGGCCAGGCCCTCACACGATGCTGGATTCTTTTTCTATCAGGGACCAGCGGCATTTTCACGACCACGTGGGTATTTCTTTTCATTGCTCACCGTGCAAGGCAGCAGGGAGATAAATCAGTGGCGCGGTGGCGGCCGTGGGCGGAGAAGCCGCGGAGGAGCTGCGCCTGGGATGAAAACTTTCCGCCCGAACTCTGGAAAGTTTTTCTTTTAAGAACACGGTGAGAGGGAGCAGGCGGAGGGGACGGAAGGGGCAGGGGCTGTGAGGGCACCTCAGGCGGCCCGCGACAGCAAAGAGCTGGCCGCAAAGGCAGGGAGAGGCTCCGGGACCCCAGCCCCAGGCCGGCGCTGCCTTCCCCGAGCAAACCCGCAGAAGCTGCGCTCAGCGCAGGAGGGTTCAAGGGCGGAGCGCCCCCTCTGGAGCGGGCCCGGCCTCTTCCTGGGGAGGCGCTGCTCCTCGGACGGCAGAGGAGCCCGCATGAGGGTAGGCGCCGGGCGGGCGGCTTCACAGCTGAGCCGCTCCTGCAGGCACCGGTGAGTCTGTCCGGAAGCCGAGGGCAGCGCTGCTCTGGGCCCACGGCTTCCTCAGAGGCCCAGGACCCACGAGGCGTGGGTGCGTGTGTGCTGGCGCTTGCGTGTGTGCGTGTGCTTAGGTGTGAGTGCTGTAGACCGAGCTGTGCCGCCCCAATTCACACTGAGCCGCAGCCCGGCTCTGCGACTCTGGCACAAGCCCTGGGAAGAGTCAGGCAGGCTCACCGGCTGGGTGGGTGGTGCTCGATCCCCCACGGTCGGGCTCCTTGAGGGCCCGCAGGACCGAGCCCGTGGGCCGGAGACGCGAGTGTGCCTGCCGGGGCAGGGGCTCGGGGGAGAACACAACCGCCCCTGCTCCAGCTCGGACCCCGGTTTCAGCTGAGGCCCCTGCCTCGGCGGACGGGCAGCAGGTGGCAGCGGCGTCACAGCCAGCGAGCGGCTCTGCTGTGGCTGAAGACGCGGGCCAGAGGCCTTGGGAGGCGATGGATCTGCTCAGCAGGGCAGGACCTGCTCGGCTCCCGGCCTCAGGAAAACACCCTGAGCCAGCCGAGCGCTGCCTGGGCTCCCCAGGCGAGGTCCGGGCCGCAGGTGCCACCGGAGGCAGGAAGGGAAGGGTCCTCGCCAGAGCCAGCGCCGAGCTTGCCCTCGGCCTCCAGGCGCCAAACTGAGCTCACAGTGTGCTCTGACTTGTGGGCCTGTGTTGCAGCAGCCCGCGGGCTAACAGTGTTTGCACGAATATTAATTCAATCGGCTCCAGGAAAGTAAACGGGACACAGGTTCGAAGGAGAAAGCGAGACAAGGACTGGACTGTCCAGCTGCTGTGCGCGGTCCAGCGCTGACTGTCGCCCTCGGAGCCCAGGGTGTCTGCCCCGTGCTCCCTGGGTCGGCGCGTTTTCTCTCAGGCTTCCTGGCTTTGGGTCGGCTTCCAGGCTGCCTGCTCCGCCAGGCCTCGCTCGCAGTTAGGCCCTGGCCTCTGCAGTCCACTGTCAGCACAGGTTGCAGAACAAAGCTGTCATTTGCTCCTCCGGAGGCAACAAAGGGATGGAAATTGAAATAACTTGGCAAGCAGGTAGCCAGCACCTACTCCTGCCGCTGCACTCCGATCAGGGTGCTGGATTGCAGATCCGCAGCAGGAGAAACGGGACACGCGTTCAGAGACTGACCCTGCCTGTCCTACACCTCAGGCTTCCCTTTTCACGTTCACCACGGTTTCTAAGGATCAAGATAATTTTCTTTACAATGAAATTATCACAAGTTGGAAATTTGAAGCCTTCTGGAGAATGTTGGAAGCCGGAGTCTGGGCAGTGTCTACAGGTGGTGGCTAAGCCACCGGACTGGCACACGGGCACCGAGTGTCATACCGAAGTGGAATCAGAGTTTGTGCAACCCATGCATTCGAAACTCCGCACAGCCTTTACCCTTCCTAATCTGAATACATCTCGCATGCATGAGATGAGTCCTTAGTACATGTTTTCTCATGTCTTCTGCAGGCACCTCAGCTCAGCCTGTCCATCCCAAGCTAATCAGCACGTCCACTCTACTTTGCTTAAGTGGCATTTTCTTCAGCCCACTCCCTCGCGGTAGACGTCTACTAACTGCCAGACTCAGAAAAGCATGAGCTTTTCCCCCACGTCAGCTCCCAGGCACATCCGGTTTGAATACACCACAGTTCCTCTTGGTCTTGGCCGGCACGGACCCAGTCCAGACCCCGGCACTGCATTTCCGTCAGTTCAGTGGAGTCTGAACCACTCCGCCTTTCCTCGCCTTTCTCCTCCCTGGTGGTCTCTCCTTCAAACTGACATCACTGCAAATTCCCTAAAGTCCATCCCAAATGATTCTCTTTTTATAAACCAAATACTGACCGAAGCATATGTACCCTAAAACATTTTTAAATTTTTCCATACCCATTTTCTGTTACTGTATTCAGGCTTGCTTTTTTCCAGTTCTCTCTGTGTGTTCACTTCTAGCACAAGATGTAATTCTCTGCCTCGGATCTCGCTGTGACATGCTTATGTGCTTTTTCACCTTCTCCTGAGACCCTCCCATTCACACTTCAGCTGCTCAACACATACCTGTTTATCTTTCAAGATCCAGGCCAAGAGTGTGAAAACCTTCACACGCTTCTGTGACAACCTTCCTGACCCCTTTCCCCTCTTCTTCAACATACAGGCTTTTATTGTACTTACTCATTCACATTTGCTTTCCTTATAGAAGGCAAGTTCTTAGAGGCAAAAGACCGTGCGTTGCTCATCTTAAAATCTCCTAAGAGCAATGCAGCGCTTGATACACGGAGGAATGTCTTACAAATGCTTATTTAGGGAATCAAGCACTATTTCTTTTGCACACAAAATAAAATAAAATATTTGTTGTATTTATCTCATATATGAGAGTTACTGAACAATTGGTGCAAGTTAGCCCTCTAACTCTACCTCTTCTTCTCATCCTTTTGGTGTAAGTCATGTGAGAGAGAAGTGTATTTCCATCTTCTTTCCCTTCTACTTCCTCAAAAGCCCCATCATTCTGAATATGTTTGGAAACCCAGAAAATTATTCCCATTTTAATTCTGATTTTTTCTCTGAGTAAAAGTAATTGTATGGGTGATTGGGCATGGTGTTACTCAGAGAGAATAGGTGCATCTTTCTCCCAGTCCTAAGGAGGAGGAGCAAGTGAAATCTTCCACATGCCAGGCTTGGATGAGGAGGGGACAACAGAGCCACCATGAGGCTTTTGGGAGGCCGCCACTGTTTAGACTCTGCATCCAGCAGTGGGGCTCACGGCTGAGACTGACAGGGCTCTAGTCACTTGTGTTAAACTGAAGGACAGAAAGGCCACATGCACATCCGATTTGCCACCAGCAAATTCCCCAAATCAAAGTTAATTCTTGTGAGAATTTTAGGGGCACTACACATTATTGATGATTGATATTTGCAGTCCCAGATGAAATTGGTTAATTATCAATACTTAATAGGTGGTTTAGAAAAAGAACAAAGTCACATTGACCACACTTAAAAATCACTCCCATCTCCAATCTCCCCTCTTTAATTGCTCCTAGAATTATTATAAGAATAGATTTTAAAATACCTTTACTGAAAAGAAAGAAGTACGTTTTTCAATATGCTGATCTTTTATGAAAAGCACCTCATGCTGATGGGCCCCTCTTGATCGAACGGTGCACTGAGGGGACAGGAAGGCTGGGCAGGAAGCAGTAAGGAAGAACCTTTGAACTTGAAAGAAACAGACATCGCTTTGATACTCACAGCTGTCTTCTTCTTCAGTTATACATTTCACAACATAGCAGGCGTAGACGAACCCTGCCAGCTGAAACAAAACAGAGGTGTTTTAGACATTAGGAACAGGCACTGCGGGGTGACATTCCCAAGACACGTGGTTTACAGCCAGATTCGGGGCTCCAAAGTGGCTCCTCGGAGTGGATCTGGACTGCAGCGTGGACTCTTGATTCCAGTGGCATTCATCTGCCTCATGAGTAAATTCATCACGCTCTTTTTCTCTCACAGTGCTAGCGTCTAAGATTTGTTAATTGCCAGATAATCTAATACAAATTATTTAGGTGAAAAAGAAAAAAATAAAAGAATCATGGCCATTTCTCAATGAAGTTAACATTAGCTTTTGTGCCAGTCAACTTCTACTTTACTTTTCCTTTGGTCGGGGCTTTGGATTCTAAAACGGACTTCCTCCTGACCATCAGAAAAGTGATTTAAGAGAAAAATATTAAGGAGGCTCTGCGGTGTGTTGCATAAACTCTGGAAGAAAGAGAAACTCGAATTTAGACCCGAAACAGCAACTAAAGCATGGATGACACGTCACTGAGAAGTAAGGAAGCCTGGGAGTCAGCAGGGACACCGTCCCCTACTGAGTTTGGGGTTATGCGGGGCCCATCGCCCAGTGTGAAACACACTACAAAGATGAGCCGGGGGTCGGGAAAGTCCTTGCTGACAGAAATCAGTGCTGCAAACAACCACAGCCAAGACACTGGCTCCATCCCCTGAAAGTCAGTGCTCTTCTGTTCCTTCATATCACCTGTAGAATACTCAAATTCTGAGCTCTGGTCGAAGGAAATAAATGAACATAATTTGTGGATAAGCCCAAGACTTTCTTTTTAAACAAAAGTACTCCAGTCTGAGTCAATTGTGAATGGTAGGTGTTCAGAACACAGGTGAAGATTATTCATGATGGCATTTCCAGTACGCCTTGATGTGGCTGCTACCAAGCCCACACAGTCATATTCAGTGTGCGGAGAGCGATATTTTGAAAGGGCGAAGCCCTTAGAGCGCTGAAGCTCAGGGTAGAAAGGAGCAGCATGAAAGACCAATGGAATTAGTCTCCATTAGCTGAGAGACAAAGATCCTGTTCAGGATCCTAGTGGAACACTTTGAAGTCAGAGAGTATTTCATGAGCTCAGAACTATTTGGAGACAGAAAGGGGTCCAGTTAAGAGGTATGTTAGAATATTTCTAATTTGACTTTGAAAGACAAAGAGTGTTCTAGAAGATTCAGGCTGTTTCTGGAGAGAAGTAGCGCGGAATAACAGATTGGTCACCCTGGGAGGAAACAGGAAGCCTCAGTGACCATTCCCAGGTCTTTCAGGGGCCCTTACAGTAGAGAGCCAAATGAGAATGCCACTGAGGGTATCTAAGCAGAATTAGTTTCTTTTATGGACATGGTTTCTGGAAAAGTCACAAAATCAATATGTTTCCCTTTGAATTATGTGTTGCTATTAGTAGTAAAATAGTGATAATAAGATTTGCTTCCTTAGTGTGAAATCATCAAGACCTTTGTTTTTAGAGACTTATTTTTAGAATACAAGGTACTAGTTAGAAATTAGTGTCTTTTTTTTGGTGTTAGCAAAGATGATAAAAATCTCGTAGTGATTTGAGCATTTTCATAGAGATGATACCAATACTTAATCTCTTATCCACCAGAAGCCATGGAAAAACGCAATCACTGAATAGATCAGTCCCATGGGTACTTTCTCACTGGGACTTGAGCCTGGCAGTGGCTAGGGGAGGAAGTGAAGGGTTTTATCAATAGTTTTATCTTCTCTTTTTAGTTCTCAGTACTTGTTTAGTTTTTTTTTTGGTGCCAGGGATTGAACTCAGGACCTTGCGCTTGCCAGGCAGGCACAGTGCCACTGAGCTAAATCCCCAGCTTGTTTAATTATTCATAAAGTAATTCTTCCCCCATGACAAACTTTTCAGTCCTCCTCCTTACTTCATTACTTGGAAATGAAAATCTAAGCAACAAGTATTGATAAATTTTGAGATTCAGGGCCAGTAAGTTAAATTCCTCATTAAAGTGCCACTAGATTCTAGATTATTAAGTGTACTCCTCCTAAAAGTAGCTAAGGAAGTGCATTCTACTTATCAATGATCTTTTAATTGTATTCAGCTGCATTCCTTAACTACCAGGGGAGCTCCTTTGATATAAAAGTAAATCCTACTGCATTTCATTACAAAAGCTTGCTGGTTAAGAGAACTTTAGCTTTTAAATTGGTCACCTCTAAATACAAATGGAAACTTGTTTTTCCCCAAACTAATCAAGGTTCATAAACTTCGCTATCATCCAATTTCCTCACACAATAAAAATTTCCAACTTGATTTTAAATTCCCAATAGCAATTTGTAAAATTTAAATGTAGATGAGAGGTTTCATGTCATTTCTAACAATTGTGAATTCTTCCTATCCCTTACAGCTCTGCTCATTGCCTAGACTACAAATGTCAACTCAACCAGGCCTTCTAAACTTTGGCACCATTGGCTGATTGGGTTGGATAGCTCTTTGTGGAGGCTGTTGGGGTTTTAGTATGACAACCAGTAGCATCCTACAATCAAGAGAGTCAACAGCTGATGCAATTTAGAATGTCTCTAGATATATGTTCTAAAAGGAGAAAATTGTCCCTGGTCAAAGCAACTGTTTTACATACAGTCCTGGTCTTGATCTGCCATGTTGTAGCAGCGATGCACATGCAATTGTAATGTAAAGATTTAGGTAAGTTGTCAGGAAGAAAATTGTATGTGCATTAAATGATAAACAGGAAACTGGGTGTTTTCATGTATCAGTACATTAATCCCCAAAACCCTCTCTGAGAGAAACTTATGTGTAGTTTGCAGATGAGAGGTAAACAGGCTTGCTTTCCCAGCGTGAGATCATCAGATGGGGAGGATCCACTAGTTGTGTCTGATTAAATTTTGGGGCCTTTATATGAGTACAATGGGAATCAAAACTATGAAGGCAGATTAGGGTCATCACCAGAGGGCTCTGGGTATGTACCAAGTTGTAAATCTAGGCCATTTTTCTGTACTATATGTTTAAAGAGTACTTCCTTCAAAAATGTACTATTTTTTTCATGGAGCACAAATCATTCTTGAAGTGATGTTCAGCTTTTTTGCTTGTGTCATTTACCACCATTTTTAGCCAGAGCTGATGGGCAGTTGTTAGTTGCTGGTACTTTCCTGGAAAGTATCTGGTGGTTTTCCTCCTCTCATTTGCTCTTTCTGCCAGAAAGGGATGCTAACCCCTACTTCCCCTCTTCCCTTTGCCCCACAGCCCTGCACCTATAGTAACCTCACTCATCCTTCAAGACCAAATCGAGCATCACTTTCCCCAAAGAGTGGCCATCCATTTCCAGCAGAAGGGTTAGGTTGGCACTTTTTTCTTTTTCTCTTTGTGGTACTAGGGATTGAACCCAGGATGCTTTTGGGATTGACTCCAAGAGACAGAAAGGCTTTAGGAGAGAGTAGAGAAGGCAAAGCAGGAATAGATAGGCCCTCTTCCAAACAGAATTTAGAACAGGGCTGGAAGACATGGGTTCAATTCAGGCAGGAGAAAGTGCCCCATTCAGAGGAGTTCAGTCTACTTCAAGAGAAGTAATGGGCACAAAGCAGAGAATAAAGACTCACGCTGTTGTTTATGTCTGAGTTCCTGAAATTAAAATGAAATGACTTTCACTTCGTTCCTTCTTTAACAAGGCTAGAATAATAATGGAAGGTACATGTGGTATTCTATTAGGGGAGCACATAATTATCCACTTGTGAAAAAACAAATTATTCCAGTCATTTTAGTCCTTGGCATTCAAAGCAGAGTGAAGTCTAAATCTTTTTATTTTTATTCATCTTTTCACCCTCATACAGCTAATATGATTTGTTCACTACTAATTCACCTGGTAGGGAATTACATATCATCTTGATGTTATTACTGACCAAAAGTAAATGATATTTTTCTCTTCATAACTAAATCAGATTAAAAGTTTTTTATGTCCAAAAATCAAATTATAATTGTATACTTCAGAAATTCATTTAGAAGCTAGTAGATAAAAGGAAACTAAAGACTTTTGGTAAGTATTTAAAAAATCAATTGTAATAATCTGAAATGTCATAAGCTTAGTGTTTAAAACATTGCATTTTTGACTTTTTGCAAGAAGCTGGAATAGTGGGAAGGATAGTCTTTCCCTTCTACTAAGCACAACTCAAAACCCTGGAGATTATTCAGTAACAAATGTAGAAAGACTGACAGGTGGGGAGAAGGCAGCTTTGTCAGGGACTTTGGGGCTCACGGAAAGGTGGGGAAGTGAAGTCTCTGTATATATTTTACTTTACTATTATTATGTTTTTGTGGTCTCATGTATACTCAACTTGGTGCCGAGAAGCTGACAACTGGAAAGTTCCCTATTGCTAAAGAGGGGCTGCAGGCCAGTCTGATCTGGTCTAGAGGCCACACTGACACTCCAAGGGACCGGGAGTTCATGACAGTCTCATTATAGTGATAAAGAACACACCTACTAGAGCTAGGGCAGATCTGATTGTGCCCAAATTAGGACAGGAGAGAAGACAGGCCCTCTGACTCCTGGAATCTCATCTTCCCATGAAAAGGTCTGGTGAGAGCATGCACACCACACCACTCAGGGATAGTCCTAGCAAAACTCAGACCCCAGCCCCTTTCTGCCAGGTCGCTGTCTCCATTCATTGGCTATTCAGTAAAATTTTCTTGAAGTTCATGGAATAGTTTGGTTGTTTGAAAACAGTACTGAGTAGAAAATGAACTTGCAAATTCAGTCACACCCTCATCCCCCTGCCCCAGACCATTGAAAACTTGTGGGGAATCTAGACTTCTGGTTTTGCCCTGTGACAACCAAGCACCTTCTCCTCTCGACAAAGGCAGGAGTGTCGGAGGAGGCCCACTGGGCAGTCAGGACTTCATCACTGTTCTGCAGGATGGGAGGGAGTCCGCCTCTCTGTCCCTAAGACACCCAGGGCAAGCTGCCTGGCAGTGGTAACTAGCAAGGTACTTTACCCTTCCCAGCCACATGATGTCAGGTAAGCAGCGGGGAAGGAAGCCTCCCTGCCTCTCAGCCTCTGTGAAGAGACTTCTCTACCCAGTCGGAATCCAGACTGGGTGAGGAAGGAGCCTGACCTTCTCCCCTCACTGGGTGGAAAAGAGTCAGCATCTTGCCTTTGCCTGCCAGAGCGTCAGAGTAGTCATCTAAAGCAAAATCAGTATCTGGAGTCTCATAATATAATACCAAAAACGTCCATGTTTCCATTAAAAATTACTCATCGGTCCGGTCCCTGATTGTGATGCATCAGCTGAAGTAAGAACCCCCCCCCCCCCAGCAGCCTGGGAAGCTCTGGGTGTGTCTGTGGATGACTGGCAGCGGGCCACAAACTGGAAGTGGGCCGCACCAACAATAAGATTGCAGAACAGACGGAATACCGCGGGAAAGAGAGAAGTCTCCCTTTTTTCTTCTTCAGAAGGGTTCTGTTTTTCACCATTGCCTTTCCGTTTTCGTCTCCATGTCTTTCAGGCTTCCAGATCAGACTTGCCAGCCTCTAACACAGACCCATGACTTTCCCACAAGGGTTCTTACTGAACTCCGGGGGAGCTCTGGGCCTTGGCTTTCACAGGCTCCCCTGGCTCTCTAGTGCACTGACAGCCATTTTTCATTCTTCTACCTGTGACCTGGCAGGGGCCACTGGGATGCTTTTGCTTCCCATTCTGTAAGACTACCCAGTAAATCCTTTGTGATCTTTCATCTATCTATCTATCTATCTATCTATCTGTCAGTCATCTATTTATGCTTTTTATTTTAAATCTGTTCCTCCAGAATCCTAACTAATACATCACCAAACTAAGATTAAGAAGGATCTCAAACTGAATGAAAAGACAATCCATGGACTGTAGCATAGAAGTGATGGAGATATTAGAATTATCTAACAAGTATTTTAAATTAGCTATCATAAAATGCTTCAACAAGTAATCAGAAATACACAAGAAGTAAGTGAAAACAGTTTCTCAGCAAAGAAGTATGAGATATGAAGAAGAACTGAAGTGAAAATTTAGAACAGAGCAAAACAAAAAATAGATAATAGGAAGCAGGGAGATAGACCTTTCTCAGATAGGAAGGAGATCAAGAGATCGAGGGAGGGAGAGGGAAGGGATGGGTGACATAAATTTGCCAATCGCACACAAGGAATATAAACAGTAGGCACTGCAAACATGGACTAATACAAAGTTTTAAAAAGAACTGAAGAAATGCAATTCCAAAATAAGAAAGCTCGACTGCAGGATGAAGGAGACACAAGAAAAAATTGGTGAACTTGAAGATAGAATAGTAGAAATGACTCAATCCAAACTACCAACAGGGCCTCAGGGACTATGGGACAATAACAGATGATGTCACGTATGTGTCATGAATTCCAAAAGAAAAAGAGAAAGTAAACAGCACTGAAAAAGTGTTCGAAGAAATTATTGAAAATTTAAATTAGAATAAATTTCTAAAAGGGGCATAAATATAGAAAATCAAAAAACTGAGTGAGGCCTAAACAGGAAAATGCCAAGGAAACTTACACCAAGATACATTATAGTCGAGGTTTGGAAAACCAAAGATAAAAACCCTGAAAGTAGAAACAGAAGCGTTTATGTACAGCCACTCTGCAAAACAGGAGGTTTCTTAGAAAAAGTATACTTTCGGGCCGGGGATTTAGCTCAGTGGTTTTGCCGACTGCTGCACAAGCGCAAGGACCCGAGTTCGATCCCCGGTACCAAAAAAAAAAAAGTATACTTGCAATATGACCTAGAATTGCTTTCTGGGCATGGGTTATCTCCCCAAAATGAGGACAGGCACACACAGAGCCCGTGCGCTAGTGTTACAGCAGCTCTGTTCAAAGTAGCCCCCATGTAGACACATGTAAATAATTAAACCACGGTGCATCTGCACCTGAACAACTTACCCATCACACGGAAGGGACTACTGATATACCAACAACTTGAATGAATTTCCAGAGAACTGCACTAATGGAAAAAAGCCAATCTCAAAATTTTATATATTGTTTAATTCCATGTGTATAATATTCCTGGCATGATAAAATTATGGAAAAGGGGAGCAAATTAGTGGTTGCCAGTGACCAAAAGGGAGGAAGGCAGCAAATGTGAGCATAAAAGCCACATGCAGGCTCCCAGCAAGACGGAGCTGGACCATGTCAGTGTCGGCATGGATAGCACAGGTGTGACAGTGTAGCATTTTTGTAGCATGCTACTACTTAGGGAAACTGGGTAAAGGGTACACAAGATTTCTCACATTATTTCATATAATTGCAAATGATCTATAACTATCTCACAATACAGTTTTAATAGAGAATATGATATTTGAGGATACTATTATTATTGTTAAAAGCTTTGAAATTATAATTTATAAATTATAAATATACTTCAACAAACCACATATTTACGCTTTCTTAAGTACAAGGGAATATTTCAAACCTGAGCCTCTATGCTAATATGGAAGTCCAGGGTCGTTTTTGATGTTGAAACAAGGAGGGATCATTGTTTAACTTTCTTTTTTGACAGGGGATGAAGATGGGGAGGAGGCAAACTCTGCTTTTTTATCTGCAATGATCACATATTCTGAATAGATTAGTTCTATATTTCATTTAAATTCAATAATCTCTTTTTGTTCTGAATTTATAATTCATCTCTTGAAGCTCGAGCTTTTTATAGTATGAATTTAACAGAAGGATATTATGCACTCACAAAGTATACTTTTAAGTTGTAGATGGTTTTACTTCTTTTTTCATCTTATTCCATTTACATAATTTGAGATTGTTGCAGCAAAGAATTTTAACTATATCAGTGCTATTAATGAAGGTCTTTCATGAAATACTTTATTATGTGGGCTCTTGTTTTGTCTTGGTAGTCCACCAGAGATTCTTATCCTACAGTACTCCATTGGCAGGAATAGCATGGACCACGTTGTAAATTTTCTTTGCTAAAAATAATCCAAGTGCAGTTATCAACCTACAGTAACTCATGGAAGATTGCCTCTAGGCTATTGTGAATGTTCACAGCCTACTGAGTCAGAAAAGCTTCTCAGAGGATCAGAAACATATCTCAACGTAGCCTTTAGGTATTGTGCTGCATCACCAAGCATGACCATATTAAACACTTTTTCAAAGATTGAAAAGTAGACATACCTGCAAACTTGTATTATCTACTTAAGTTGGGAAATGCATTGAACCAAAGGCTAACCGTGGCTCACCCAATCATTCCCACTATAATTTGATTTCTGGACACAGGTAGATTTCTTTAGTCTATGCTTACCATGAAGTTCCCTAATTTCAAATGAGACTGATCTTTCATAAAGTTGGGAAAGCAGAAGTTTTTCAGGCAGGGTGAATGATTGCTAGTAAAATTCAAATGTCACCATGTCTAATAGTTCTCTCAGAGCTCAAATTTCAGATAATTTAAGAAACTCTATAGGTAGCCAACCATTCTATGCATGGGGCACTTGGATGTCATCAAAGAGGTGGCTAATACAGTGTGGCAGGACTGCCACAAAATGCCTTCAGTTTGAGAGATGGGAAGACTTCAATCAAACTACTCATCAGCAATCATTGGGAAATATGAAAAGCAACCTCTCCCCAACACCACACCATTTTAATAGTAAGTTTACAGTTGTATACTTGTAAAGTACAATGGGGCCCTGATTCACTCATAATCATTTGGAATAGAAAACACAATTTTAAGAAATGTTCTGTAAAATGTAAGTAACCTATACAGTCCTGCAAAATTCTGTATGAAGTCAGTACATAATTTCTTTAGAAGCAAATGTTATAAGTAGTATATTTTTGCTCAGAGATAATAACTAAACTACAGCAGAATTAACTGAACAAAAAGTAAGGTATTTTCAAGAATAAATTAGCCCATGTAGGTATGCTGACAATACACAAGACTAAAAATTCAGATCCATGTATTTCTTGGATTGAGTGTGCTTTCCAGAGATGGAAGTGGGCTTCCAAAGCCTAATTTCTCTGAGAGACTAGGAGAGCAGATTACTTTGTAGTAGAATACTCATTGGAAAAAGAGCTGGAATTTCAGCATTTGCCTTTGGAAAAGAAGGTGTTAATGGTATATTAATATGTTATTTTCATTTTCAGAAGTACTATATTAGATGAAGAGAATGTAGAGCATGGAATGATAAAGTGCAATGCAGCTGGGAGTATTCCATCAGTGTACTTCAGGAGAGTGTCATGGAGATGACATCACGCATCCTGCTTTTGCACATGGGAAGGGAACCAAGAGAGGCAGGAATAGGGAAGGAAGAGAGGGGGAGGGGATCCAGAAAGAGTTAAGGTGTACTATGAATGGGTACCAGCTCACCAAAGAAGAATGTAGTCATTATGTGCTACAAACATATTTCAATAAAAATAAAAATTCAAAAACAAACCTACACTCAGAATAAAGCAGGAGTTCTGAGATCCATTTTTAACTGGAAGGCAATGTCAACAGGTATGCTTTAGGTGTTTATCCTAAGTCTCATTCTTTATAACTTATAAATGCTCGAGGAAGTCTAACAGTGATCTCATGATCAGATCAGGTAAGCACAGGGAAGCTGCTAAGCAAGCAGGGTGGTTCTGTGTGAGTCCAACAGAACGGCAGGGTCTGGAACAAGGGAAGGCACTAGCCACACTGCACTCTGCACTCTCCAGGTGAAAGCTGCAGACCTGTCCAGTGTTGGTGCCAGATTTGAAGAGAGACATTGGCAGAATTGCGGCCAGGTGGGACATTCTCAACAAATACTGGCTGACCACAGTGACGCTGACAGCAGGGTGACCCCCCTACAAACGGATGGCTGACTGCCTCGTGCAAATAGGGTTAAAAACCCATGGCCTCTGGGATTACCTCGCCTCAGAGATTTTGGTGGTAATGAAGGAGATAACTATGACTGTTCAGTAATACATAATTTGGAAATCACAAGTGCATTCAGATGTTTTCTGTGAAATAAAATGTTTTCCTAGCATCTGGTGGAGGACAAAGCAACCACCTCCCTCCACGATGGATTAGGAAGTATCCTGGTATTCGTCCATGGGAGATACAGAAGACCATTTTGTATTTTGGGGATAGTGAATGAGCCTTTGTCTTGGTTTCTAAGGGCCTATCTCGTCTATTCCACATCTTTGGGGAAATTTGGAGATGTCTCGTATTCCTGGACTATACGCTGATTTGTTACAAAGTAGATGAAGAAACCGTCTGTGTTATGCAACCGTGTTGAATCTTCTTAAGACATTTGCTTGGCAAGATAATAATGTCAGAAGAGAGGTTAAATGACAAAGTGATAATTATAAATATAATTCACTAATTAAATAAAGTGTGTGCAATTTATTAATTATATGAAGGAATGGCAACAAGAATGGTGCTCTCACTGCATTAAAGAACCCATCAAATAAGAGATGTATCAGATATACTAGCTAGAGAGAAACAGTGATTTGAAATGGTGCAGTAAATGCAGATGCATCATTAGTATTTGGAAATGTATTTAACTGTAGTTAAGCAGTGGCCATAGAGCAGGTGGGGTGGCCCCTTCTCAGTGACATCTGTGGAATGAGCGCCATGCTTAGGGAAAGGCATTTCACGCGTCATTCCAGGAAGCTCGCTCTGAAGGAGCTATTCGCGGCAGCATGCGGCAAGGGAGGGGAACGAGAGTGAGGGTGGTGACGGGAAGTGAGGGGCGGGGGAATGAGAAGCGGATTGAATCTGAAGACTAGTCTTTTCCCAACACTTTTACACAGTACAAAACTGAAACCCAGTGTCGCTTCAAAAGCTGCCAACTACCCGTGTGTGCCAGGGTTGCCCAGCGGGACCGAGGGGCTCTGGAGTCGGGAGTGGGTATGGGCGGCATGCTCTACCGCACCTGCTGTCCTTTCCCTCTGAATTTCCATCTTCCTGACATAGATTTTCAGTGACCTGATTTTTATGTCACTTATAGCCAACATGAGAGTGAAAGACACTGTGTGGCCTATCTCAGAATGAAGGCAGTTACTCAATACTGGTAACATAATTAGTACCCATTTGAGATTATAAAAGCCAGGAAAATTGCAACTGTATTTGCATGTTTTACTTATAATTTTATAATGCTCAAACTTCAAAACCAATCAACTGATTTTTATATTTTTTCCTGGTACTAGAGATTGAACCAAGGGCCTTCTCTACTTAGCCACATCCTCAACCATTGTTCTAGTTTTTTTTTTTTTTAATTTTGAAACTGGGTCTCATTAAGACATCTCAATGGAAACCAAATTTACAGTCCTTCTTCCTCAGCACCGAGAGCACTGGGTTACAGGCATGCTCCACCATGCCCAGCTAAAGCCAACCAATTGTGTAATCAAGGCTTTGCGTCTTGGCTGTAACAGGGAGGTAGGAAAGGCAGGCAAGTGACTCATGTTCAAAGCGACGGGCATCGTTGTTGAAGTGCCCACCATATCCTGGGTGTGTGAGAATGTCTTTATAATTATTGCCATGTTTATTATTTCCCAAACTAAAAACAGAGTTTCTATCATTGTTCATAATTTATAAAAAACTGAGGCTTAGAGAAATTAAGTGATGTCCCAAAATTAAAAGATAATAAGGACCAGGCTCCAACTCACATCTACAGACATGAAGTCCTATGTTTTCCACTCTTACACAGTGCTGTTAACGTATCCAACACAAAAACTGCAGTACTCTCATGAGAAAGGTACCAATATCAAAGCTAATTCACATTTGATTTTAAGTAAAAGCTAAAATTAAGCACACCTAGTTTTTCAGTTTGGCAGTGTGAATACAGAGGATAATATTGCCCAGTGGATTTAGCTGAGTCTAGAGACCAGCAAGAAACAGCTGGCTCTACTGCCAGACAAACCACCTCGGAGGTTCCTGCCACTCAAGGGGAACCTGGGGGCACACAGGAGAGCTGGGGTGCTCCTCCCACTCACTTAATTGCCACTGTGGATCCTTCATGGGTCCAACTCATCATGGTTTTATGGTCCTCCTCTGAGTTTTTTGTGTGTTTCTGCACAGCAGAGTGGGCTTGTTCTATTGGGAACGTGTGGGTGAGCCACTAAATACCCATTGATTAGCAGCTACTGCTTGTGAGCAGGGCCAGACTCACACAAGTGGACAGTCATAAAGGTGAGATGGCTCAGAGTGCTGGAAAATCTTAGCAATTGTCTTCTTTGCTCCTAAGAGAAATAACTGATAGCAAAGAGCTCAAGGATACTCACGACTGGGCTCCCAAGCCGCCCTTCCAAGCCTCCTGTTTATTACTCTGCATTAAATTGCTGTCAATTCCTCCAATATGCAGGCCGTACTGCCTGATGCTTTCACGGTTCTGAATATGGCGTTTCTCTGTCCAGTAACCAAAATGTGACACTCTGAAGTGAGTGTCTAATGAAGCATGGACACTTCAAAGTACTTCTCGGAAGGTTTTCCTACATAGCAAAAGGCATAGATAGGTCTTTTGCCTCTGTGTTCATGTAGCACTCTGTTCTTACACAACTCAGCGCATTTTATTATAATTCATTTTTTCTTTTTCTAATTTTTATTTTTATCAGTACATGTTTGTAGTATGTAGGGATTATATTCACTGTGGGGAGTAGGTATACATACACAACACATTTTAATTCTTTTTACTTGCCTCCCCTCTTCTTCTTCTTCTCCCTTCCTCCATCTCTTGGTTCTCTTCCCCCTTGCAGAAAATCTACCTTCTTGTTTCTGACTGTCAAGGTTTGTGTCTAGCGGTCCCTCCAAAGCCTCATGCAGTCACAGGTGGGGCTTTCTCAGAGGTGGGTGGATCTACAGTGTGTGACCCTGGGATTAATTTATGGTGTAATGCTAGTTTCAAGGGGACTAGGATTAAGGGTGTGAGTGCTACCACCCTAAATAGCCTGGATAAGATATAAGGGATAGAAAGATCCATGGTCATCCCTTGTTGCTTTGCTACCTTCTGCCTACCATGAACTATTTCTCCTCTGTGATGCCTGTGTGCCACGCCATTCTGCCTTGAAACCAGCAGATTATGGACTGAAACCCCTACAGACTGTGAGCTAAATAAACATTTCCTCCTTTAACTTGTGGATGTTGGACATTTCCTCTCAGCAATAAGAAAAGTAATTTAGATAGAATTTGGTACCAGAAGTGGGGTCATTGTTGTGACTGTTCCTGACCATGTGGTTCAGGAGCCTTTGGGACTGACTCATGGGAAGAGTTAGGAAAGGTTTGGAGATGGCAGCTGAAAAAGT
This sequence comes from Heterocephalus glaber, assembly GCF_000247695.1. Next base: position 6,723,284 of record NW_004624798.1, read on the forward strand.
AGAGCTGGAATGCCTTAGGTTGTACTTGATGAGAGATTCTGGTCAGAGCTCAGAAGACCAGAAGGCTAACAGAAATCCTTCCAGTTAACACCAGGCTAGGGAGATTTCTGCTGGGAAGAGGGACTGCATTGGCTGTTTGACTCCAGACAGTGTGAGTTATACATTGGCAGACAGTTTGTCTGTATTTTCCTGGTGTCCACAGACTGCCTGAGACTAAAATTAAGGGTGGTGAGCTAATTAATCTTGCAGAAGAAATTTCAAGGCAGTTTAATGTTGAGGTTATGGTATTGCTACTATTGGGGGCTTTTAGCCAGATTTATGTTGAGAAGCAAGAGCAAAGAGGCCAGAATAATGGTTCAAAGCATTGTGAGTTTGCCCAAAAAGGAAGTTCTACTAAAGTTGGGGCCTGCAAAGATGGAGCAGAGGAGAAATTGGTGGCTGAAAAAAACTAACAAAAAAAAGCCAGAAGATGACAACAGAAAGTATGGCCTGAGGACATTGCAAGAACCAGAAGGACTCCAGGCTTTGTGCCCCAGAGTTGCAAAGGTGAAAGACTTTGCTTTAAGAAGAAAGCCCCAGAGCACCATGTTCCAGAATGGTGGCAGTTTAGGGAAGTTATTCTTTTGGATTTAGTTCATAGACACTTAACCCATACAACCAAGAGAGAAGGAAGCCTGGCTACTGCTCCAGACCTTGGAGATGGATTAAATGGCTTTTACATAGAGGGGTGTGCATGAGTCTTTGGGGAGCCAGTGGCAGAATGTATGGCTTGGGTCTAGATGTCCTCTCAAAGCCCCATGTGATCATAGGTGAGGTATTTTCAGAGGGGGCTGGACCTAGAGTGTGTGATGCTGGACTTGATTCATGGTGCAATGCTAGACTCAAGGGCACCAGGATTATGGGTGTGAGTGCTCCCCACCCTAAGTAGCCTCGATAAGAATAAGGGACAGAAAGAGCTGTGATTGGCCCTTGTTGCTTTGCTGCCTTCTGCCCACCATGAACTGTTTCTCCTTTGCAATGCCATCCTGCCTTGAAGCTGGATGATTATGGACTGAAACCCGTACAAACTGAGATAAATAAACCTTTCTTCCTTTAACTTTGGGTATTGGGTATTTTATCTCAACAATGAGAAAAGTAACTAAGACACCTATTATCTGTCTTTTATTTTGCTCTTCAATTACTTATATTTTTGTCTTTCTCACATCAAAATCCATATGATTTTACTATAATTCATTTTTGCATATTAATATTTAAATTAGACTGTGAGTATTGTCCAGCCACTGAGAATATGTCCTTCATCACAGAAAGTTTTCTCTTGACCCATTCTTGTTGCCATACCCCCAATAGCCACACTGCAAACCAGAAGACCACTGTTCTGATTTTGATAGCCATAGAATAATTTTACTGGCTCTTAAACTTTAATTAGATAAATCTTACTGCTTTGTGTCTGGCATCTTTCACTGAGCATGTATTTTTGAGATGAACCCAAGATATCACATGTATCCATGACTCCCTGTGCCTTATTTCAACTGACATTCCCTAATGTTAATATACATGCATCAGTTAACAAACCACAGCAAAGTTTGGTGACTTGAGAAAACAGCCATTCTTCTGCAGGTAGGGAAGCAATTTGGGCTGAGTTCTTTTGGCAGATGTGGTTAGGTCCACACATGCATGTGTAGTTGGCTATGAACAATCTAGGCAGGGGTCTGTGTGGGTTGGTGACTGTCAGGAGAGGTGATTAGGCCAAGTGGACCACCTCATCACCATCCCCAAAGCTCAGCATCCTCTGGACCACCTGAGCTTGTTCACTTGTTTACCTTGAGGCCGCAGGTTGACAAGGCAGTAACAGGGGGCTGCACCCTTCAAGTCGCTGTTTGCATTACATTTGCCACCATCTTAATGTCAAAATTGACTGGGGCCATTCAGCAAAAACCTCTCATGTTGCTACAGGTTATTCATTTACCCATGTGTTGAGAGACAGTAGGCTCACCTGTACACTTGAACTACTATGAATAAAGCTGTGCTAAACACTTTGAAAGGTCTTTTTTTGGATCATATATTATGATTCTCCCAAAGCAATCCTATGAATGGAATTTCTGGGTCACCCGGGCCTGTCAGGTTGGAAGTGAAGTAATTAGCAGAGACTATAAATAGTGGTTTCCTCAAGAATATTGTTTGCCATTTCCAAGTTCAGGTTTATGTTAAACTTTTGGTTTGTTCACATGTCATTCCTTTCCCAGCACCTCATACACCCTAAGCTTTAGTAGAGATTTGTGGTACATATTGTCTTATCTGAGCAGGATCTCAGGGAACTGTGGGAAGCAAGGTAACAGTGTGAAGATGTGGAGAGGACAACTGAGAACTTACCGGGTGGGAAGAGAAGCCCAAGCATCCTCAGTGGCTGCACAGTGTGGAATGTATGGGAGGTGAGTGCAGGCTCTCTTTGAATCTCACAAAAGTAGATCATGGTGGATTGGAAACTTTTGCTGGCGAATGAGTAAGCACAGTGCCTGAGAGTAGGCCATCAAGGATTGGCTGGTCTCTATTTCTACTTCACTCCAGTCTTGCATCTTGGACTCACTCATCATTAGAGTTTCATGATTCAACAGTGACAGGAGGATAGGTGTCATCCACCCTGTAGACTCAAGTGTGAAGGTGCAAGAAATAATAACTGTAAGTGTGCTTCGAGCTCCTAGCAGAAACAACTGATGAGCTCATCCGTCTCACTCCACACAGCTCACCAGACTTTGATTCTATTCAGGCATCTCCACAAGGAGGAAGGCAGCTTTCATTGCTTTTTGTCCTCAGTGTGTATTGATTGCCTTCAAAAGTTTCTGTTGTTTTCATTTTTCCTTCCCATTAAGTGTTCCAAGGTTGAGAATTATTAGCTAACTGAGAGATTTTTGTGAAAAAATTTTCTAAAATAGAAGTTTTAAACATGGGCATAGGAATTATTTCTCCTATCTCCTCCTGCAAATTTTAAAGTCCTTTAAAATATTTACATATTCTTTTATTAGTAAATATTGTTCATTTTTATGAGCTCCAATTTTTCCTATATTGAGTGAAACTAATTATGTTCTGATTATCAGTTCTTATTTTCTTCCTCTAAATATTATATCACTAAAGTTGCCTCATTATACACTTGTCAAAATATCACAGAAAGTACAATATCGATTAATTCTATTAAAGAAACAGAGGAAGAAGAGAAAACTAAAAGGACTTGGTAAATTTCTGAGAGATATACAAAAGACAGAGAGGGCAGGAAGGGAGCTGAGAATGACTGCCTTTGGAGGGATTTTTTTTTTTTTTTTTTTGGTACCAGGGATTGAACTCACCTCCTTGCTCCTGCAGGGCAGGTGGTGTAACCACTGAGCTAAATCCCTGGCCCAGGGATTTTTTTAAACAAAAACATAAATTAAAGATTGTAATTACAATGCTATAAGACCACGTTTTCATTCTTTTAACTAAACATACTGGTGTTGTCACAGATTGTCACTTCCTCCCTAATTCCACGAAAGTATGTTTTAAATTCGATTCTATTTCTTATAAAATTTGAAAAGATACAAAAAACCAAGCTCTCTAGAACTACCGCTTACAAACCCTGGGGACAGAAAGCTGTGTGCTTATTTTTCTTCCTTCTAAAGATGCTACCATTATTAGTCATTCTCCCCCAAAAGTCAGGCTACATGACAATCTGTCTCCTCTCTTTACCTTACTTCAAAAGCGCTAAAGCCTCGGTACTGAATGCCATCGCTGTATGTGTTTTAACCAAGAAAAAAGACTAGGTAAGCCATGCTGATTTTTCATGATTTTTAATGGATGGCTGGTTTCTTCTAAAATTAGCCTCTGTTTGCTTTTGTAGATCATTTTTCTAAAATTAGATAATTCAAGAGACATTTTTGATGTCTTGCTTCTCTCCACTCCAAAAATCCCCATTTAGGATTTGTGACCAGGTATGATTCCTTCTAACCCCCTTTATTCAGATAACTATGATTCCCACTACCTATAATCTCACCATCTCTGGCATATAACAGAATCAACCTTTACAGCTTCCCTAAAAGCAGGTAGGCTTTGCTTCTCTTCATCTCTGGTGAATATGTTAAACCTCAAAGTGTTACTGAGTGATGATGATGATGATGATGATGATGATGATGATGACAATGATGACAACCATTCATTTAGTTCTCAACTCATTCAGTGCCAGGCACTGTTCATTCATAAACTCTTTTACTCCCCACAGTCACTTATGGGACAGGTATAATTACTATATCCTCTTTATAAATGAGGAATTTGGTAAGTTAAAAGACGTCATCATCTCACCTGCTCCCAGGTGGTGGAGCTGGGAGCTAAGCCCCAGTGGCTGCAGAGCCCACGCTCTGGACCACTTCATCCTGCAGCCAGTTCAGCTGAGGATGCGAAAGTCTGGGTTCTCCCTGGAGCAGGGAAGACTTTAGAAAATTCACATCATCTACAAGATTTCATCCTTGAAATGTAGCTGATTAGGAAAGTAAAGGTAAATAAATACACAAAAGCATAACAGCGTTCTGAGCATTAGTATTATTTATTAAAAACTTTAATTATAAATAATATATTCTCTTAATATTTAAATCTTTAGAAAAACTAGAGAAAAAAAACTGACCACATGACAACACATGCTTTTTTCTTGGTTCCGGGGATCAAACTCAGGACCTTGTGCTTGCAAGGCAGGCGCGGTGCCACTGAGCTAAATCTCTGGCCCCCAACATATGCTTTTCAATTATATTTTATTTTGCAGATGGAAAAAATTTAGGCTTGCATCACTTATTTCTATTTATTATTGAGGAAGAATGGAACACTTATACCTTTGACCTAAATTGTATATCTACAATTAAGGTGAAATGAACTATGACCAGGATGAAGTATGGACATATGGCAGGAAAAAGCTTTTACCAAAGGTAAAGTAGTTTTGAAAAGACTGAGTGGTGCAGGAATACACAGACAAGAGTCAATGTGGAGCCCCCATCACTTGAAACTTAGCCCTCCAGGTATTATGAGAGATGATAAAGCATAGGAGCTACAGTTCCATGTCACAGAAAATAAGATATAAAAGAAATACATGATGAAATTGAAATGTGAAGTGACACAGTAGAGGTTCTACTAAAGTGGAAGTACAGCCATGCTCTCTGAAGAGCTATTTCTACCTGCTCCCCTGTGCCTTTATTCCACAGTGCAGAGCTCCAGGACACTAAGACTGTCCCCACTAGAGCGACGCCAAGTGACTTTCAATTCACCCAGTCCACAGACAGTGTCCAGACTTTCTTTTCCTTGGCTTGGCTTCAGTCCCAGTACTATGGAAGCCCCCAGAGCCTGGCGTTTTCCCCATCGCTTGGCCTTAGGGACAGTAGCCTCTTCTGGTTTTCCTATTTCCGTGCCAATTTCTGTCTCCTTTTGGGCCCTTCTTGTTTTAACAGAGCGTTGATTGCTTGCCATCTCCTTTCCCACAGACGTATCTCACATGCATGGCCCTGCTTGCACTGTGTGCAGACTTACCGTCTTGGAGAGCATTAGAAAGCATTTTCAGGGTCAAAGTTTTCACACCGAGAAGGTGGAAGCCGGAGAGGTCCTGGTTGTAGAATGAAAGGCACATGCAGAATAGTTGTTCAAAAACCTCACTGTGAACGGAAGCAGATTCCTGAGTTCCCTCTGCAGCTGGGATCTCCTCCAGGGCTCTGGACTCTCAGGGCCAGCTGCTCTGTGGGGAGCAGGGGCACCTCGAGTTCACCTAGCTGAGCCAGAGTCCTTCCTGCCCTCAGCCTGACATTTCCCTCTAGCTCCCTGTACCCAGAAAAGACCCATCTCCCCTTCTGCTGCAGTAATTGGACCCCAGTCCCTGAGAATGTCTGCTCTTGTACCTTTACCCTCCTAACCCAAGCGTCTACACAGCAGGACCCAGGAACTCAGCCTTCTCTCTTTGCAACCACCGCCACTGTATCAGGGACCCCACCATGTCCCGCAGAGTGCACTGCAAGAGGCGCCAGCTCCTTCTCCACCGTGCTGCCAGCTGGGTCTTTCTCAAACGCAGCCCGACTGCCAGTCCGTCGTCCTTCAGACCAAAGGGGCATGTCAGCTTTAGTCCCACTGCACTGTCTTTCTAGGTGTGGCTTCTGGAAGCTGCTCACCCAACAACTCCTGTGCTGTCAGCAGCAGCTCTTGCTGAGCATCTCCCGAAAGGAGCCATCACCTTTGCCTGGAGAACCCATTTTGCTTTCTAGGAGACTCGGCTCGTCTTCCAGGGCACCCTTACTCTGACAGGAGCCTTTCTTTTTAGAATTTGTATTTAAGGTTCAGTAACTTCAAAATTCACCCATGTTCACAGTAGGAAAAATGGAAAGAGGAAAATAGAAATCACCTAAATGTTGTCATTTCCTTAACACCTATTAATAAATGCTTGTACTATCTAAATATCTGTGTATCTGTGTATGTATGTATGTATGTATGTACCTATCTATGTAAATGTGCCCATAATCTACATATAAAGACACATTTTTGCAAAAATTCCAAATCTCATCTCATTATATATGGTATTTAATCCACTCTTTTTTCTCAGCAAAATATAATAAAAGTCTTTCAATGACAATATACAGAACTCTAAATCATTTTTGGAAATGGGTACGTACCTCTAAGCAGTTATAGAGATGCAGCATAATTTAGTCAATGTTCTCTTATTTTCAGGTAGATTCCACTTTTTCTACTAAAGATATAGCCTCTTAAAATATACAGTTTTCAAAAATTTTGTTTAGAATGTGTTACTCGGAATGGGATTGCTGGATCATGGAGATACCTTAATAAACACGTTGATGTTAGTTCTTACAGAATGGTGGTGGCAAGCCATGGCATGCGTGTTGTTTTTTTAAACGAAAGGTGTTAGTATATGAGTTGTTTTTTCTAAACTAAATCCCCAGGATTCAGGTTTAATTGTAGTGTTGGCTCTTGGTGATAAATAAGTGGGTTTTGCGTAGTAGTTTGAGCCCTTGTCTCTGTAAGATTCACCATCACTGCTTAACAGAAGTGAAAAGCAAGTTCTTTTGGACCTGCCAAGATGCTCATGCAAGGAGCATTTTCAGGGGGTCCAGAGAAGTTATAAATGGAAACTGGGGTGCATTGCCAGGTTTGCTAACAAATGGTGAGGACAGCTCTTCCCACATTTCCCTTTTGGGTTTTCTCCACAACGTTTTGTTGTGGTTGTTGTTTGGGATTATTGTAGCCAAAGAGATGACACATTGTATGCTTGCAAAGAAATCCGTAATGAGGACGGCAAACAAAGCCCGGGCTACTGGAAAGAGCCAGTCAGTCCTCTGCAGGCTTAGCAGTCTTTTAGGTAGTGGCTAATGGACTTGAAAGAGTCAGATTGTGGAGGTGAAATAATGAATCAGAGAATGGATAAAAGAAAGCAGATTTTGGGCAGTGAAAAGAAAAGGAGGAAAATAATAATAAGAAGGAGTGGAAATTAAAATGTGTAAATTATACAACAAAATCTTGAATTAAGTGGCATGCAAAGACTGATAAAAATTATTGTCTTTTTGAAAAAAGGAATTTAAGGCCCTTGATATTTCTCTCCAGGAGGTCAAATTCTGTGGGAAGCTGGGACTGAGATTTAAAGGTGCTTATCGTACACTGTTCATAGACACTCAGCAAGCATTTTGCTAAGAGATTAGTGAAGTGTTAACATCTCCTTTCACAGAAAGACTAAAATGCGCTTGAGGCTGTGAATGGAGAGCAAAGACAAGAAACAGAACTCTCCCCAAGGAAAGGCTGCCTGGCACCTCGGGAACTAAGGCCAGCCCAAGTGTGGGACATGTACTGCCCACAGGTGAGTCAATGCCCACCACAAGATTTAGCTACTTTTAAATACAACACCCGATGCTTTCATATTTTCCAAAGAACATATTTAGTTTATGTTTCCCTCTTCACCCATTAAAGTAAATGTGTACGCTATTCCCCAGAACTCCTTGTTGAGCCTGACCGCTCTCATTTGAGCCCACCTTCAACCAAGTGGAAGTTAATAATGGAAAAGGAGTTAACGGGTGACTTCCCAGAAGGTGAGGCAGGAGTCACACACACCATTCCTCCCTTCTCCTCATCCTTTTAGCTAAGACAAGAATGTCACCGTGAGGTATTCTACGGGAAACTATGGAAGGGCTTCCCCAGTCACAGCTCCTCATGTTAGGGTTTGGAGTAAGAGTTTGATTTTGAAAAGCAAATAATTCTTGAAGTGGCCAGGTAAATCTATCAATAATTTGTAATTAACCCAGCAAACTCAAAGGCTCTGCATGCATTTCAATCTCCTTAGTGTTTTTGATATACCTCAATAAGAAGGGTCAATAAAATTAGTGTATATTTTAGGTGGATTGCTTCAGACGAGGAAGGAACGTTCCTCATGGGAAGACACAGGACATTCTGAGCCCTTTCATAATCTGTAAGGGTTGACCTAGTGGACAGTTCCACACACATATGAAGAAAAGAATCACAGAAAACAGATATAGCATAAATGATCATTCTTTCCTCTCTAAACTCTTATTGCTAGGAGGTACTGCAGAGGTAGAGAGGGGTTTGGAAGGACCAAATACACAGAAAATGTATGAGCTCTATTCTGGAGGGCAGTATTGGTGTTTTGGGTGTTTTTTTTTCCTAAGCATTCAAAATATTTTTTTCCTGCTTTGTCTTTGGGGAATGCTACAGAATGGTTTAATCACCTGCTTTGGTATCTGACTGCCTCTGGCAGCTATAGCTTTTCTTGTCATTATGACTCACCGTGTGTCACTTTTTCAAGACAACTATAGGATTTGGATTTAAAAAATTGTTTCTTTATGTTGTAGATCTAACAAAACCACAGTCTGCTTGCAGCCCACCAAATGAATGCCTACCATTTAAAATCGACCTGAATTAAATGAAGCAATTGACTATAAATGCTAGACTCTCAATTGAGAACTGTAACTTGAAGAAAGAAACTATACACGAGTATGGATGGTGCATTTTGCATGAGAGGAAAATCGTGATGCTGTGACCGGACTGAAATATTTGCTGAGGATGAGTAAATTCCACCGATTGTAGTGATCCAAAGCAGCTTCATAAATGTGACACCATGAAATGGGTTTTTAAATGCCATTTGGATCAATATTTCTGTCCCTGGAAGAAATACAACCTAGCAGTAGATGAAATAGAAATTTTTATTTGATCTACCATGCCCATAATAATGTCCATTATTAAGTACTTCATGTAAGTGGAGAATACCAAAGAGAGTATTTTTTTTCTAGGTAGAAAAATGTGGGAGCAGGCATCATTAAACAATTGCTACATCTTGGAGTACATCTGTTTATAACTACATCAAAAGGGTCCTATATGAAGGTTATAATATTACTTTTTAAGCTTAAGGATTAGGGTGCTGTAATTGGTTATTTTGCTGATAATGAGAGTTGGGAGCCTGGGCTCTCACGCAGCAGAAAGATGTTTCACGGAACGGGCAGTGAGTGAGGCTAAGACGACAAATTAGATTGATGTCTTGCTGTAGAGGAAAGAACTGAGCTGCGATGGCTGTTTGGGTCTCCCAGAGGAAACATTCATTACATCTCCAACAGACAGAAATGTGGGGCTCAGACACACTTTCCTCTGCAGCAAGGTTGAATCGTGAACTTAGTAAAGAATTAATTATTCCATCCTGCTTTGTTTTCCTTAATACTTTCACACATTACAATAATAGACCATCTTAAAAGAATACAAATCTCCATACTTAGTTTTTAAGAAATTCCCTTGAATCTAAACGCTGAGCGTTTTTTATTTCATGTTTTGCACTTTATTCTGTCTGCAGAATGGGAGCACACACATTCTGTTTATTTTATTTTTATTGATTCTGCACAGATTGAGATGATTATAATTTTAATGAAAATAAAGCCATCATCACATGGTGGAATATAAAATATTAGTAGACATTTCTCTGTCGAGAAAGCCCCAGGCACTGCACTGTGGGCCAAAGCACAGTGTTGCTAGAGAAGGATTCACCCAGAGATTGCATTTAGTATGAAAAGCTGGAAAAAATACAAGTACAAATGACAAAAGAAGGGAAAATGTAGTGTTTATCAACACAAACGAAGCCGTATTGGTCTCAGTGTCAGTGGATGGGTGCAAGGAGATCAGGGTGTTGGAAAGCAGAAAATAGAAGTGAGGATGCTGAAATCTGCCTATGGGATTCTTGGGGATTCGGGAGTTGGCTGACCCATGAACTGCATCTGTGCAGATGGGACCCCAAAGCATCCGAGGAGAAGATGACGGCTGGAAGCTTAAAAGAGCTGAGCGGAAATTTCATCCACAGAGGCAAGAAAAACTGGAGTTGAAGATCTGTGGCACTAGAGGGCCTTAGTGGACATCAGACCCCCCATGCCGGGAGAGTAAAGGTGTGCCAAGGACCAAGTCATGTCCTCTGGGTAGGAGAGAGCTGACCTGGCTCCATACTATCAGAGCATGAACTCAAACCTCTGCAAATTCAGGGTTACCTGATGGTCATGTAACTTCCGGTGGGAAAGAACTCACAGAACTTCAGAGGAAGTTAACAAAATTCTGATTGTACAATGTATTATTTACAATCTCTAGTTTGCATCAGAAATTTTAAAGAAAAACCAAGGAAATAGGAGAAAGAAAAATAAATGTAGAATAAAACACTGATCCATGTTTTGGGAATTTTAAAAGTAGAAACTAATTATTAAAATAATGGCTACTGGCAATATTATTTAATGTTGAAAAGTTTATAGAAAAAGACTATGCTGGATGAAAAGAGTGAAAATTTCAGAGAGTGTTTATAACTAGAACAAACAAAACCTCAGAACCAAAAAGCCCCCAATATTTGAAACCAGCATATATTAGAGGGATTAATAGAACTATATGCATCGATTGAAGAAAGGATCATTATAGTTTTAGACAGTTCTATGTATATTGTGAAAATTGAAAAGAAAAAGTAGGAAAGAAAAAGTGGGAAACAACCAAGAGGGATGCAGTGATTTTCAGGTGGTATCAAGTTGTATTCTACAGATATTATTGGGGTCTGAGATAGAGAAGAGATGGTGCAGAAAGAAAATTTGAAGAAATGTTGGCTAACATGTTTCCAAATTTGATTTTTAAGAAAGGAACACACAAATAAGCTCAATGAATATTCATCAAATAGAAAGAAATACAAAATGAAACATAATCATATCACGAACTGCTAAAAACACAAGGTTTAAAAGCCAGCAAGAGATCATTGATAAGAAAATCCACTGACTTTTCTTAGAAGCAATGAGGCTTGAAGAAAATAGAGAATTTTAAAATACTAAAATAAGGGTGGAGGGCTGCCAATCTAGAATGCTATGTCCAGAGAAAACATTTCTTTTCTTTTCCACTATAAAGAAAGTATTAAATGAAACCTGGCTCAAAGTGTTACTAGAAAACCTGCACTATTGAAAAATGTTAATGGGAATTCTGCAGTTCAAGAAAAATGATACTAGGTGGAAGTTCAGATGTAAGTTAAAGAAGGTTGGACACTTGAAATGTTGAGCATATAAATAAGTATAAAATGTTATTTTTCTTTTTTCTTCATATTTTAAAACACAATTTATTACGAATTTCAAATATGATGAAAGATATATTTTGGAGTTAATTTGGCTTGGAAGCTCACACCCATAACCCCGGCACCCCAGGAAGCAGAGGTAGGAGGATGATGAATTTAAGCCCAGCTCTGGCAATTTAGTGAGTTAGAGAGCCCCTGTCTCAAAATAGAAAACAAAACTCAGTACCAAGACCCCAGATTCAATCCTTAGTATCTCTAAACAAAACAAAACAAACTACATATAAATCAGAGAGAGAGAGAGAGAGAGAGAGAGAGAGAGAAATTAATAACATAGAAGAAAAAATATGGCAGTAGTATATAAAGAAAAGAAATGATACAGAGATTCTATAGTTTTAAAGATTCTTATATTTTATGTGAATTGTTTGACTATAAATTTTGTTAGACTATGGTAAGTTGAGAATATATATATATATTAATCTTTAACCTCTAAATAATGTAAAATGACAAAACTTAAAATATAAAATAAGACATAGAGTGAAAAAATGTTGAATTATTTTTTTGTTTTTCCTTTTTTATTGTATGAAAAAATAAAAAACTTTCATAACCAAAAAATAAGATAATAACTATAGTTATTACGCTGCATAATGTTATCTTCAAAGTAGTGACTCAGTGGAAGACATAAACCAAACAGATTCTTATGAAAAAGGAACAAATAATGACTCAAACTTTCTTTTCAGTGGATTAAGATAAACTATTAGTACATATGAAACAAATTATCTTATATGTATGTAAATGAGATGGATGGGAGTAGGGAGAAGTTCAAATGTTGCTCCAAATTACATATCCCATTGCTTTAAAACATTTAATATCAGTTCTTAAGCACTGGAATCACCCTGAGCATGTTCTCTCACTAAAACATATTTAAGAATTAATAATACTAAAATATCTAGAGAATTACTAAGTCTCTAGAAGTTAACCACTCTAATTCCAAATAGTTCAGGGGCTAGAGAAGAAACCACAAGGTAGGCTAGAAAGCATTTCAAATTAGGTGTTGATGAAGTCACAAAATATCAAAATTTATGGTGTGCAGCTAAAACTGTGGCTGAAGGAAAATATGTAGTAGTAAAAGAAAAAAAGAATTTAAAATAAAAAGTCTAGATTTTCACTGAAAGTTTCAAAACACGGAACAAATTAAACTCAAAGAAATAGAAGAAAAGAAATAGTAAAATAATAATGATAGTGAAAGAGAGCAACACCAAATTATTAATAAATTTGATACACCCTTAAGAAAATACAAGCCAATTTTTAAAAATCTTGCTAATATCACAAATGACAGAGGGATTATCATTATATAAGTGCATTCTGGAAAGTTAATGATGGAATATTATGTTAATGAATCTGACAACTTAGATGAAAAGGAGTTCCTTCAAAAACACAGCTTACCAAAATTGACATAACATGCTGAATTAAAAAAAGGCAGAAGTGAAAGAGTGTGTACTCTACCATGTCATTTATTTATTTTTATTACAGAGGGATTTTATTTTTTAAATTAACTTTATGGTTCACTTTTGATATACACATTCATCATAGGGAATTTGTACCTGTACCTAATATATCTCGATTCCATTTGTGTCAAAGTATTCCTATGGCAAACTGAGTTAGATAGACAGTCTTGAGAACAGCAGTTTCCTCAGGAAGGTTGATGGGAGAGGGTGCACTAAATATGTCCATTTCTATGCAAAATTATGCATCAGTTAAAAATAAATACAAACAAATACAGTAATTGATATGAGCAAATACAGGAGGTAAAGGCTGACCGATGAGCAGTATTACCTCTGGACAGTGTCATTAAGGGCTTTCCCGGGGGCAGCCTTGGAATTGAGTCCTCACTGTCAACAAAGACCTGGAAGCCCTGTCCACATCCGGTGAGGCCTTTCTAAGTCTGGGACTTGGTCTATGCAAAGGCCCCAAGGTGGGAGAAAAGTCCAGCCTTGTATGGGAGCCAGAAAGAAAATCAGTGCGTGAGAACTTCTTAAGCCAAGGTATGGACAGAGGGAGCCAAAACAGCAGGGCACCAGTAAGGAATCTGAAAAATATATATGCTAGGGCCAGGAGTTAGCTCAGTGGATCTACTGCCTGCCTCGCAAGCACAAGGTCCTGAGTTTGATCCCTGGTTCCAAAAAACAAAACAAAAAAATCCCCCAAAACCAAAAGTGAGTATAATATGTCACTTGCTTAATGAAAAATATATATACTAACATGAATTAAAATGCTATTTTAAATCTATAGAAGGTCACCGACAATGACTTTAATGGAGCAAAATGTAGCAATGTGGTTTTTACATATCTGAGCAATAAAAGTTTTTACCTAATTTATTTTTACCTAGTAAAATTAAAATTAACGAAAAAAACCCTTTATGTCCTATATAAAGACAGCATTTTGCGAAGTTTTTAATTAGTTAGAAGGCAGAGACGGGGTGGGGGGGGAGGGCGTGGAACAAAGATGGGCTGGGAAGATGGAGCGGCATCGTGCGCAAGTGGAGCGTGTGTGTGTGTGCACGCGTGTGTGGGGTTGGGCAAAGGAGGACCGGGAAGGCCCCCGAGCTCGTGACATCCTAGGTCCCCTTCACGGAATATTTAAATGCACTGCTGAATATTTAAATGTGCCATCCACTATTTAAACACCCAACCGGATATTTAAATGCACTTCATTGAATATTTAAATGCAAACCCAACAATATTCAAATGAGATGTGGGTGTGAAGCACAGGTTGCCCTAGAAAGCAACTGCGCTCAGCGGGCTCCTTTCCCGGGCATCGCGGGCGCAGAGCTGGGGACCACAGGGCGACACCGCTCTGCACTCAAGTGTTAGGACGCCCTGTCGCTGTCTGTCCAACAGCAGGCGTGGTCTTCCTTCCCCTTTCCTTCCCCCTCATCAGCAACCTTCACACCACAGGAAGGTGGAGCCAGCATCAGCTTGAGATGTGTGAGGGAGAAAGTGAGTCCTCCACTTCAAATGAAAAAGGCGTTCAGAGAAACAGCCAAGGACATGTAAGGCTTTTAGTCATTTCTCTCTTCAAATCCTCTGCCACAAATGTTTAAACCTGTCATTCGGCAACCATTGTTATAAGATGGTTCCTTGCATGAAGGCATCTCAATAACAGGGCTGGTTTGGGAAAAGCCCGGAGTGCAAAGCCTGTCTCATCCTCCTGCTAGTGCTCCACCATGCCAGAGGTGGGGTCCGCAACCCTGGAGCTGCTGCAGCCCTGCCCAGCCGCGTGAGCTTTTGCAGTCTCCAGCCTGGGCAAAGCTCTCTGAGTCAGATCGCTCACAGGGAGGGAGCAGGAGGCCCAGGGTCAGCAGGGAGAGAGTGAGGTGGAAGGCCCAGGTCTGCTTGTCAGTGACCCTGAGCGCCACCCCAGGGCTTATTGCTCAGGCACCCACAGGTAAAATTTGGGGCCACAGAAGTAAAACTCAGCCTGACAAACTCCACACCCTCCGAAAGTGCCTGAAGGAAGTCTCCCCCTACTCCCCAAGTTTGGGGCTTGAGCTCGTGGCCGTCCTGGCTACAAAGCTAGTACCTCGGTGCCAATGCACAGGGGATGCAAAGCTCGGTCACTATACCCTGCATTTTAAAAATCGACACTCCTATCCTATTTTTGCCAAATGAAACATTCTTATGGGAAAAGAAGCTGCGATACATAGACAGTAGGATGCAAAATATCAGCTATCTAGATAGCCTCTGGAAAAGTACTTTTAGATAGGAGGCAAATAGCCAGCTTTATGAACATACAGGGCAGTCAGTGACTGGTCCCCAGAGTCCCTAAATCGCCAGTCAGAGAACCTCCTCTTGCTCTGCGTCAGAGGGCCTTGTGGTGGGGGCAGGGACAGCGATCTCGTGTTACCGGTGAGGCTGTGGCCCCCTTCAGTGGGATTAAATGTGACTCTTCTGCGTTTGGAGACCGGGGGTTGGTGGCACACACCAGAGGCACTTCTGTAAAGAAATGCAGTTCCCTCCCTGCAAACAACCCGGAGAAGCATGGCTTTATCTCGGTCTGGAAGTCTGGCAGGAAGAAAGGAGTGAAGATAATTTAATTGGCTAGGCATCAGAGGGACCAGTGTGGCTCTATGAAACGGGATCCAAGTCACACAGACGCCTTTCAGGGCAGAAGTGCTGTTTGGCAGCTTGATAAAACCAGGCGCCACTCGGAGCCAAGAAAGAGCAGAACACACATTTCTGCCTGCATTGTTGAGTCTGTCTGTAAACACAGTAAAATCACTAAGGGAGGCTTTAAGTATTATTGGAGAAACTGGCCAGGGTCTCATTGGATAACACCATCGGAATCACGGCACGCTATTCACCAGAACTCCATTACTTCTCTCTGAAGGAAGAAGAGCAGTCTTTCCACCGCAACAGGTCCTGATTGCATCTCCCCTGGCACAGGTCATTTGAAAGGATGTCACATGTTTCTCTGAGATCCATATATTTATGGAAATCATAATGACCTTAGTTGGTACTTACTACAGAAGTTTCCATGTGAGGGGTTTAGAGATTATTTCATTACCTTTTCAAATATGATCTGCAGCTTGGCTAAGTGGAAACGACATTTACATTTTATCCCCAGGGGAACTTAGTCAAAGGATACGCCAAAAAGTTGCAAGCGTTTAGGCATCCTGGTGATAAGTTCATTCAATATATTGAATTTCACCTTAAAGCAATATAAATCGAGAGAATAAATAGGTTTTGGCAGCAACATTTAATTGATAAAATTTTCCCTCATACGCTTTACTTCTCTCACCCTGATTTCTCCCTGCCTGCTCTGACTCCAGGGTAACCTAAATAAAAGAATCCATTTACAGTCAACTTTCAAGTGATAAGAAGCAGTCTAGGAAGCCTCAGAGGTACTGACTCAAAGAATTATGATAAATACAGAAATTGATGGTTTAGAAGTCAAAGCAAAACCTTGCAAACAGGCTTCTTACAGCAAGGAAGAGCAATAATATAAGGCTCACCCCACCCATGACCTGAGTAACACACAAGACTCCATCTAAAGCCTAAGTCCTTAGCCATTTTTATCCTGTAACTCTTTTGCCTGTCATTTGTAGCTTATGGACTATTTCTTAGAGTAGTGTATTTAAATGGATAAAACTAAATTTAATCAATAAGAGGAAACCAACTTTATAGAAATACAATAAGCACAATATCAAAAATCATAATATATAAAGGTGAAGTTTTATTTATTCAGCAAATAAGAAAATAGACATCAGGTGTTATAGCTCCTGTAATTTTTAGTCAGGAGGACCCTGCTCAAATTTTCCATAATTGTAATTCTCTAAGAAAGATGCTTTATTTTTTTCAATGTCTATCTTAGAAAGAAATGTCCTATTTCAGTAGAAGGAAAAAAAACTGACTAAGATTAGAACAGAACTAAACTAAGGCCTAGAAAGTCATTAGAAAAGGCTGACAAAACTAAATGTTTTGTAAAAGATAAAAAATGAGAAATCATTGGCTGGGTTCAACAAAAGAAAAAAAAGAAAGAGCAATCAAATAAAATCAGAAATGAAAAGGAGACACAACTGAAAACACAGAGGTTTGTGAGAGACTCGTGTGAACGATTCCACAGTAGCAAATGGGATGACCACGTCGGAATAAACAGATGGATTACGAGACACATGCCATCCGCCGAGGCTGAGCCAGGGAGAAGTTGAAAATCTGAACAGATCAATAATGACTGAGGAGACTGAGTCAGTAATAAAATGTCTCCCATTGAAGAAAAGCTTAGGACCTGAAGATTTCATGCTGAATTCTACCAAATATTTAAAAAATAACTCATACTACTGCTTCTCAAACACTTCCAGAAAATGGAAGAAAATAGAATATTTCCTTACTAATTTTAGAAGACCAGCATTACCTTGATACCAAAACCAGGCAAAGACACAACAAGAAAACACACACACACACACACAATCACACACACACACACACCTCAGACCGATATCCCTGATGAACACAGATACAAAAACCCTTAACAAAATATGAGGAGACTAAATTTAATAGTACATTAAAAAAATCATTCATGCTGATCAAATGCTATTTATCTCACAGATGCAAAAATGGTTTAATACCTAAATCAATAAATAAGGTGCCTCGTGGAACAAAATGAAGGACAAGAGCCAGGAGATCAGAAATATTTCATAAACTTCAACATTGCCTCATGTTAAAAATTTTGAAAAATAGGTATAGAAATGTACTTTAACACAATAAAAGCCAAATGTGACAAGCCCAGAGTGAAGATCCTACTGAGGGGCTAAAATCTCTTCTTCTAAGAATAGAAACAAGACCAAGATGCCACTCTCATCACTTTCAGTAATCCTGCAAGTCCTGGCAAGAGGAAGCAGGCAAGAAAAAATAGGAAGGAGGAAATCTATATAGGAAAGGAAGAAGTGAATTTGTCTCTATTTGTTGGTGACAAGAACTTTTACAGAAAACCCCAAAGACTCCACCAAAAACTAAGAACCCTAAACAAATTTAGTACAGTGATGGGCTACAAAATCAACACAAAATAATATTGTCTTTATAACCAATAGCAAATTATCTGAAAAAGAAATTAATAAACAATCCCATATACAACACTGCCAATAAAAATACTTTAAGTCTTTTAACTTGGGAGAAATTTAATCTAGGAAATATAAGAGTTGTGTGCTTAAAAGTATAACATTGATGCAAGAAATTGATGACACAAATAAATGGAAACATAGCTCATATTCATAGATTAGAAGGACTGCTTAAATGTCCATGCTATCAGAAAGCAATCTACACATTCAACCTAATTCCTATCAAAATTGTCATGTCATTTTTCAGAAAAATAGGGAAAAATAGGAACAGGATAGAAAGCCAAACAGTGATCCAAGTATTTACAGTCAGTTGATTTTTGATAAAGCCATCAAGAATACACAACAGCAAAAAGACAGTCTCTTCAATAAATCATGCTCAGAAAAACTGGTTATTCTTATGCAGAAGAAAGAAATTTGACTCTTATCTCACGCTGTATAACAAAACCAAGATATAAATGTAAGACCTGAAACTATAAAGCTACTAGAAAAGAAAATAGGGAGAAACCTAGACCACATTTGTCTAGGCAATGATTTCTTGACTAGGACCCCAGAAGTACAGCAAAAATGGACCAATGGGATTGCACCAGACTAAAAGACTCAACAAGAGAAGAGATAACCCACCAAGTGGGAGAAAAGTTTGATAAAGGACAAATATGCAAAATACACATTTAATGCAATAAGAAAAACAGCACAGGTGAAAATGAGCAAAGTCATCCCCGCAATCTGGCAAACTGAGGTGGGGAGTAGCAACTTCAAGCCCAGCTGGGCCACTTAGTGACTCAGTGACTTAGCAGGAGTCTGTTGAAATAAAGGGGGCAGTGCAGGACTGAGAGTGGAGCTCAGCATGAAGTCCCAGGATTCAATCCCCAGCCCTGGAAAAGAATGAGCAGGGGAGCGGAACAAACATTTCTCAAAAGAAGATAGAAAATGGCCAACTGAGGTATGTACCAGCTGTAATCACCAGTGAAATGCAGATTTAAACCCTAACAATATCATCTCACTCCTGCACAAAGGATTATTATCAAAAAGACAATGGCAATGAGATCACGGAAGTGAAACAAAGAGAACATTCCCAGGCTGCTGGTGGGGATGTAAATACTGCAAGCACAGGCATTATGAAAAAATAGAGCAGAGTTTCCCCCAATCTAAAAGTAGAATTGCCCTGTGATGCAGCAATTTCACTTCTGGATATGTAGGAATGGAAAATCAGTATGTCCCAGACATGTCTGCTCTCCCATGCCCATTCCAGCATTATTCCAATCTCAGCATCTATCAGTGGATGAATAAAGATTGGCACATATACACAGCGGAGGACTCGATAAGCTTAAAAGCAGTGAAATCTTCTCATTTCTGACAACGTGTGTGAAGCTGGGGGACATTATGTTAAGTGAAATGAGCAGCCACCAACGATAAACACTTAATCATATCACTGCTACGTGGTATCTAAGGAAGTCAAACTCTCGAAAGCAGAGTAGGAGGGTGGTTACCTGAGGTTGGAGGAGAGAAGGAAAAAACGGAGAAAGGGAAGAGTTTGATGACCAGAGTGCACAGTTTCAATTAGGCTAGAAGAATGAGTTTTAGGGATGCACCATGTATTGTATGGTGACCACAGTTAACAATAACGCAGTGCATATTGCAAAATTGTTGAAATAATACTCTGTAATGTTCTCACCATGAAAAAGATATGCTGGTAAGATGATGGATGCCTCAATCATCATCATTAAATCTTTCTATAATGTATATAAAGCCCAAAACATCACTTCGTACTCCATGGAGATACACATTAGTCAATTAAACAGAAACAAAAACTTAAAAAGCAATTAAAGGAAAATACTAATAAAATAACCAATTAAATATAAACATACTGTAAGTTAAAGACAAATTATTTCCTTTGACTCCAGAGAATAAATTCAAGAATGTACAGAGAAGCAGGCTAGAGATTCAAGAAATACTGATACAAAGGATTCAACTGTGTTGGAATTGGTAAAGGCTGATTATGAGACCAAACCGAATCTGATCTGCAGACTTGAAGATTAGTATAGAAAACGTTTCATTGAATTTGAGTTCCTACGGTGAAATAGAAAGTATTCAAAGATTCTAGGAAAGCCAAATTCGTTATAGTTCAGACTGGTGGCAGTGTAGATTTTCCTTTACTTGTGTCAATATTTTCAACTGATGAAATTGTATATATGAATACCATGCACTTTTGAAATATGTTCTTAGGAATGACTAAGTCAAGCTAATTAATATATCCTTTGCCTTTTTTTGTAGTGAGAACATTTAAAATCTACTTTTTTTTTTTGTTTTTGGCAATTATCACACACACAGCACACTGTTGTTAACTAGAGTCAGGATGTGGTACAATAGCTTTCTTGAACATTTTTTTTCTGCCCAAGTAAAATTTTGTAGCCCTAGACCTACATCTCCCAGTCCTCTCCCACCTCCAGCTTTGGTCACCACCATTACACTTCTCCACAAGTGTGACATTTTTAGATTCCACATATTAGTCATGTCATGTGACATTTGTCTCTCTGTGTTCGGTTTATTTCTTTTAGCATGGAGTCCTCCAGGCTCATCCATGTTTCAGAAAATGGTCAGCACTGGACTAGAACCATCAACAGCACTTCAGAGCCCAAGCTTTTCTTTTACTGACAGTGACATCCAAATGCCTCAACCTTACAATGAAGTCCTAGCCCCCTCATTTAGCTTTAAACCCCTCCACACTCCAGTGGGTCAAAGCAGCCCTCTCTTGTAGCTGGCTCTCCAGCAAGGTCATTTCTCTGTTCTTCAGTGAGTCCTGTATTTTCCTGCTACCTGGGATGTGTGCCATGCATTCCCTTCAACTCTTCTCCAATTTCTCTGCACCGGTCCTATCTCTTGTGGTTAAATTTCACCCTCTTGTGGCCTAACTCGTATCTTCCACCACTAAACTATCAAATATTTAATCAATGGAAAGAGCACCACATTTATCATAACCTAACCTTTAGCATTCACCATATGTATCACAGCTTACTTTGAATTATGCACGTTCATGACTATATTTTTCTCTCCCCTGGGCTTTGTTATAAACTGAGTTGTGTCCCCCTCCTCAAATGCATACATTGAAACCTGAGTATCTAGAACCTGGGAATGTGGGTATGTTTGGGAATAGGGTCTTTAAAGAAGTGATTAAGTCGAGACGAAGCCCATGCAGTGATCATAATGCAGTGTGACTGAGTGCAGGGATGGCTGCAGAGAGGAGAGACAATGGGGGACCCAGGAGGAGAGGTGGCCCCCAGGGGCCAAGGAGAGCAGTACAGAAGAAATCAAAACAGCAGGCACCTTGACTTTGGATGTGTGGCCTTCTGACCGGACATTGAGAAGATACATTTGTCTTGTTTAAGCCACCCAGGCTATTATGAGCAGCCCAGGTCAACTAACACAAGCTATGACTCAGACTCAGATGTATAGAATACTCAGTGATCCTAACTATGAAAGCAGAGTGGAGGAGAAAAGAGGGGGAAAGGGAGGGGAGAAAGAAAGAAAGAAAAGGAAGGAAGAAAAGGAAAGAAGGAGGAGGCAAAGCAGGAAGAGGGGGTAAAGAGAAGTGGGGTGCATGAGAGAAGCACACAGCCTGAAGACATAGTTCCCCATAGCATTTCAGTTCCTCCAGAATATACGATGATTTAGTCAAAGGGATTTGTAATGAGGAATGCTACAGAATTGGTTATTACTATAAGATTTTTAAATTAATTCTCCCCATTAAGTTTGCTTATACCCCTTAGGAGGTCATTATAACAACAATGAATGTTGCAACATGCTAGTCTGATAAATATGCTGTATTTATAAATGAAAATGCTACAGTGTAAAGAGGAGGCTTTGTTCGAGAGTGTCCAAGAAATCAAAATAGAGTGTAGATGAAATCTCTGGAAATAGAACTATCAGAAGGTGATCTAGAAGAGAATTGAGGGAGTATTTGGCATAAGAATATTGTCTGTGGTAAGGTACAAGCTATGTGGCATAGAAAAATGTCAATTATTCCATATGGAGCACATATCTAAGAAAGCTGATAGTGAGGGTCCGAAAGAGATTCCTTGCTAACTGATGGGTGGCACCTTTCTCACGGTGGCAGAAAGCGTGCAGTGGAAGAAGAAGGAGGAGGAGGATGTCTGTGTGAAGTAAGGGCGCCCTCTGAGAGTGAAGGGGGATGTGTAGTGAGGTCGGTGGAGCCCAGCCCACTGTGTGCAGCATGACCCATTCTGAGGCTAGGCTGCAACCGAGGAGCAATCAAGTTTCAACACCATAATATGGTTCTTACTGTGATCAGTGAAAAGATCTTGAGATTTGGCTATTATAAGGATTTTTGCTGTTATTAGAAGCCTATTCCATGTGTGCAGATATAGGTATGGTTAAATTTCTAAGCTCTGGTAGTGAAATTGTATCATTACTGATGATACAGACGTGACGGAAAGGACACTTCATCAACTGTCAGTGTTTTATTTGTTCATTCATAGAGCAGATATCAGATGCCTGCTCTATGCATCATTACCAATACTTGGGTACAAGAGTAGAGAAAGAGCATAAAAGGTCTTGGCTCTTCCCATGATATTCTGACAGTACCCATTTGATTGCACATGAATTCATAGAAAGTCAGGAAGTTCATGAAGATTTCTGGGTGGAGGGCATAGTTTAAAAAATTCATTTCTATTGTAGTGTTGACAGATCGTGTCGGAAACCTGTAAGATCGTCTCAAGCAGTGACTCTTGATATAGGCTCCATCTAAGGTGGAATAGATCCTTCTTTACCTGACCCAGGTGCAGGGGACACCAATAAACACCCAGCTCTGGACAGTGGGACAACTTGGGGTCAGACAGAGATGGTGAAGAGACTCCTCTGCACTGTGTGACCACAGCCCTGGGTGTATGAACAGTCTCAGCAGCCCTGGCTCCTTCATGGAGTAGCTGGCTGTGGCTTACGCTGCTCATTTCCTACAAGGCTGTTCTCAGACCAGGAAGTTCTCCTTGTTACAGAGTCAACCAGTTACTCCATGTTTTCTGTCATTTCCAGGATTGGAAGAAAGGTCAGTGACTTTTAGTCCACTTCGTCCAGGCCAGCGTGCTGAGACATGTGAGGTCATGTGCACTTTGCTACTTCTCTGCTTGTCTACAATAAGCATCATGGTACTTTTACTGTGACGCACGGCTTGTGTGTGCCCTTATACCCCTTACGTGATATTGGTCACATGGGATGTGCATTCTGGATGACAAAAGATAAGTGAATAGTGTGAATCTGTACTGGTTAGGGTTCTCTGGAGGAACAGATTAAATGGAACATACACATTGTTACATATTACAATCAATGCATACGCAGTTATACATAGGCTGTGACAGGCGCAGAGGATCAGAGGCAGAGTCCACAGCGCATGATCTGCCTGCTGAGCAGAGGATCCAGGGGCTGCTGGGTCCAAGAAACTGCAAATGCAGCAGAATTCCTCCTTCTCACCCCTTCATTCCAGCTGGGAGCAAGCCCATTGGATGGAGTCACTCATGCTTAGGACAGTCCTTCCCCTCTCAGTTGGCTGGCCCACCTGCCAGTCATCTCTGGAAACACCCCCAGATACGCCCAGCTTTGCTAATCTTCTGGGCGCTCTTAATCCAACCAACGTGACAGCCATGATTAATGGTCACAGCGTTTTAGTCTGGTTTTCTTTATTTCTTTTATATCAGCACATGTCTGTAATAGATGCACTTTACAGTCATCCTGTGGAGTGAGTACATGTACATACCACGGCTCGTTTCTTTTTTTAATCTTCTTCCCCTTTTCTCTGTCTCCCTCCCTCCTCTAATTCTCCTACCCTGATTTTCATTCTTGTTGCTATTATTAATCTTAGCTCATGTTATGGCTTACAATGTTTACATTCACTGAGCTTATTAGGTTCCTGTACATGGCATATCTTCATTCCACTTACTTCCCTTTCCCCTCGTCACCCCTCTCTCTTCTTCTCTTGGACCATTTCCCTATTGCAAGAGATTCGTTCCCTTGTCCCCTTCTATCCATCCTTTATTATTCTCTTTGTTTGTACTTTGCCTTACTCAGTTGAGAGATATCCTATGGTATTTAAGCTTGTGTGTTTGGTTTATTCACTCAACACTATATTTTCCAGGTGTAGACATTTTTCTATAAATGTCTCAAATGTGTCATTCTTTATAGCTGAGTAGTATTCCATTATATATAGATAACACTTTTTCTTTATCCAATCATCTCTTGATGGGTTTACAAGCTGCTTCCAGGATTTAGCTATTATGAGTTGTGCTGCAATAAACATTGCCATGAATATATTGCTGTAGTGTGATGCCTTAAGCTCCTTGGGGAAGAAACCTAGAAGGAAGATAACTGGGTCATATGGAATTTCTAATTTCAGTTCTTTGAGAAATCTCCATAGTGAATTTTATAATGGCCATGCTAGTTTACACTCCCACCAACAATTTAGGAGCATTCCTTTTTCATCACAGCCTTGCCAGCCTGTGTGATTTTTTGATTTCTCAGTGATTGCCATTCTTTCTGAAGTGAGATAGAATCTTAGTGTTGTTTTAATTTGCATCTCTGTAGTGGCCAGAGCAGTTGAATATTTTTCATATATTTGTTGATTGTTTGTACTTCCTCTGTGAAGTACCTATTCATTTCTCTTGCCCATTTCTTGACTAGGTCTTTTTAATTTTTCATGGTTTGATTTTTTTTTAGTTATTTATATATTGTAGATATTAGTCATCTGAGGAGTAGCTGGCAATTTTTTTTCCATTCTGTTTGATGCATCTTCACTCTACTAATTGATATTTTTGCTACAGAGAAGCTTTTCAGTCTGATGTGATCCTATTTGTTGATTCTTGCTGTTATTTCTTGTGTAATTGAAGTTCTTTTTTAATTAATAACCACCTTCAGTCTGTTTTGTGTTCCTGTAACAGAATATTAGAGAGTGGGTAAAGGACTGAAGAGCAATTTGATTGCTTGCAGTTCTAGAGACTGAGAAATCTAAGAACAGGGCACCAGCACCTGCTCAGGGGTTTCTTCTTATTTCCTCACGGGGCAGAAGAACAGAAAAGGCAAACCCTTCCTGTAGTGGCATTAATCCATTCAAACACCTCTCATTAGGTTCCATCTACCACTGTTGCTTTGGTAGTTAAGTTTCTAACACATGAATTTTGAGGGACACATGTAGATCATAGCAGCATGCTACTGATAAGTGTAAGGAGAAAAATTCAACAGGAAAAGGAGATAGAGTCTGTGTGTGTGTGTGCACGCGTGTTCATGTGGGTTCCAATATTGCATAGGGTAGACAGGGCAGAGCTCATTGAGGAAAATATCATGTGGACAACTAGCTTAAGGAAGTAAGAATCACAAGAATTCTTAGAGGAGGGCAAGCACTCCAAGCATAGATTACTTGCAGTATTCAATATTAAATTAGTATTTCATATGTTATACTTAAAGAGTAGATTTTTTTTAGCAGATGTTCATTAAACAAAAATCATGTTCTAAATCCTTGGTAGGAATTGGTGGCTTAGAACATTTTGTCCAAAGCATGCTTTAATATGAGCTCAAAGAGTGTTTTGATCTTACTTAAGAAATCCCCCTGTGAAGTCAGCGGCACTGTGCTTTGCCCATCCTTAGGACTTGATGTCTTTGTTGAGTCCATGGCTAAGCAGATGATCAGCATATGCCTGGCCGTGTCCTCCTTGCTTCAAGAGGCGTCTTCTAGCTGTTAGATGCTTTCCCTGGCAAAAAGGCCAGACATGTGATACAAGGCACCACACAAAAGGCAAAAGTAAAAGAGTTAAGGAAGCAGAATATAACTCATGTTGTCACGTCATGCTTTGTAGTAGACAGTATTTAAAATTGTTCTGAGTGATGGGCTTCCAACAAAGAAAAAGGGGAACAATTCTACAGAGGACAGAAAATACCACACAATGGGAGGAAATAGAAGACATACAACTTTCCTGGAACACGGAGTTTGACTCAGAGTAAAAAGTCATGGAGCGGCAGAGATACTGCTTAAGGTTTTGAATTCTGGGTTATTTGTAGTTAATTCAACAGACAATGCAGAGCCATTGATTGTTTTGGAAAACAGAAAAATAATCCAACGAATTTAAGCAGAGTTGCCAGGCAGGATGAATAGGGTAAGAGACAGATTAATCAGAGAGCTTTGCTGTGCAGATGGCTTCTTGGTACTTTTGTTGGTCTCTTTAGTCCATCCAGGATGTGCTAGCAAATTGTCACAGGCTGGAGGACATTAGCAGCCAGCAGTCATTTCTTAGTGTTAGGGAGGTGGGGAAGTGTAGGAGTGAGGCACCAGTGGAGTCCCTGTGTGGTGGAGATCCTCTTCCTGGTTCCTGCACATGGCAAGCAGGCAAGGGTGCTTCTGAAGTTCTCAACAAACAGCACTCCTTCAGCAACGCGCTAGGTCCTGATACTGTAATACGGGCTACTAGGGTTTCCGCGCACGATTCTCAGGGGACACAGGGAAATATTCAGTCTACTGCTGCTCTGCTACGTCAGAGAAGGGCAACTGTGCTCTGGAGAGAGGAGACCCAGGGTGCGTGAGGCTGCTGATACATTTTGGAAACTTGAGCCTAAAGCTGGGTCTTTCTTTAAGAAACATTGATAACAACACATTAGATTTGGGGACATTACTCCACTGTTGTTCTGCCAGCTCGCTGTGCTGAACTGAATTCTCCAATGAGAAGTTAGGAGTCTACAGGTACTCACATTTTGTTCTCTTGTATATATTTCTATCTCCCTTAATAAAGAGAATCTCATAGAACAATAATATGTTCTTTGTTAAACACACAATAAACTTATAGTATTGACTCATATGGGAGCTTGGGTTACTTTGTTCTTATTCTCAAGAACACTGACTTTTCTATAACATTTAAATTTGAGCCAAGGCTGTTTAAGACTAGCTGGGTCAATTTAGTGTGTTGGTGTATTTTATATTTTGAGGATAAAAAGCACTCCTGATTAGACTAGTCCATTTCTGGACAACCTTCATGAGTGTCTGTGTCCCAGAAGGCTCCCTCTGTCTCTAAGCACAATCACCCTTTAGCGACCACAACCTGTCAAGCTTCACTACTTTGGAAAATGTAACATGCATCCCGGAGTGTGTAACATGTACCCTCACTTTGATTCTATAAGTGTGCATCAACCTCTAGGCTGGGCCAACCTTAGGTGAGACCTCTTGTCATTGTCATTGTTGTTGCTCCTGTCACAGATGAGCTGCAGTGCCGTATGTAGAGATACCTGCTTTGGTTTCTGGTCATGTTTGGTTGAATAAAATGTAAAAGATGAGATCTGAATCTTTCACACCTTATATGCATCTTAGAAATCTGTGAAAAATGAAAACAAGGATCTAGTAAATAACAATATAAATCAATAAATGATAGTGACAGGAAAGCTGAAATGTATAGAATAGAATAATGGCCATAATAATGTATAAAATAAAGTAATGGCAATGCAACTAAGGTCTCTTGATCATTAAACGTATCTGTTTAACAAATAGAAATGCAGGAGAAATAAACATGGAGAAATGAAAGGAAGATTGCATCAGAGGCCAGAGAAGTAAACTATGTTTCAAATATACATTCTAAAGCCAGGAAGAGACGAAATAAACTCTAACATAAAATTCCAACTTATTAGCGGCAGAGTTGATCTTAGATTAATAAAAAGGGGGAGCATAGAAGCAACAGAAAAACAGCTCTATAAATAAATGTGTGGAGTTGTAACAATGTCACAAAAATTTCCTTCTTACAGGTTTTAGATAAAACATAGATACAAAGTTGCAAAACCAAAAATGAAGTTAATAGTTTATTTTGGATTGTGTGTGGAAAGAGATGGAAAGCTATACCAGTCAGTTTAAATATTAAAAAAAAGCAACTGTTAAAAACCATACTTTATAGATCGAAGAATTAAAATAAATAACTTCTACAATACGTAACATGAGGGAAGAGCAGTCACCTGATAGGAGCTAAAAATGGGGGTTGAGGGGGAAGAGGGGTTACTATAGTTGAAGGTCACCAGAGGTCAAGGATCAGTGGTGTTCTCTCTGTGATGAACTACCAGTTCCACACAGCCTTGTTTGCTGTCCGTGACTCTAAGTCGCCTTCTCTCCATTTAGATTTTCTTTCTGTGTCTCCTGGCTGGCCTGGAGGCCCAGCAGTGGGGAGCCTGAGTATCTGCAGCGGTCAGTCACCGCAGAAAGCCTGGAATGCGTCATAAGGATCACAATCCGTCCACCTTCCGAAGGAAATGCAAATGGGTTTACTCCAGCGTCTTCAAAAGGCCCGGTGTTGGAAACAGGAAGAAAGCTCTTCTCACACTACTGTTCCACGCTTCTGCTTAGGAATGAGGAAGGGCTTCGGGCAGCCAATAGACTTTGTCCAGAAAATTCAAAATTAAATATGGCTGAAGATGTTGCCCAACACACCTGAACCATCACTTCGTTTGTTGGTTTTTTTATTTCAAAGTATATTCTTTGTAATGAGCATGTTGAAGGAAAGGCTCCGAATGAGTTTATGGAAACCAAGGTTGTCCATGGTAATCTTGAAGGCCTGTAGTCATTTTTTTTTCAGTAATTGGATTGAACTTGGGGCCTCATATGTGCTAGGCCAGTGCTGTACCCCTGAATTTAATCTCCACCTCTTTTTTCTTCTTACTTTGACGACAGGGTCTCGCTAAGTTGCCCGGGCTGTCCTGGAACTTGCAACCTTTCTGCCTCAGCTTCTGGAATGGCCAGGCTTACAGATGATCACCAATGCTCCCCACTAGGATATTGCTTTTTTGTTTGTTTGTTTTTGGTACCGGGGATCGAACTTGGGTCCCTGCACTTGCGCAGCAGGCGGCAAAACCACTGAACTAAATCCCCGGCCCTAGGATATTGGTTTTTTAAATTCAATATACATGTGCCAGACATGAGGCTTGGGACCAGGGCATGAAATGGTCAGAAAACACTATGTTTAGCCAGGATGCATTCAAAGAGCACACAAAATTATACTTCACTTAACATTTTCATTTCTTTTTATCTGCAGCTTTAGTCAGTGACCAGCCAGAAGGAAATTCTCAGTAAATTCTAATGTAATGAATTAAAGAGTGTGATGAGAAATCAAATGAGACAACCAACTCAGTGTACTAATTAACTCAGTTTGCTGGTGGCATTGTTCAGGATTTTGTTTATTATATTGAGTTTTATATTAACTACAACCCTAAATACTGACCCGTCATGGCAAATGACTCCAGGTTTCCAGGGTTCTCTGGCAAACAGCGTGGTTGCTGCAGCACAGCTGCAAGCTCAGTTTACTGGAACCCGCAGGTGCCTCGAGAAGCACAGAAAAGTGGCTCTGGAAAGTGAACCTTGGAAGAAAGCACTGAAACAGAGCTGAGGAAATCGGAGCTGAGGAAGATCTGACTGTGCTCTGTCATTCATTTCCAGAGGGTTGGGATGAAATTGTCTTTTCCAGCCTGTTTTCCATGTGTTTTCCCACTTGACGTTTGAATGACTCAAACAAAAGGGCTTCCAATATTTCCAGTGGGACGATATTATAAAAGGCCTCATTATTAGGAGATGTTTCCTGATATACACCCTGAAATTTTCTTTGGTTAATTTTGTCCCATTAACCCCAGTTGTACCTCCCTGGAGGCAACAACAAACAATCCCAATTCCTCTGGAGCCGTGCTCTGGGGAGGGCCTCCTTCCTTCTGCTGTGGTGGAGCCCAGCTGGGCCCCTGGGCTCCCTTATTCTGTATTCATGAGCCAGTCGGGGCCTCTTAGTCACCCTGAGTCACCTTTGAACATTCTCTAATCTGTGAGAATTCTGACTCTTCAGATAAAATCCCTCTACGCTTTATGCTCGCTGAGGTCCATGCACAGGAACCCTGAGCATATAATAAGCCTCTTTTTTTCTCTAGGTGGAACTGGTAATAGGAGTGAGAAAAAAATCTTAGTGTAAATGGCATGCATAAAAAGCTAAACTGACAGAAATCACATTTGGGTTAGGATTTCCATCTTGCTGAATACAATTTTGTGCTAAAGAGATTATGTTAGGGGGGATTTTTTTTTTTGCAGTGCTGTTATTGTACTGGTTGATTTATAATCAGAGGGTGCAGTTTAGTGGAGCTGCCTCCTTCATGCTGAAAGAGATTTTGTTCTACAGACAAGGAGACACAAAACATTTGGTCTTCTAAAAGAGGATTAGAGACTTTTACATTTTAAAGTCCATTTTGGTACAATCACTAGCATGAAGCCAGTTTCCAATTTCATATAAGTAAGATCTCCAGGGAGATACACAGTGTAATTAACTGAGAAATGACTAATATGACAGAATTTCACACTGATAAAGCGTCTTACTGAAAAGACTCTAACCTCAGTGACCTGTGCAGTCAAAGCTGGCTTAAGGAAAGTATTTAAAAATTGTGCTTGAGCATAGGCATTAAGAGCCACGAGGACAAGGAAGAAAGAGAGGAGTAATCAGAAAGTTGAATCTTTTTTGCTCATTTTATGTGTGGTGTATGAGGCACTCGAAATATTTTTGGCATATATATCAGAATTCATTTCTCTAGTACTTTTTTTTATCAATAGAATATAATCGACAAACACAATCCGCTCATTCATTCATTCATTCATTAAGCTGAATATATTTCTCCCTTTAGAGGAAGTGTGTTGAGATACATGTTCTTTGTTAACCTGTCTTGAGTATAGGATGTCTAATGAAATAATCAGAGCTTTTAACATGTACTGCCAAGGGGTCATTAGGTAGAGGCCACGTCACTGTGGGACTGCTGCACTATCAAACTGGCTGGTTGTTAAGAATTTCCGTATCACTTAAACAGAGCGCGTGCACGCACACACACACACACACACACACACACACTCCAATGTGTCATTTAGGTCTTCAGAAAATTTGATGATATTCAGAATAGAGGAAATAACAAAGGAAGAATGGGAGCTGCAATGAAGAGAAAAATACAATCTGAAGAAAACTAAAGCTACCCTGAGAGGAAGAGAAGCAAATAGCTTCACTGCCATTCCTTCCCACTCTTTTAATGTCTATAGCGTGTCTTAGGGAACTGCAGAAGCAAGAGCTTTGGATAAATGTGAACAGTAAATGAAAAACAACACCTTAAATGCTGAGATTTACAAATCACTCTGGAGGATGCCTGAAGTGACCCGTGTCTGCCTTCTCCCCACATCCCCTTTTTGTGACTAGAATAGCAAGAAAGAGAAAGCAGGGACCATGTTACCAAGTTGCAGTCTCCAGTGGCCTTTAATTGTCTGACAAATGTAATGGAAAAGTGGAGCGATTTTCTAAAGCGGCAACATGTTCTGACTTACGGACATTTCTCCACACACCTCTACCTACAGGAAGCTGGAGTTACAGTTTTATTTTTTAACCTATTTCCTTCACATGTGAAGACCTGGACATAGACACACTTGTTTGATCCCAGCCTGGCGTGGCTCTGTCTAGCCTGCATGCCTGTGAGCTGCAGGGCCCCGTGGGGAAGCAGATCCCACTGAGGTTTCCTCTCCCTTAGCGTCCGGCCGACTCCGAGGGCCCTGCCGCGCCCCTCCGCTCCCTGACTCCAGCGGAAAGGCTTCTCCTGCCCAGAGCCAGGTCCCCTTTCTTGTAGCACTCATTTCCCTTTCATGACCCTCACCTGGAAGCTTTCTCTGACCACTCCGTATGAGAGAAAGAAGTGCTGGAAAAAGTGCTGCTAAACTACGTGCGTTCCAGGATGGGGACCTTGAAAACTTAGTGGGACGGATGTTTGTCATCATTTCATCAGTGGATGGGGTCCCAGGAATGAAGACACTGGATCCTGGGGTCTTCGTGATGGTGATGTCCAAACAGCAGGAAGCAAGAGGCCAGGCCCGCAGCTGCCCGGGGCCACCAAAGCAAGATGAGGCTCAGCCCTGCTGCCTTCCTTTATCTGTCCCCTTTATTACTTGAAACCTTGGTCAGATCCCTGCCTGTCCCTGCACATAGGCAGCTAATCGCGAGCAGCTGCCTTACAAGGTTCATTAGCCCTAAATTTACATGACCTACTTCGTCCCCCTTCAAGATCCAGGATGCAAAGATAAAAGCAGCTAATTTCCACCACAGGCTTTTATACTACCCAGCAGTCACCCTGGTTTCCGAGGGAAGCCGGGCGGCACAGACCACCCCATGACAAGGTCACCCCCAAGCAGGAGCAGTGCGCCCGTGAAGGCCCCTCGCAGGAGCGGTCACCTCACCATGTGAAGTGAGTCGCACCCGCCTCCCAGGCTCGGATGGCTCCCGACCCTCACCCGGAAACAGCCCCAGACAGGGATCATCCTCCTGAGGGCGACTGGCTGGGACTGGCTGGGACTGGCTGTGCTGCAGCCCCACAAACCCCAGCCCGTGCTTCTGCTTCCATTTTCTGTAAAGCCCGACCTTGAGCCTCCCAGAAGGGCCGTGCTGAATACAGCTCCTTTCTTGCCCTTGAGCCGTGCGCCTCTCCTGGACTATAATTATGGGAAGGGTAGCTGAGACCCCTCAGAGCCGGAGCTTTGGCCACCAAACTGCTAACAGCTCTATGCTCTTTTTCTGGAATGTTTTAATACCTTGGTCTATGTCTGTGTATTGTGCTTCATCTTGTTTGTTTCTGGAAAGGGATTGGGACCCATTCCCTCACCTCACAAGGGGGCTGTGTGGTCTCCTCCGTGGGACTCCCCGAGACTGCATCATCTTCAATGTGTTGGAGGCCACAGGGCCAAGCAGGTGGGAGCCACCCGCCGTGGGAGGCAGCAGCTGTGACCTCAGACTGGGGCTAAAGGCGTCGGGGCAGCAGGGGGCTGCTCTTGTTGCAAGAGAGCATTCAAGGTGCCAATATCAGGATGGCTACTTCCACTGTGTCTTATTCACTCAGTACGTAGTAGGCTTATTTGTCTCTCCGAGGTTTTAGAGGGCAATCGTTTGTTATACTGTGCTTTCTGCAAGTCCTCTCCTGGGAGTTGTAATTCCCAGTCTGTGACTGTACATGCTCAGAGTTGCACATTAAGAAATTGTCACAGCAAATTGACAAAGCAAGTTTGTTGAATCACTTAATAAAAAATGGGCCTAATTTTTGTTTTTTACTTCAATTTAATAATAATTTATTTTTATTATATTTTTAGAAAAACACTGTTATGGTTTGGCTCAGAAATGCGCCCCTGAAGGCTCCTGTGTTCAGAGGTGGGTGGGGTTTTTGATGAGGTCAAGTGAACCTAACTCCAGGTGCTGACTGACCCATCCGTGAGATCACAGCTGATGAGCTATTAGGAGGGGGCCCAGCTGGCAGAAGTGTGTCCCCTTGGGGTTCCCCTTGAGGGCTATGTCCTGTGTCCTAAGCCTCTTTCTTCTCCCTCTCTCTCTTTCTGTCTCTCCTGACTGCCTGCCATGAGGTGAACAATTTTTCTCAGTCTTGCCCTTCTACCATGATGCTTCTGATTTGGAACCAGCTGAGCATGGACTGAAACCTCTAAAACCATCACCCCAAACAAATCTTTCCTCTTACAAGGTATTTACATCAAGTATTTGTCCCCAGCAAGTGAAAGTTAACACACAGCTATTGAGAAGGACTGGGAAAAAAATGAAAATGATGGAGAGTTTGAAAAACATTGGATTGGAATTATCGGTATTGAAAAGAGACAGAAAATTAGATTAAGAAGAAATAGAAGGAGGAAAGTTTGGTGATTTTCTATTTCAGCTTTTGCTTTGCCCTGGTCAGTTTATGTCTTCATGAAGTCATATGATTACAATTATAAGGAATTTCTTTTGAAGAAGCAAATTTCCACCTTTTTTCTGCATTTAAGCTTCTCCAGTCCCTCCACTTTTGTTGCTATCCCTGTTCTGTGGAGAGAATTTCATATGGGAAAATAATTCAATGACTCACCCCACCCATTAAAGATTTGAAAGTAATTCCTGTTTAAGGAACATTCCCACATTGGCTAAGCACATTTTCTTGGGACTGTGCTGATTTTCCTGGAACTTTTACAGCTCTGCCTTCTGTGTCGCTGCTCTCCTTCACACTAAGCTGTTCTCCGATAAGGTGCAGCTGGGGAATCTGCAGCTCCATGGCCCAGTCACATTTCCACCTCAGTTAAGTTAATTGAGAGAAGGCTGAACATATTTCTTAATTACGGCTACAAAGTCCTTGGTGGAAGAATCCCCCAAATCATGGAAGAACAGTCTTTTCTGCTTAAATGGTTCTGAAAATGGTTCTGATACTTAGCCACGAGTCACAAATCAGTGAGAACGCAGCCTCCACCTGATGGGGTTTTAAGAAGGGACAAGGACAACTCAGGATGGGGTCACAAAACAAGAAAAGCCTGAGGGAGGTCAGGGGCCAGGGAAGGAGTGTGGCCCCAGCTCTGGCCTTCGAGCGCTTCCTCGGGCTCAGCACTGTTTTCCTGCACATCACATAGGCTGTGACGGAAGAAAGGTTGACTATTACCTTTGAAACGGTTTTGCAATTTTAAGGTTGTAAACAGATATAAGGCATTATTCACAGAGAGAAACAACCACTGAATTTAGATCAAAATACTCATTGGGCTTAATGCAAATGTGATAACTTTGGTTTTATGGATACTTCAGTCTTTGTTTGCTTTGGATATCACATCATTATTAATATCTAATAGATCTGTAGAATTTTAGAAGTGAAAGTTACCTTAGGAGGTGATTAGGCTCAATTTTCTCATTTTATGTACAAAAAAGCAAAGGTTCGATGAGATTAAATGACTTACCCGAGGTCACTTAAATTATTAATACTAAGTATGGAGTTCTTAAATGCTTCTTGGCCTTGAAAAATCTTCCTTGTGTGACTATAAAAGTAATAAACTGTAGAAAAATTGGGAACATTATAAAGCTAGAAAAATAAATTAAAATTATGCATAATGTAATTCAGAGATAAGCATTCTGATAATTTCTTACTTTTTATAGAAACAGATACAGGGTTTTTTCACTAAAATTGGGATTTTATTTTATGAACAGCTTGATAATCTCCTCTTTCAGTCATCATTAATATGTTGAAACCTTCCTCTGCTATTAAAAACTTCTCTAGACACGTTTTTAATAAAGAACAATACTCTATGCTGGCATGGTCCAAAAAGTATACACCTGTGGTCACTGTTGAAAGTGGAAAAAATTAGATCTTTGTACTTGTTTTTAAACTAATCTATTCCATTTCTTTATCAGTTTTCCTTATTTTGGGTCACATTATTCTTTCCTAGAGATTTCTAAATCTTTTTTACTGATTCTCTTTTACCTTCCTAAACAAGAGCATTCATGTGTTCTGACTTTTGTTATGCTGCAGTCATTATTATGAATCTCCCCTCACCATGGACCTGTAACGTAAGATAAGTAACTTGTCCAATATTACATGGCTGTAAGAGGCAGATTTGCTATCAAGAACCAGCCTTGCCATACCAAAACAGCACTATTCTTATTACATCACACTCCTTTTCTGTAGAGCAGAGATGAAAAAGTATACTTTCTATTCAAATTGCTAGAAAACAGAGAATTTTACAATTTATCTAGTAAACTACAAATCAGTATCCTGTATCTTTTACTTTTATTTTGATTCTCTTTAATACCTGGAATTGAAAATGGTGACTATGGCCAACTGTGTTATTGACATTCAGTTATTAATTCTTGAACTTTCTTATTTAAGCCACAGCGTAGTTAAAGATTAATGAACAACTTAATAATATATTTATTATGATTGCTGTTGCCATTTTTCACTACTAAGTGGTTTTCTAGAAAGAGGATTTTTACATTGATTTGTGCAGATTTGTCTGATCTTTGGAACACAATACTGTCTAGCTAAAGGAAACATAACTGACAAATAACTGTATACTCATACCTTTGGTATATGTGAATGTTTTTCTTATTTTAGTCCCTATGATTGTTCTACTTTGAGATTTCACAAATCTCAGTGAATAATTTAAAAAAGAAGATTAAAAAAAAATGTTCAACATCACTGGTCATTCGAGAGATGCCGATGAAAACAACACTGAGATTCTACCTCACCCCAGAAAGTAAGAAATCATCCTGGGCCAGGGATTTAGCTCAGTGGTTTCATAGCCTGCTGCACAAGCACAAGGACCTGAGTTCAATTCCCAGTACCAAAAAAAATAAATAAAGAAAGAAATCATCCAATGACAAATGCTGGCGGGGGTGTGAGGAGAAAGGAACCCTTCTCCATTGTTGGTGGGAGTGCAGACTGGTGCAACCACTGTGGAAATCCGTGTGGAGATACTTCAAAGAATTAGGCTTAGAGGTCCCATTTGACCCAGCTATCCCCCTGGTGGGTATCTTCCCAAAAGAATTAAAAGAATCATATGAAAGAATCATAGCATAGCGATATATGTGCACCCATGTTTATAGCGGCACAGTTTGTAATAGCTAAAGCTTGGAAACAGCCTAAGTGCCCATCAGCTGGAAACTGGATAAAGAAGATGTGTTTTTTTTTTTTTAATAAAATGGAGTACTACTCAGCCATAAAGAATGAGAAACTAGAGTCATTTATAGA
This sequence comes from Heterocephalus glaber, assembly GCF_000247695.1. The sequence goes on from NW_004624798.1 coordinate 6,760,024, forward strand.
TAAATGGATGCATATTGAGCCCATCCTCTTAAGTGAAATAAATAGGACACACATGTGTAAATACCAAATAGTTTTTCTAGTGTGAGAAATAGAGTGTAATTAAGGATACACACGGATGAAATGGACTAATAACATATTTCTCGGATTGTGTTTCCATCGCGTGTCATATGACCGTATCGAAATTTAAATTAGACAGAAGCTTGGCTTATGTGGAGTCTGCTAGCTACCTGGAGTTTTTTTCTAGACCATTATTTGTTCAATGTTGGTTTTGGGGATCTTTCTGAAACAAATCACATCCTCTGATGTCTTGTTGGTGCTTGAGATACTTTTTTAAGTTATATGGAAAAATGTTTAAGTGCTTTTTGTTTTGATTGAGTTCTACTGTATTTTTAATATTATTGTAGTTTTTTTCCCTTGCATTGTTCTTATTTGAGTGGTTTAATTTTTGTATGTGTGTGTGTTTGATAATAAAGTTATTAAAAAAAGATTTAAAGAAAGCACTGTAAAATAAGTTGGACATATGTAACATTTATTCTTATTTCACTATACTTTTATTTAGAAAATAAAAACATTTAAACATAATTACAGATTTGTATTTTAAAATATAAGAAAATTTCACTAGTAGAAAATATTCTAAATATTAAATTCATTCTTAAATGAATTTTTTAGATATTAGATAGTGATATCTGAACACTAAATCCCACCAGGTGATGAACAAATTGAATGCCTCTATATGTTTGCACATCTAGTCTGATATATTCATTTTTAAGGATTTCTGCAAAGTCATCATTAGCTTTAAATATGTGAAAATATTTACATATTTTGTCATTCACTTTCCCATTTTGGTCTGGTTTTGATTAAATTTCTTCCTTTGGGAAATGGCCATATTTCTTTTCAGTAATTGAACATTTTTACAGTACCTCGCATTAGAGTAATTTAGTTTCACCACAGATTTAAGGCATCTAAAAATATTAAAAGGGAAAAAAATCAGAAGAGAATCCAAAGATCTCCCAATAATTTGAAAGTGGCTGGCATTCAAGTCAAACATTTTATGGGCTGATGGAATCTTTGTTAATTGTGTGAGACATTTGGCCTTTACTGGAAAATGGAGTTTACATGTAGCTAAAGATGACATCTTGAAGATCTGAACTTTACCATCGTAAGGATGCTTCTTGGAAAACTTTTCAGTTTTATGTTTCTAAATGGACAGCATCTGTCTATTCAGTGGCGATCGAAAAGTGCTGCTAGAAAAAAGTGTTAGAAGACATAGCTGCTAAAATCTATGTATTCTCCAATCATGATTCTTGCTCCCTTAGTAGAAAGGATTTGCATCACAATCCAGTCAACGGATGGGTTTCCCAGAGGACCCCAGGTGCACAAAGCACAACAGATGTGATGCTGCTTGCTTTCAAAGTGATTGGAAATTATTTTTAAATTATAAACTTTCCGGAAATGTCTGGTGGTCATTACATGGGGATAAAAGTGAGATCTCTCCCTGTTGTCAACGCCTGAGAGAAAATAGAAAAAAATAAATAGATGCAGATCAGCTGAATTTTATGTTTAGCAGAGTTGCAGAGGGGATTTGGGAAATCACAAGTTCAATCGAAGTCATTTGGATGAAATCTGGAGGAAGGGTTATTAGAATGGAAGTAGCTGGGAAAGTTCTGTCTTATCACCATGCTAAGTGGCCCAGACGATCTTATTGTAAAATAAATGCCACCCTCCCTGCTCCAAAATTTTAAAAAAAGGACCTGTGTTCCTCCAGGATGTGAATATATAAACCCAGGTGCTGTATGTGTTGTGGAACCAAAAATATTCTGGGGCGTCCCTGGAATACCAACGGATATACCAGGCTTCACTGCCTTTACGTTGTCAGCTGTCAATCAAAATAACTGTTCTGTTTCCAAGCTCATACCATGAAAAAACTGAACAGAAAAAGAGGAAGCAAAATTCCTCTTATGTAAGTTCCTTTTTAGGTACATTTTTCTAATATTGAAAACTAACTGATCACATTTCTTTGCCTGCTTAAGTAATTTTTATTTTATTTAATAGAAAGGAATTAATTGATCATTATAACACTTCTGTAAATTGATAAATTACAGATTTATATTTATAAATTTAATCTATACCAAGCTCTTCTGCCTTCCTCTCTGCCAGTGGATATTGTGAATTTCCTGACTCTGATTTCCTCTGCAAAGCTGAGTATTTGGTAAACCTGGAAGCCTGGGGTGGAAGCAGTATACCATAAACATAGATAGCATCTCCCTTCCTGGGAGTTGGGAGCAGCAAATTCAACAAGACCTCGAATCTTTCTTCTCTGATTTCAACATTGCCTCTGTGGGTCATAGAATTCACAGAAGGAGAGAAACGGGAAGGGAATAGAAACAGCTAGTGAAGTTTTACACATGAACCAAATTTGATGGAATAAGTAAGGATGGGGCCTTAAGGAATGACATATAACATTCCGAATTCTTAAATAATTCATCATCAATGTCTAAGACACACTGAAGGCTTTCTATGTTGTAAACTTTATTTTTGTAGTGGCTTATTGAGTCTCACAAAATCTTTTTTAGATCCACTGAGGTTGGTACCATCGGTTCTTCCAGGCCAAGATACTGACTTCCAAAGTCATTATGGAACCTGCTAAGACACCACAGCTGCAGGGCAGAGCCCCAGCTGTCCCAGGAGACCTGACTGGAGTCTGGCCTCCCATCCCTCTTCCATCCCTGTCCCATGCCTCTGTGAGACGTCAGTGTCGCTTTATTGACTGTCTACATATCCCAGGCTGAGCATAAGGCAGTGAACAAAACTGACGAGATCATTGTCTGTGTGGGGCTCAGGCCAACATTTCTGAGTTCTGCAGGAATTCATTTTTAAGTGCATTATAATGTTAACATTTTGGTCATATTTTATGAGTCTCCGTCATCTTTTCAAGGAGGAACACCCTATGTTTTTAAAAACCAGCCACCTTGCAGGAAGCAGAAACCCAAGGCAGGCACGGGCCCAGAGCTGGACGGTGCCCTAGGATGGGTCATGAGCTAGGCACACTGGGTTTTCGGCAGGAGCTGGGTCTGGGCAGTACTCACGCTTTCTTGCGGGCTCTCTGGAGAAAAGGAGCCGATGTTTATTAAGGGAAGTGGCTCACACACTCATGGGGCTCTGAAGTCCTGATGGCTGCGGCCCACAGGTTGGAGAACCAGGAGGTCCAGTCCTAGTCTGCAGGCCCGGGAGTCTAGGGCGAGGGGAAGCTCTGATGGCAGAGCTCTGGAGAGGAGGCTGACTGGGAGCCAGAAGGGGGAGGAAATTTGTCTTTTCTCTGCCTCTCTGTTCTGTTTGGATCTTGGGTGAATTAGCGATGTGGGCCCTCATTCCTCACTTGCTCACTGACTCAAGTGCTAACGTCTTTGGGAAACACTTTCTCAGGCATAGTGAGAAATGATGCTCTCACTAGCTCCCTGGGCTCCCCTTCACCCAGGCAAATGGGCCCAGAAAATTAGCCATCGTGTCACCTACCAAACAGAATCCGAGTCTGTCTGTCGGCTGCCTGTGTGGCTTGGCTGTAACTCGGAGCCTGGCCACTGAGGAGCTGACGAGAGGGATTCCCACCTTGGCTTCCAGCCTCTCAGAACTGGAACCTGCAGTGGTGAGCTGCTGGCTCCCAGGCTTTCACAGGAGAACTGAGCTTCTGGGCCTCTACTCTTCGGTGATAAAGCTAAATGGCACCATTTTCTGTAGCCTGACCCAGCTTGCTTTATTACAAGGTATTTCTATTTATGATTTGTATTCAAAGGAGGACTAAAGTGGCCTACATGATAAACACATGTGAACCAGGACATTAAAAAAAGACACATAAATGCAGTAGGCATACTGATGGATTAGGAAAATCAATTATAAAATGGTTTGCCTTCTCAAATTGAATGTGAGGGTACAAAACAGAATCATCATCACCATAAATAATAGCAATAGCTGCCTTCAGCTGTTTTGGCCTGTGGTTTGGTGGAAGTTCAGCTCCACATTTTCTAATCTCACTTGACTTTGTATTTTCAGTCGGAGACAAGCACACACTATGTTTCCTTTTACGGAGCCTCTTAATTTGAAACTGGATTAACCAAAGCCTGTGTAATATTTGTGTATGATTCACATTGGTGTTATTTTCAGCATCCATCTCTAATACCTCTAAATCTTCAGTTGTAGTTCCTGGAAAATCAAGGAAGAATTTCTACTGGGTTTCTACATTCATTCAAATGAATAGTAATTGAGAAATAGAGTCATTTTAATAATCTTAGTCAAGCTCATGATTCTCAGTAATATAATACTGATGAATCTCAAATTTCCATCTCTAATGCTGATCTCCCTGAGCTCAGGTTAGTACCATCCCTCTCCCCACTCACTGTCTCTTTTGGGTGTGTACTAGTCATCTAACTCAGGGTGCTCAACATAGAATTACTGATTTCCATCCACCTGTACTTCTCCACATTGTCCCCGATGTAGTAAATAATATTAGTAGCCCACTAGGGTCCATTTAGCATTTCTCTTTGGTTTCCCATGTGCATATTTTGGACAGATTCCAAAATATATCCAGAATCTGATCTCTTTTTAGTTTTTACCATTTCTTCTGTTCTACTATCTTTGTCTAACACATCATTTTTCAAAATTATTTCAATAGCCGATCCAAAGCCGATCTTTCTGTGGAATTCTGTTCTTGAATTCCAATATTGGTTCTTTGCCCCAAGGTCCAAAATCCTTAAAAATCTTCCTATTATATATCAATTCTTCATCACAACTTTCATTATCTTACTCGATGTGGCTTCTTCATCACATTCTCTGCTGGCTCTTTCTCAGTCTTTTTGACAAATGTGCTATCTTGTAGTTTCTTAAAATGGTAAACTCTTTGTCACCTAAGGACTTTCTGTACACTCTTTCGCTGGGTTTTTCCTTCCAATGACACCAACATGGATCACTTTATTTAGGTCCATGTGCAAATATCACCTTATCGGAGTGCTCATCCCTCTCCTTCTAGATCTATAACCTGTTCCACCATTTTCTCTGTTTCTGTAACTTGTCCTGTGCTTTTCATAGTGCCTATTACTACCTGCATGCAGATAAATAGCCAATAGACAATAGATACATAGATAGACAGAGCCATCTTGGATTGTGAACTCCAGGAGGACAATGTCTTTGTCTTGTTTTCTGATGTGTCTTGCAGACTTTAAACAATGTTTGGAACTTTGTAACTACTCAGTAAATATCTGTTGAAGTAAAAACACATCATAATTTGCTGGAGTAGATTATGTGGTTTATGCATTTATCATATCTTCATTATTGGCTTCTCGCTGTTACTCTTCCATCTGCAGTTATCATGATGCTTAACTGCACATTTCAGGTCTAATAGTGATGTGGTGGGTAGGAAAAAGGAGGAACAGCTGGCGCTGGATGTTTTGGATGGAAATGTTTGAGTGCTAGAGAAGCAGTGGGCTTCAGTGTGCCAGTGTAGGCAGCAGCCATTCAGGAAATGCCTCTCCATGCCCCTGCGGCCCAGGTTAAACAACAGCAGGGGACTCCTGAACCCACAGGGTGTGTACAGCTTCCCTGGCCTGGCTCAGCACCCAGCACGGTCTATCTTTTACCATGTTCACTGCCAGGTCACCCCTGACACTGAAGGAGCTGCTCAGACCGCATGGTGAACTCAGGAAACCCAACCATCTGGTGCACACGGCAACAGGATGAATCTAGATTTTCTGTTTTGCTGGCCTAGGCGCCAGCTTGTTTGTAGGCTTTTTTGATGCCACTTGTGATGTGGCTGAAAATACTGTAAGCTCAGCTCATCTTTAAGGTACATTTGATGGCTCTTAATTTCTTTTCATGTTCTCAACCCAGTCAGCTAAGCCCCAGGCCTTTCACCAGTCCCGCCACCCGAGGCGCGCTGTGAGGAACACAGCCTGTGTCAACTTGAGCTGGCCGCAGCCTTTGGCTGTAAAGTCTTTTGATGACTGCAATGCGGAAGGGCTGCTAGCACAGCCACACTCGCGTGTGCCCGTCAGCCACCACTGCAAGTCACTTTCAGGTTGGATGTTGAGGGTGATCACCCCACACAGGAACTAAGGTTGGGTCTAATGGCCCAGGACTGAGTTTTGCCTGTGCTGACCCTGGTATCCACTATCTGAAGAGTCAACATCTGGAAAAGTGAAGATAGTGCTCTATAAAATTCCCATTAATTCTTTTTGGTAGACTTCTGGAGTAGGAATGTCTGGAGTATGAATATGTTAAAATGTAAGAGAATTTATTAAATACACTTAAAGATGAACTGTATCATGTCTCTGAATTAAAATGTGTGAGGTTCATTGGGGAAAATAATCCATTGATCACAGCACAGAAGTATAATAATTGCTAACGTGGGTGATATATTGCAGATTACAAATCATTTTCTTGTAATTTTTTGATTCTTATAACAATGTTGTAACACAGGTGGTGAACAGCATTTTATGCTGGAAAAAAATGAGATGGAAAGAGATTTGGAGATTTCCCCAAAATAACTCTCATTCAGAACCAGGGCTCTCAAAGGGTCTCCTGGAGGCTCTTTTCCCAGTTGCATCATCTAAGTGAAGAAAAGGCGATTTGTGTTAAAAATCCACGCCTTAGTTAAGAACGGTGTAAAATGTTGCTAAGTGGAATACTATCATTTCCATTGCTTTTCCACTTCCAGAAATAAAAATACCATATTTTCAAGACAATTTATGATTTTGCCTTAAGGAATAAGGAAGAGAAATGTATTTTTTAAAAAACACTGGGTTTGTGAACTATTATTTGAATAATAAAAATTATTTTATGTTAAAGCTGTTTTTATTTTTCTGTGTTTTATATTATTATCCAAGAGGAAACTATATTCATGTTTTGGCTTATTTAATTTGGTTGCTTATGTAACAAAAAATTGCAGACATTTTGCAAAATATAGAAAAAATTTAAATGTGGTCGAGCTTGCTGTTCAATAATTTTATTGTTATTTTTTCCCTTCTTGTCTTAATTTTAATTTTCATTGGCCCATGTTTGCAGTACATATTGATTATATTAATTGTGGGGATTTGATACATGTACAGAACAATTTTCTTTGGTTCTCTCCTCCTCCCCTCCCTCCCCTTTCTTCTGTCTGTTGGTCTCCTTTTAAATATTCAAGGTTTGTTGCTAATTGGTGCAATGTCATATTCGCTAGAAGATGAACATACATCTGGAATCAGGATCTTCTATAGGATCCGCATTTAAGGCTGGGCCACAGTTATTTAATGTTCATTGGCCCTCACAGACTGCTGCAGCCTTAAATCACATTTTACTTTATTGTTCCTTTTCCCTTGAAGTATTTATTACCTTATATATTTCCATCATCCAGCACTTCCTTTATATTCGTCCATATTGTTATTTATTATGTTTTCACAATGTCATAGGGATCTGATGTGTGGAATGGCTTCCTTAACACAATTAAATACACCTGGCAAACTGCATGAACTACTAAATTCCAAGAGTTTACCTTCAACCACGCTAAGATGATACATTATCGACACTTTCCTCCTAACCTCGACTGGAAGATGCTATCCACTGGAGAAACCCCCTTGGGCTGACTCATGTGGAGCACCATAACAGACCATATCGGGCTGCTGGACTCAAACAACTGGTTTGCTGCTGTTATAAATGTGCGTCAGAGGGGAAGATAAGCATTTTTTCCTCAGGAGGGCTCCCCCACCTGCCCTTCCTTATACATTTTTCATACAGTTCTAACAATCTTAGAATTTCTGACAAAAGATAGTGGTCAGTGTATAGTTATGCAGTTTCAGGTGATGCTTGTGAGGTTTAATGATGTGTTTGGCTTTGACCAAGACTGGAAGGTAGCAATTTCTCAGTAATTCAAAAGTGTACATTACAGCATCCTTTTATCTTGGAACGTTTTGTAATCCTTTCCTCAAAAGATTTTGATTTAATTCAGTGTTTCTCTCTGCTTGTGTGAAAAGTACTTTTAGGCCTAATAGAACACTACCTAGCTTTGCTATCAAGGGAAAATCACATTAATTCTGATCTCCTGGCTCTTAGTCAAATAACCTCCACCTTCATCAGTCCCTAATTGTGCACCTCCTGCTTTTGGGGAGCCCATAAGGTGCTTTTTTTCAACCCCTACTCGTCCCTCCTGTCATGAATCCCTGTAATTTTCGCTGACATCATCTGGCACTCAGTTATATCCTACCTTCCAGATGCAAGCTACCTAAGTGCTTCATATCTGTAATTGCGTGAAGATCGCGAGTCCTTTTCCTGTTTTTCATGTACAGTCTCCACGTCGTCCCTTCGTGTAATTCTCGTGGTTGCTCAGACACCACCTGAGGAGTGATTAAGTTATACTGTCTGCTCTTCTTACACTGAAGATAATCAAGTGACAACGGAAAGAGAATAAAGATCCTCAACTTCTAAACAGAGTGTGTAACTTGGGTAAGAAACCTGCTAGTACCTCACAGAAGGACCTAGTTTCTGAAATGCTCGAATTGGTTACAGGACAGATGACCTTAGCGGGTAACAACTCTCCTCATCTTGTCGAATAATGTTGTCTGTGTATTCATCTCTGTTCCTCTGAAGTTGACTGAAGTCCCCTGCAGTTCTGATTATGGTTCTTAGTATTTTAGTAGAAACATTGCCCTGAGTATCCCTTCCGTGCCAGCACTGGAGGTAGAGCCTTCCATAGTGTGACCTTTAATCATGGTGTGTCAACTTGAGCAGATTAAGAAACACCTAGTGGGTTAGTGGACCATGGGTCTGGCGTGTCTGTGGGTGACTGACACGCAGGCCAGCCAGCCGAGGGAGGGAGACCACCCCATTTGTGACTGGTAGCCTGGATGGAAAGAAAAGGGGAAAGAGAAGTAAGTGCCTGGGCTTCTGAAGAGCTCACTATTGTCTTTGGACATGGGCCTCCACCTTCTTCAGCTCTGGGATGCAGACTCGCACCGGGGACCCCAGTGAGCTTCCAGGTCTCCAGCCTTGGGCTGCTGTTGCACCACTGACTCTGCTTGCTCTGCTCTTCCGCCTTCTTGCACTGAGCAGCTGCTGGCTCCTCTGGCTTTCCTGACTCTGATCCTGTACGCCACCCAATAAATCCCCTTGTACAATTCTGGTCCGGAGAACCCTAACTGACACACATAGGTGGTATGGCAACAGAAATCAGAACAAGGTGACACAGTATCAAAAAGCACATGGAATTATTCAGGTAACATCAGTTCTGGAGCCAGAGTGATTAGGTGGAAATGCACGAAAGAGTAAAGAGTCCGCCCCGATGGCTGGGCAGCCAGGGCTGTACAACAGTGAGATGGGAGCGCCATTCAGTCCACAACTTTCACATAGTAGGCGGTGCTGAGCTCGGAAGCTGCTCTATTCCTGCCGACAGCCATAACAGCGTTTAAACCCTTCCCTTCACCCTTGCTGGTAGGGCTGGCTTCGTGGTCTTAGGATATGCAATTGCACAGGACCGCATGCTGAGAAGGGATCAGCTGTTGGCTTAAGTGTGCTGCCATTGTCTTGAAAATCTTAATAATTTTTGAACAAGGGGCCCTGTATTTGCATTCTGCAAATTAGGACAGTGGTCTCCCTTGAAGATAAGAACAAGACTGCATGGAGCTGAGTGGACAGAGAAAGCAAACACAGCTGCCCTGGGAAGGCCAAGCGACTGAAAAAGATCCTGGCCTGTTGCAGAGTGTGCTCCACGCGTCAGGTGTCCGCAGCCCCGAGAGCAGTCACTGCGAAGGGGTAACCAGGACTATGGAGATGCAGTCGGGAAGGAAGCGGCAGAAGCTCCAACCACGAGCCAGGACAGGGAGGACAGTGTACTAACTCTGTGCGGGGGGGGGGGTATTTACATGTATTTGTTCACATATACAGAACGTTTGTTCTCCCTGCCTGGCCCTCTCTCTATACAACAGTAGAGTAAAGCAACTCTCCTTGACTCTCTGTCTGTTTCTCTCTCTCTTCCTGTTTCTGTCCTTCCTTCCTTCCTTTCTTCCTTCCTTCCTTCCTTCCTTCCTTCCTCTCTCTCTTTCCCTCCCTCTCTCATTTCACAGAATGTATTTGGTTGTCCTATCTCTCTATGTGATCACTGTATATGATAAGTAGCCCTGTTATTTTAAAATGTATTTTATTTTAATTTAATTTAATGTTTTTCTGTACCAGGAATTGAAATCAGGACCTTGCACTTGCAAGGCAGGTGCAGTGCCACAGAGCTACATCCTGGCCCCTATGAGCCCTGCTATTTTTGACTTCTCTGGACCCTGGTTTAGTCATCTATAAGAAAGACAAATCAGGCCGGGAATTTAGCTCGGTAGTTCTGGCACCTGCCTCGCAAGTGCAAGGTCCTGAGTTCGATCCCTGGTACAAAAAAGAAAGAAATCATATGCGCCAGTCTATTTGCGTAGTAGTTCTTCTCCCTTTTGGAGGAAGTGAATAAAGCAATAAGCTAGTAATATAGTTTCTAAAAAGACGCAGGCATTGTTACACATAAGAATGTTACTACACGGGGTTCAGAAAATTGTCCCCGTGAGACTCACTCCTGTGACTCTTGTTGGTGGCAGAACATGAATGTGGCTCTGGGTCCCTGTTACCTCAGGAGTTGGCGAGTCCCCTCCTTGAATTCATGGACACAGACAGTGGCTCTTGCAATAGATTTCTTTTCTGTTTTGACGTTGCTGTCCCGTGATCTTTCTTTAATATACTATGCCACCCAACCCCTGCATGGACTCAGTTGTTCAGTTTCTATAGCCATGTATAGTTTATGCTCTGTGAATACTCTGTACAGTACATTTGCACTTTTATAATCTTTTTGTTCGCTTTTAATAACCTCTCTGCAGTTCTATCCTGAATTACACCTTCTAAAATATGTTCCTATTGTGCTTTAAGAGAATTTCTTGGCCCATTATAAAGAAATCTTATGCTTTACTTTCATTTTGCTTGTGCATTTGGACCATTTTGAACTTGAATGGGATATTTTTCTCCAAAGCACCATAAAATGTTTGTGTATTTTTCCTATATGGGGGAACAAATAGAATATGAATCTCAGGAGTCTGTTCTCTTATGAATTGCAGTACTACTGAACAGTGCAGTTTTTATCTGATTTGACTCTTTATAAAATTTTATTTGCATATATTTGAAGAAGTGGTTTGTAGGAACTGCATCAATTATATAAGGGGGAGAAGTAGATCTGTTCCTCTTTCCTTGAAAAAATAATAACAAAATATCTCTTTCCCCATCTTTCTGTACACAACACCACACATAAATATACACATACACCTTGTGCTTATGCACTCAGATACAATCATAAATAATATTATGCTTATATATTTTTTGCATTTTGTATATGTGCACACAAATTCTGAACTTCTGTATAGATAGAGGATGGAAGGATGGATGTTATGCTCTTGTTATTTACCACAGTACACACATAAGAAAAACAAAAAGCTAATTATTAGCTCTGATAGGCTACTAAGTTTTATCTTTAAAGAATTGCCACGTTATAACAGTTTAGCAACACTCAAACTTAGAATGCTAAGCTAATTGTGATAGCCTACATGGTCATTTAATTCTTAATCTCAACATTTGTTTTATCTCCTACTAACATTCTCATGGAAAACAATCTTAATGTCAAAATCAATAATCATCTATGAAATGTGTACCAAAAAAGAGGAAATATGTGACAGCCAAGGAACAAAGTTCTTCCCTGAAAACTTTTATAATTTTGTGTAAGGAAAGGGATCATAATAGAACATGAGTAATCAATTGTTTTACATTACACAGGCCAAGGGAATGGCGTGGAAAACAAGCTCTATGTGTATTTGGAAAATGAAATTTACAGCCATTGGTGAAACTTCTTGGAGAAAATGCAACACTTCCTATTGATGGGGTAGGATGTTTTGAGTGAAACTGAAAATCCTAAGTATCTATACATAAGTCAAAATCTTGTGGGGAGAGTTTTTACACATGGGCTATGGCATTTGTTTTATGTCTGAGCAACGGGAAGGGACTACAGATTTTGAACAGGGTAGTAAACTGCCAAGTATGCATTGAAAAGACACATGGAATTCAATCAGTGATGAGATTCTTAGGAAGTTGTTACCAAAGCTGACCATGAATATGAAGTGCATGTTATACACAAAGATTAATAGAACCTAGATAATGAGGCAATGGGGGATAAGGAATATGAATATTTTGGAAATATCACCAGTGGTTCTAATCTGAAAGAGCATAGTATTCATTAAGAATAGAATATCCAGGGGCTGGGGATTTAGCTCAGTGTTTCCACCGCCTGCCTCACAAGTACAAGGTCCCAAGTTCGATCCCTGGTACCAAAAAAAAAAAGAACCAAAAAACCAAAGAACCCCCAAAAAAGAATAGAATGGTATTTGCAGGTGGCCAAATCCATCTGAATACTTATCCAGGTATCATATGTAGGGAAGATAATTTGATCTCAGCAATTTTTCTTTGTCAAATTGTGTTCTCCTAAAGGGTATGCTGAAGCTCACACTTACACCCAGGTGCCTGTGCAAATGAGATTTTTGGCAATAGGGCCTTCCCATTTGTAATCAGTTAAGATGAGGTCATTTGAGTGGGTCCTAATCTAGGATGACTGATGTCCTGAGACAATTTGGACAAAGAGACATAAAGAGAGGAGGCCCAATGAATAAGAATAAAGAAAACTCCTCAGAGACTCTAAAGACATCATGCATAAAATGTTTCACAATTGTAAAGGAGAACTTCAAAACAAAATGCATGGAGTGCATGTTGTATGTAAAGTATATTATTACCATTTTTTCTATAAATGCATCCTTAAGCAGTAATGATTTTAGGTTCATTATCTGCCTTTTGAGGCCAAGTTCAGTCTCCAGAAGCATTTGTTGAAAGTTATCCTTTTACAGTGTGCCATAAACCAGATGGTGTCTCTTGTCTGCCTGCCCCGTTTCCACATTCCACCAACTTCCCTCTGTCTTCCCCATCTGCTCTCGGAGTGTCAGACTCTGGTGTCTTGTGGAAATCTCTCGAGGTGTGCTGTCCTAGTTCGTGGGATGCTTGGCCTCATCATGGGACAATGGTAGGAAACATTGACAAGGGAGTCCCTTTGAGGGATTCAGGGAGTGAGGAATTGTTTTAGAAGAAACATGGTGAGCGCAGTACTAACAGAGGTGGCTTTGGTTCACTTTGAAGAATGCAGTGAACCCTAAATAAGCTTAGCTCACAGAGACAATGGCAAGCAGGGTCAGGATCCTGGAGATATTTTAAGTGGAATTGGCATGCATGTTGGGTGAGGGAAATAAAAGCTAAAATCCAATAAAACATCACTTATTTTCCTGCACAGGTTGTTTCTAATATGGCCTGGGAGCTCTTTCAGTTGGTTTCTGTGATGTTTTTACAGATTCTTATCATTGTATGTGAGGGGGATTAATGTTTTGCTATTTTCTGATAGTATAAGATACCCTATATTCCCATAGTTCTTAATCCAGTCCTAGAATCAGCTGCTTTTCCAAGAAGCCTTGGTTTTTTTTAACTGATAGTATTATTGTATTAGAAATCAAAATCTGGGTGCTAGTTGTACTTATTGCTACTGGGGTATCATTGCTTTAGGCTCTCTGAAAATACAAGCATAAAAGACACAGGTACATATACTGAATTATGAAGGCTTGTGTGCATGCGTATGTATATTATACACGCATATATGTAAATATATATTCCTACCTATAACTGCATATCACGTATTATTCTAAGCATGAGTTCTACCGATGTCTCCAACTCTAATCTATGACCACATGCATCACTGTAGCCTTCCTTTCCTGCTTATCTGTAGCTTCCCACCACCACAGGGGGAAATCTCACTTGCACTTCTTGCTTTCTATTTGCTTGTGGAATTCCAGCCTATGCGTAGAGCTGTGTTAGAATTGTTATCTGTATCATCACGGGAAACAACCATATCAACTAGAGCACAGTGCTCATGTGTAATTTGCTTTTCTGGGTGGTGGGGGTACTCACTACTGAATCCAGGGCCTTTGCACTGACCTACATCCCCCATCATTCTTACTTTATTTTGAGACATGGTCTTACCACGTTGCCTAGGCTGGGCTGGAATTTATGGTCTTTCTGCCTCAGTTTTCAAAGTGCTGGGATTATAGCTGTGCCAGCAGACCTGGCTCCTGATTTAGTCTCACAGACTCTGCTTTCTCCAGTTACTGATGTCAGAGCCCTTTCTGCTCACCCATGTTAGTGAAATGCCTTCATGCACTTATTATTAAGTTAGATTCTCCTGTCACAGTCCACATAGTTTACCAGGCTCCTCCAAACCCCTAACTGATTTTCTAAAATATTTTCACACATTAAGACTAACTCTTTATACTTTAATGTCTTATGGATTTTGACAAATGCAAAAATCTCATGTATCACCATTATAGTGTCTTGCATAATAGCTCAGCCACCCTAAATTCTCCTGAACTTCCCCGCACTCCCTCCTGATAACCACAGACAAGTCTACCATTGCGGTAGTTTTGACAGCTTGGTCGCTTCCACCTTCTGCAATTGTGAACAATCTATAAATGTTATTTTTTGGTGTGGCTGTAAGGTTACAAATCAGTTGGGTAAATACGTAGTAGAATGCTGAAACATGTAGCCAAACTATGTTTGCTCAGCTTTGTGAGAAACTGAGAAGTGTCTTCCACTGTGGCTGTACCAACTTGCATTATGACCATCAACGAATACGAGTTCTTGTTCCTTCATATTCATGAAAGCGTGATGTTGTCCTACTTTTGAAAAAACATTCCAGTTATTCTATGGTATGTAGAGTTATACTAAGATAATAGTTACGATAAATCTAAGCAGAATATATATTTGTAAATTTTGTCATTCCAGTTAATCAGATATAGGTTTATTTTCCAAGGTGAAAATTAGCATTGATATGTTAAATTTTACAGCACTTCCAAGTATATCCAAAATATGGTGAGACATACTTATGTAGAGGAGCAAAATATAAATCATCAAAAAGGGGTCAATCTAAAGATAAGTTGTGTTTGGGTTTGGGTGTACTTTATGATTTGTTTTGTGATGGCAAATTTAGTACCATAATTATGGTTTTATATATATATATATATATATATATATATATATATGATTCTTAAAGAAGCTACCATAATGATTATATATGTGATTCTTAAAACTACCATAAATATATATATGTATATGTATACAATACAAATATGGCAATACATATATATATATATATATGTAATACATATATATATATATATATGTAATACATATATATTGTCAAAATAACTGATTAGGAGTACAATTCTTATTTGTGTTTTTAATCTACTCTAAATAGTTTGCATTATTTCTCAAATTTAATTTACCACTTTTACCTTTAATTTCATAATTTGGCATTGTGTAGCTTCAAGTTCAGACAAAATTAAAATAGTCCTTACGTTCTTTCTATAAATCAACTAATAGGAGAATATGGGGTGATTGCTGAGGTTTGAGGTTTCAGGAACTGCCTTGGATTAAATTTACAAGATACTGTAATAGGCAAGAAGCAAGAATTGGTTACATAGGATTTTGTATAGAAATATACTAATAAAAGGCTGAAAGTGAACTACATACAAAAGAAATTAAATGTTTATCATGCAAACATACTGATGACTTTTTTTTGTTTTGGTACTGAGGATTGACTATATTGATGACTTTTAAAAGCTATTCCTGATTATGACTGATACAATTCTATAGTATTTCAGTCCTATGTGTCAGTTGGTCTTGATTATTAATTTAGAGTTAATCTATCGGTAAGGTCATAGCTGAATGGGCTACAAAGAGGCAGGGCCGAATTGGAAGAGGTGGGGCATGGGTGGGTGAACTTGCCGACTATGCCTAGCCCTTAACCTTCATACTGGGGTCCTCTCTGGCTTTCTGATTTCTCAGTGTCATGAGTTGAGCTGCTTTCTTCTGGTGCATCCTTCCATCCTGATATTCCTGTCATGAAACAAGCTGGCCATGGACTGCAACTCCTGAAACTGTGAGCCACAGTAACCCTTTCCTCCCTTCAGTTGCAGAGGCTGGGTATTTTATCTGAGTGACAGAAAGCTGACCAGTAGATCCATGGGATGACAGAAATGTTTTGATCTTTATTCATTATAATCATGACTATATTATTAAAATTTAAGATAGCATATTTTCATGAGCATAAAATTATTCTTGATACACACATTTTCATTCATGTGCAATGCAAATTTTGGAGAGAACAGAAAATGTTATCAGTATCATTTTATTTTATTTAGCCCTATCATTTGAAAAAAGACAACTAGAAAGTAAAGTTAGAAGATTCCCAGATGATCCAGTAGGAGTTATAATTGATTTTAACTAATTTTATGTTATTATTTATGGTGCTTTTTTTCAGCTCAGTTGACTTTCAGCTCACTCCAGCTCACTCCCTTCTCTCTATCTCATTACATTACTGATATTTCTGAGGGAGGTATAATTTAAATAATGGCAGTTTGTTAATGATGTGTGAATCGCTCGCTACTATTGCTCTAACCACTAACTGGTGTTTTATACCATCCAGAAGTGATGTAAATATTATGAAATAGCAACTTAAAAATAAATGCCATACATAGTGCAATAACATAAAGAGAGAGAAATCAGCAACTTGGGCAGGAACTGATGAGGAAACACTGACTTCTCATTTAAGGTGAGCCAAATAAGTATGCGAAGTCCTAAGCTGGGCTCTTGGCATTGTGGTCTACTTCACTGTGACAATTACCTTCTTCAGAGTCCCAAACCAGGTACTGATAACAGTCAGCAACGACAAGGATCACAAGTTTGAATCCAGCTGGGGCAAGCAATGACTTATTTAGCAAGGCCCCGTCTCAAGATGAAAACTATCAATGGCCTGGGGATGTAGCTCAGAGTGAAGGCCCTGGATTCAATCCCCAGTACTGCAAAAAAAAAAAAAAAAAAAAAAAAAATTGTGAGCTTAAAGCTAACATGAATAGTTCCAACAATGGTCTCCCAAGACTACATACCTAATGATACTCCTACTCCTCATTTAAGGTTTGTTCCTGATTGCCTGCTTTCTGCAGCACTGCAGGAGTAATAAAGAAACGCCACTAGGTATTTGATGCTTATCATGCAGTGAAGAAACGTGAATGATCAATGTGCTAAGAAAACCTTTCGTGACTAATGCGTAAAAAAGAGTCATCCTCAGATCTCCCTACAATTTCCTGAGAGACCAAACTGTCCTATAATCTGAGAATGGATTTAGGAATCTAATGTGAGAACGGAACCATACAGGCATTAGAAGAATATATGAGTAAATTACTCTTTAGCATAGTTGAAGGGAAAAGCTTTCTGTGATTCAAAGTTCCAGAAGTAGAGATAGGCTAAACAAAATTCAATTTTCCCTTATAACAAAAGACATCATAAACAAAGATAAAAGTCAGTGGAAGAGCAGGATGGTAATATTTACAAGATATGTAGCAGACAAGGGGCTAATATTGGGAATAGAAAATATTCCTAAAAATCGAGGATGTACCCCTTACTCATTTTCCCCAAAGGCAACAATGCCAACAATTGTAAAATATCACAACCACACCATTGATATTAATGTATTCTGATGATTGTATTGTTTGGTTTGGGTTCACTTTTACTCATTTGTGTCATTACTTTTAAACTTGGATCACTACACAAAAATTAAGTTTTTGAATCTGTCTCATCCAAATAATGGGGAATCATGAGACCACACAGCTAGGCTCTTGTAAACATGACATCAGCTAATCATGTAGCACGGGGTGTGACACACAGCAACTGCTCATTGAGCCCCTCTTCCATGCCATCACAGGGGCCCCATTCTGTTTTACATACCTCCCTGCCTTATCTCCGTGTCCACCTTCCCTTCTAGTTTTCATTTTGACAAGCTCTGTCCTACTCCATCTGCCTGAAGAAGCCAGTACCTTTGCTCCTTGCTCATTTTCAATGGCTCCTAATATGTAGCTCAGTACAAAGGTGCTGGGTTCAATTCCCAGTACTTCTCCCCAAAACAGGTTTGTTTGAGGAAAGGAAGGGAAAGTGAAAAGAATTAATGTACATGTACCAACTCCCCATGATGGATATAATCATTATGCACTGCAAACATGGACTCATAAAAATAAAAATATTTAAAAAGAAAAAAATAATTGAGGGAGACTATTCCCATTTAATTGATAAATGGATGGTAGAGAAGCTGGGCCTTTATTCTGCTGAGTTCATGGCAAAGAAAGATCTTTTTCTTTCATCTTTTTTTTGAACACCTATAGAACTTTTAGGAGAAATACCTTATTAAATGGAAGTTAGATCATATGACACTATATTATTCAAATGTTAATTTATTCCTACGTATGCTAAATAAAGTAAGCTTTTAAAGTCTTGCCTGGGAATCATTTATTATATTTATTCTAATAACAAATATTAATTTAGTACTTGCTGCATGTTCATTATTTACATGGACATTCAATTGGGAACTCTATAGATATTGTTGCATGGATACAACTTATAGCTATATAAACACTGTTTATTGGTATTTATTGTTATACATATATATAGAGTAAATTGAATGACTCAAAATTGCTCCTTAGAAGGATGGCAAGCAGATAATTTGCAATAGCCATAAATAAAGTAGAAATCTTTATTTTTCTGAAGCTTTTATCTTAACTTTATATTTGGAATAGTGCTCTGGAGTTTAAACAACTGATTGCATTTTCAGAATACAACCCCATTGTAACCTTTAGAATATTCTTGCTTTAAAGAAAATGTAATGGACAGGTTTGTGTAGTAAAGGCAAAATAACCGCTTGTGAAACCTAATGGAAGATGAGAAAAAATTTATAAAGTCCCTTCTTTAAAAGGGAAATAGAACTATATTAGAATATGTAAACATTGCAAGATCCTGAGGTCTAAGCAAGTGAAAGCCTTTAAAAATAGCACAAGACCAAAGTCAGAAGCCAGTTTTTCAGTATCCAAATAGTATTTTTATGCATTGTGCTGGGTGTGGGAAGATATTGGGCAATTCAAAAAAGGATACTTAACATGATGTTTACTTAAAAAACACAGCTGCTTGTACTGGCAAATGAGTCTGTTATGGCTTAGATCTAGAATGTCCTCCCAAAGTCTCATGTGTTCCAAGGTGGGACTTTGGAAGGTAATTTGATCATTGGAAGCACTATCTCATCAGTGGGTTGATCCACTGATGAGTTCAGAGCTAAATGTTTTATGGGAAAATGGGGCCAGGTTGGAAGAGGTGGGTCCCTGCCTTTGAAGATTGTCTTCTTCTCTCACTTTTTCCCCTGATCTCTGTTTCCTTCCATAAGGTGAGCATGTTTTCTCCTCTATTCCCTTCCACTATGCCATTTCTGTCTTGGAGTCAAACAACCGTGGACTGAATTCTCTGAAAACTATGAGCCAAATTAAACCTCTCCTCCTTTAAGTTATAGATGTTGGGATTTTTTTTTTTTTTTTTTTTTAGCAATGAGAAATCCAATACAGGAAATTGGTACCAGAGAAGTGAGATCATTGCTGCAATTGCACCTGACTTTGTGCTTCACAAGCCTTTGGAAATGGTTTGGAGGAGTTTGGAGATGCAGGCTAGAGAAACCTTAGAATGATATGAGCAGTGATTGATACATGATATTGGTGGGAGCTCAAAAGGCCAGAAGGCCAAAAGAAATGTGGACAGCTTCAGGAGATTTCAGCTGGGAATGAGAACTCTGTCAGAAACTGGAATACAGTTCATGCCTATATCATGTTGGAGAAGAATTTGTCTAAATTTTTCCCGTGTCCTAAAACTTTGGGTGAGGCTAAATTTAAAGGTGATGGGCTAACTAATCTGGTGGAAGCAAATTCAAAGCAGCCCAATATTCAGGCTGTGGCATGAATACTGCTGGCTGCTTTTGACCAGACTTATAGTGAGAATCAGGGGTAAAAATAGAGCTGAAAAACTGGAAAACTTAAATTTTGGCTTAGAAGGAACCATGTGTAAAGCTGGGGCCAAAAGAGGTGTGATTGTGATTGCTAAACAGATCAGGGTCATTAAAAGGGAACCAAATACTTTGTATAGGAACAAAAAGAAAGATGTCTTTAGATGTCTAAAAAACCAGTAAGACCTCACCCACACCAGGCTTAAAGCTACAAAACTGTAAAGCTTTCATTTGAGAAGAGAGTGCCTGAGACTGTCACTCAAGAAAGGCCTCTTACAGAGCTAGTTCCTTGGGCATCCTGGCATTTACAAGTCACTACTGCTCATGCTGACAGCCAACATTGGCATTGTCCATATGATGCTGCTTTTACTGGCATGTGGAACACAAGAGCTGCGAAGTCACGGAGGCTTCTGCCCAGATTTCAAAGGAAGGCTTAGGAGGTCCCACAGTGTGCCTTTGTGAGTAATGGGCCATGTGTGAGAGGAGTGAAGGAAGCTGAAGGTGAGTTGGGCCCCCAGGGAGTTGGAATGGTTTGAGGAAAGATGGAAGCAGTGAGCAGAGCCAGCCTGAGAGAGGGGCCAAGTTTGCTGCAACCAGCAAGGTCAAAGCTCAAGGCTGCCCGAGCCCTTTGCGGTTCACATCTGGCCACAACCTATCCTGTGTCGGATGCGGAGCTACAGGATTTAATATATGCCCTGCTGGTTTTCAGGTTTGCTTTGGTTAAATTCCTTCTATCTCTCTATTTTCCCTTTTTGGAATGAAAATGTTTGCCTTGTACTTTGGAAGTATGTAATTTTCTTTTTGGTTTTTATATTTTTTTACAGGTAAGAGTATACCTTGGGTCTCAGAGGAAACTCTGGGCTTGACTTTTCAGCACTCCTAAACTGCTAGTACTTCTGGTGACTCAGAACAGGACTGAATGTATTTTACATACTGAGATGGATTAGAACATTTTGGGGCCCACAGGAGGAATGTTCAGATTTATATCTAGAATGTCCCGCAAAAGTCTCATGTGTTTCAGAGGTGGGGCTTTTGGAAGGTGATTGTGTCGTGTGGGACCACTCATTAGTGGGCTGTTACACTGATGAACTCATGGTTACATGTGCTATTAGGAGGGTGGGCTGGTTCAAAGCGAAGTGTCACTGAGATTCTGGTTTTGAAGGGTGAATCTCCATCCCTGGCTCCTCCCTTTCCCCCCTGCTTCCTGGTTGCCATGGGGTGTGCAGCTTGATTCTTTCATGCCTTGCTGCTATGCCTTTTCTACTACGAAGCCAACCAACTGTGGATCGAATCTTCTGAAAACTATGAGCCAAATTAAACTCTTCTCCTGTAAATCTTGGGTGTGGTGTATTTTGTCCAGGTGATTGGAAAGCTAATATAGGGCTTCAGTCATAAAGAAAAAAGGAAGAAAAAAGGAAGACACAAGACGAAATGCCCTCATAGACTGTAGGCTAATTGAGCAGATTTGGTGAGAGTGATACACAAAAATGTCATTGCAGGGGTGGGGATTTAGCTCAGTGGTTCTGCCACTTGTCTCGCAAGTGTAAGGTCCTGAGTTAGATCCCTGGGACCACACACACACACAAAATGCCATTGCAGTTCATTAAAGACCTTTGATCTTGAAGTAATAAAATAATGATTCAAAGAGAGCAGCTCCATCTGAGAAATTAGGGCAGACTGACTACATAGAAGAAAAAAGAAAGCTAAGGCCAATATGTATGAAATGTTCGTGAGAGCAAGGGAAATACTAAACCTAGAGAAACTCACCCAACCAACTGTGCTGATGTCACTCATGCATTTACAGCTTGAGCCTTTTATACAAGGCATGATCAAAATTTATGGTAAATACTTAAATAAAAATATTATTGTAGTGAATGATACATTGCCATTAGTCCTCCTCTAAATATATCCCATGCATCAAACACACTTCTCCCATCATATTTACCATTTTCTAAACCAATCTTGGAAGTCCAGTTTTGTGAGTATCTTTATAGGGTGTGACAAAAAGTATGGTGAGAGCTGCTGCTGAATGCATCCAGCAGAGAGGCAGGCTTCCGAAACCATGACACTGTGCCCTCATCCATCTACGTACCACACCTGGCACCATGCCATCTCTGGCTTTCCCCAGTCAAAGTGGCCAAGAGACATAAATGCT
The DNA here is from genome assembly GCF_000247695.1 of Heterocephalus glaber. The sequence continues at coordinate 6,782,166 of NW_004624798.1, forward strand.
TTGAACTGACTCTGGACATTGAGGCAGCCATGACAGTGCAACTAAAGACACTCACGAAAGAAGACTTCCAGAGCTGCTTCAGAAAGTGGCAAGAATGATGGGATAAGTATGTTCAGACAAGAGGAGCATTTTAAGGGGAATTCATGGTAATATGACTTTTAGTGTAATAAATTTAGAAATATTCAAACATTTACCATATATTTTGATCACACCACATGTGCAATAAATTATGCTAACCCCCAAGTGGGATGTACTACAAATAAAACATAATTTCTACATTATTAACGAACCACACTCTATCTTTATAACAGTGTTGTGGTTATTATGTAAATAAAAGTCATCTCACCCTTCATTCTAGAAGATTTTTATACACACACACACACACACACACACATTCCTTTACACTATAGCCAAAAGTAGTGGAGCTCCTTATGTGTGTGAGTCGCACTGCAGTGGATTGAATTAGAACAAAGCAAAGAAGGAATGGATAAAGGCAAGAGCGTACAGAACAGTCTCTAGTAAGAGAACTCACTTTGCATTCTCCTTTGGGTGGTGGCACTGAATGATACATGTGAAAAATATTATAGCATGGATATAGTAATTTATAATAGCTATTTTAAAAATACCCTTGCAAGCAAACTGTTATGGACTGAATTAATTGGCAACTTCAATATGAAGGACAGGTTGAGGTGCTACCCCACGCTGTGCTCTGGTTATCTGAGTGGTGGCTTTTGGTGAGAAAAATTATTCATCAGCATCTGAAAGCCAAAGAGGGCCTTGGTATTTGAAACCTCACAGAATGGCAGCCTTCTAAGCGGGAATGATATAAACTGGAACAAAAGCATCTGCCCTTCCTGGCCTTGGTGAGAGCTCATTGGATTCCACGGTTCAGTGACTCATAGCTGAACAGTCTGAAACTTTATCACAAAGAGTTTTATTCAGCTTTAAACCTGCAGATGAAAAGTAATTTAGTTCATATGCTGCAGTGATGCGAATCAAAACCCATAGCATTTTTATTAATTGGGGAAAGCAGACCTGGTTTTAGAAGCTCAAAAATACAGGACAGTGGTATAGAAATATAAAATCTTAAGCCTGGGATTGGAAAGATGTCCGGTAGTCTGGAAGTACAGTGTCTACTTATACCTAATTTTATAAATGTAATTTTGCCAATGAAAAAATCAGCACAAGGAGTTTAAATTAAACATACTTCTTTGGTATGAACTAAATCTTCCTTATTCAAACGTTGATATTAAGTGCCTGTTAACTTATTTCTCACTTAGAGTGAAAAAGGATTTTATTCCCACTCAGCTGATTTTCCTCTCCTCGCTCATTTTGGCCACAATTTCCTTTCGGTTTCTAAGGTCACCCCTCAAAGTAAGCAAGCTCCCTCCCAAGTAGCTGAGGTGTTAGGCAATGTCTGGCCTGTGTGTAGAGAATAATATACAGTGCTTGGCACAGTAATCAGTGTGAAAGACTCGAGTAATCATAAAGGATCAGACACGTCAACCCCAACTTACACAGCTCAACGGAAGGAAAAGCGATAAAAATGAAAATCTCTTTCAGGGCAGCAGAGAGTCTCATATCATACATGCGATAACCCGCCTCCCAAATGCACATGACAAGAGTGTGCATGGCTTCCCTTCAGCACAGTGACAGCGACAGTGACAACCACAGCGTCACGCGACCCCATTATGCAAACTCCATGGTGTGGTTCAAGGACTTCGTGATATTTGCCGCACCACACCAACATTTACCCATAATTAAAATTTACAATCCACATAAAAAGTTTTACAGCAAGCACTCGATTCTCCCAACTCATTTCGTCCTTCCTTTGAAGTATTTTCAGATCACATCGTCTAGTGTGATAGGTTGCAGATCACACATTTTCGAAAGAATCATCAGAGGAAGTTGAGCAAAAGAAGCTCAGGCCCAACCACCCGAGACTGGGCCTGAGACTCAGGCATCCGGATGTTTGTGTCGCGTTTATGAAGTGACACAAGTATATATCCAGAAACCACACTTTGAAAGGCTGTTGCAGCAGTCACTTAAAATGCACTGCGGTTTCACCCTTATCAGGGTGACTACATTATTTATATATTTAAAAAACAGAAAATAACAAAGAAAAATAACAAAAAATAACAAACGGAAATAAGGGTTGGCAAGGACGTGGGGAAATCAAGAGCTGTGTGTGCTGTTGATGAGCATGGAAAATGGTGCACATAATGAGAACCACACCCAAACATGCACACAGTACCGTGTCATACGTGATTCCCCTCTTGACTCCATGCCCAGAAGACCTGAAAGCAGAGTCTTAAAGAGATATTTGTAAAACCGTGTTCCTATCAGTAGGGATCACCACAGTGGAAGGTGAAAGTCATTCATGCCTGGTGCTAAATAAGTAGAGAAGGAAACTGGTCCATTCACATGACAGAATATCATTTAGCCTTCAAAAGGATGTAAATTCTGACGTATGCTACACCTCAGGTGAATCTTGTGGATATTTGCTAAGAAATAACCAATCACAAAGAACCAAACACTGTAAGACCCCATGTATCTGAGGTCGCCAGAGTGGCCAAATTCATAGGGAGAGAAATATGGTGGTTTCCAGGATGGAGAGTGGATAAGGGGGTGGAGAGCTGTTGTTTAATGGATTCAGAGTTTCATTTTTATAGATGGAAAGAGTTCTGGGGATTGGTTGCACAACAACGTGAGTATACCTAACACTACTCAACTGTACACTTAAAAATAGGTGAGACTGGACATGTTATGTCTGCTTTACAATTAAAAAACAGCTGCTCCCACTGCATGCAACCAGGAACTGACACATGCTTGGGGATTCGAAGAAGAACAAAGATAACCAGGGTTCTGTTGGAAAGGGAGAAACTTGAAAAAGACTGTAAATTGAAAGGAAAGATTCAAGAGAGAAAGGATCATGAGGCAAGGTATAATGTGAAATGTAATTCACAATTTAAACTTAGCACTTACTAGACCCTTGGAATTCTTCATTCTTCAACATACACCAGAAAGAAGATGAGATGAGAGGCAGGACCAACTCTAGTTTTCCGTGTTTCTAAGACATATCAATGAAAGTGGGGTACCAGGGTTCCATGTCCCTCCAGCTTACCTGCCTGGGAGGGCGCTAGCACTGAGATACTGGGTGTCTTATTTTAAGAACCAGAAACACTGAATAGAGAAGGAAGTTCAGCTCACTGGTCTTGTTCTGCATACTCCTATTCACAAAATGAGTTAATGACCTTGACTCTGTAAAATGCAACTGTTATTTCAAAACAATAGTTTTGGCAATTCTAGTACATGCCTGGGAATAAAGAATATAGATTCCAACATCAGGACCTAGGTTTGATTATGTCTCCTTCTGAGCCTAGAAAGATTCTCCTACAAAAGGTGATTGATCCTGCTATTCTTTTCTCCACATGGAACAATCCAGCTCCCACCCTCTCTGGGCTTGGTTGTGATAAGATCACACAATGCTAAGGTAAGGTCTTCACTTTGTAATTTTAATGTACAGACTCTCTTAGATAGATAAAGTCTGGGCTCATTGTGCATCTAGTGCACCATGACAACATCAGGAGGTAGGTGGTATTTTAAGGTGCCATATATTTCCACTAATAATTTCAAAACATGCTTGACGCAGAGCTGAGAAATATTTGAAAGGTAGCAATTTAGGTGTTTCAATATCCTGCATGTATTTAAATCATTCAAATATCTTTCCCCTGTTATCATTTATTCCTCTTAATTTACCATCGGTTAAAATTAATTGATTTATTCTTGTACTTACTGCCAAAATGAAAACAACCATCAACGAATGTATCAATTGCTGGCTGAGGTGAGATGTCATCAGTGAGTCCGGTGAATCATGAAGAGGACTGCAACTTTCTGACAGCTATGTTGAACTCTGCAAAGTCTACCCCCAACCCCACAGATTACTATAGAAGAATCTGACATATGGTCCTTGTGCTGCTTAATTACACGTTTCTTTTCCACTCCAGTTAACAGATTTCACTTATTTGTCATTTCTAATATTTTAGCTAACATTATGCCACTTTCCTCCTTTCAGTTTGATGGATAGCATGAATCTTGATTGCTAGGGAAAAAAATGATTCAATTCTCTAAAGAAAGAGTGAGGTTCTAATCAACAAAAATTCCTGCAAGAATTTGACATTCTCTTTAGAGGAAAATTGGCTGCCCATAAATGATTGGAGCACGTGTGGAGAAACCGCCTTAAGTCTCTGCTATTTGATTAACTTGTAAAAGCTAAGATCAACTGACAAATTCCATTATACATTCAAATTATATTTCTAAATTGGCTTAATTTTTTAAAGTGATAAATGAACCTTAGGGGAAAAATTCTATTACAATATGGATAAGCAGAAATAAGTCACACCATTAACGCTATGCATGTCCACAGGAACTTCCCTATTTCTCTTGATTAACAAGATGGATTAATGAACAAAACAACTGGTTTATAGGTCAACCTGATGTTTACTTTCTAGGAAGATAAAGCAGTTTAGTGCAGACAAGAGAAACAAGTGATGATGTCTTTGGGAAGGTAATAAAACTCCTCTCAGAGTCTGTCTCTGCTGGCAATGCAGACCATACATAGAAAAATGTCTGTCTACAGACAGTCAGTAAAGACGCAGCATTTGCTAATGCCTGCCTGGTAGGAGCAATTCAGGAAGAAGCCATTGCTGATTGCAAAAGACATTTCTGAGTTAGATTTTTACAGAGTCACACAGTGATAAGTAATATGTTGCTAAACATTTGCCCCCTCTGGAGACTTAATGTACCATAGTCAAAAAAGAAAAAGAGAGAAATACTTCCCATATATTCTCTATTAAAGTCTGAACCATTGTCAGCACATTAATACAGCAGATTTCAATTTTATGGAATAGTTGGAATCCAAACTACTATATAAAAATTGATTTTTACACAAAATGGAAATTAGTAACTTATTCTAAGAATGTTATTGAAAAAATAGTCTATTGACTGATGATAGATAGTGTCATTTGTTTTTTCCTACTGTTACATTAGCAGACACAAAATATTGATAAGTTAGCAAACAGAAAATATTCAATAAAAATTACATGGAAGCTCATAAGTGGTATTTTAGTCATCTGGACTAGCCCGTCACTTTCATTTGTCAGAAATAACATGTTAAATTGAATTTTTACTCCATTAATAAATGTTACAGATGGTGTTTTATTTTTATTACTCACATTTTACCTGTATTGTTTAGATTATTAAACCTGACTCAGAGAAAGAGAAGGAACCGACCCAAGCAGCCATCCCTAAAATGCGGTGAAGGCAGTTGTAAAGTAGAAGACTTGGAAATGTCTTGTGTTTCCTGCACAAACATCACCTTTGAGGGCCGGGGATTTAGCTCAGTGATTCCGGCGCCTGCCTCGAAAGCACAAGGTCCTGAGTTCAATTCCCAATACCAAAACCAAAACAAAAAAATCACCTTTGAACACTTATTTTCTGCTGAATATGGGACAGATTAGGAAACTAAGCCTCAGAGTAACTAAAAACATATGCAAAATCACATAGCAAGCATGGTGAGGTTGAGGTTTGAGTACTATATCATGAAACTACAAAAGGATGAATTTCTTCATAAAAATCCTATGGAGAGTGAGTGGCCCTCACGGAAACGTTAAAAGATAACAAGCAGAACGTTGTGCATAAATATTCCCAGCTGCATTAAGTAGTAGTAACCCAACAGTTGAAACAATCTTTTGTCCAGCAACTGGAAAATGTATAAAATGTGGCACATTCATAGCACGTATGGCAATACGAAGGTGGAACTCTGATACAGACTCTAACATAAATGAACCCTGAGAGTGTGCTAAAAAAGAGCAATCACAGAAGGCCACGTTTTATGATTAGAGTTGCCTGAAATATCCAAAAGAAGAAAATCTATAGAGATAAAGATTAGATTTGTAATTATCAGAAACTGAGAGGAAATAAATGCTAATAGATGCGGAGCATCTTTTTGGAGTGGTAAAAATATTTTACTCTTAGATTGTCTTGATGACTGTACAGCTATGATCATATTGAAATTATTGAGTTGTACCTTTTCAATGGATGAATGTTATAGCAGCAAATTATTTCTTAACAATATTTTTACTAAAAAACAGTATGCAGTGATTCGGATGTCAGTTGTCACAACAATCCTATGTTTTTTTTTTCATTTTATTATATTAAATAGAAGAGTTCTTGGACTTAAAGTCATATAATTCAGGAATCATTTGTGAATATGCTTGGGAATCACTTGCCTTCCACTCTCCTGAGTGGAAGTAGTTTCCAAGGGAGACTATATATACTATAAATATGTGCTTATTGATTTGAAGAATTATTATTATAATAACTATTATCATCATCCCGGAATTGTTTTAAAAACTTTTGATACTCCCCCTTGAATAGAGGTAATGACTGATTCTTTGTGGCTGAATTTTATTTCCAGGCTATGCCAAAAATAATTGGAACTCAAAACAAATTAATATGATGAGTAACCTCATTGATTTACACCACTGTGGTTCAAAGACCAATATTTATCTGGCTTCTCCCAAAGAAGCATCACACACTATTTTAGTAATGATGGAGTAATTCATTTGATAGTTTACATATTTTTATTGTTTTAGACACTGAAAGTATTATTATAAAAAGTGATACTAATAAAGAGAAAGATAATTAATATTTACTATACTACAATTTATAATTCTCCATAATTGATCTCAAATTTCTTTTTAGAACTCTAAGATTTTTTAAATTCCACTTTTACTGAATATGAAGTTCCTTTATACAAATATTATAGAACAGGGTTCAATATTAGACGTGTGTATAATGAGTCTAAATCTTTCTTTTATACTTGGAACATTATCTTTTCTACTATAAGACAACACTTGTTGAGAAACATCTACTTATATATGATGGTACTCATTAATTAATTAATTAAACAAATATTTATCAAAGGCCTACAATATGCCAGACACTGTTGTAGCTGTTGGGAATTCAGAAGAGAACAAAAATAGACAAACTTCCCTGCCCTTATGAGATTTATCCCTAGCAAGAAAGACGACCCTGGGCCGGGGATGTAGCTCAGTGGTTTTGCCGCCTGCTGCGCAAGCGCAAGGACCCGAGGTCGATCTCCAGTACAAAAAAAAAAAAAAAAAGAAAGACAACCCTAAACAATACAAATTAGTGAAATACATGATATGTTAGAGAACATAAGGCTACAGAGAAAGATCAAGAAGATGCCAGGGTGGAAAACACGTGGGGGGTCCCATGTGGGACAGTTGAGGTTCCAGGCAGAGGTGACTGCAAGTACTGAACTCAAAGAGCAGCGTTTTGGCACAGGAGGAGCAGTGGTTGAAGGAGATGTTGACAATGCACTCTGCCGACCCTAACTCAGAAACACGGAAGCTGTGGTAGGCTTTTAAGGAGTAAGATGATTCCATAACAACCATGTCTTAAAAGGGTGCCTGTGCTACTATGTGAAAGGATTGATCTTACTCTACTCAGGGGTCTCTACCAAGAGCGTCAGGCTCCTGCCATTCCTAGGGCTGCCCATGACACATACTGGACAAGGTGCTGCTGTAAACATATGTGAAAGGATTCTCAGGAACCCAAGGTGGGAAACTGCCCCGCCATGCCTATCTTGTGAGCCACAGAGAAAAGCAGAACTCACTAGCTGAAACCTATGTCCTGAACCTCAACCCCCAGGCACAAAGGATAAAAATCTCCCGAATTACACAGTTCTCCAGATTCATTCAGCATCTATACAATCTCTTTATGTGCATTTAGATAAATAACTTTTGTTGTCACCAGACTTTAAATCCCTGGTTTCAGAGCTTATTGCTGTGAAAAGTGGGAACCAAGAGATCAATGAAGTTGATAGGAAAATATCCAGGAATAACCCAAACAAAGGATCTTACTTTCAGGCATTGCTCTTATTCCAGGGAAACAATGTGTAGCAAATGAATTCAGGGCACCCCTCCTCCACCAATCACATTTCCTTAATATGTGGTCCCAGAGCATGTGCTTTAGCTGAGATCTAGATGTTATATTTTCCCTTCAGTTTATGTAGTTGATTGGGATGAAGAAGAGCAAGGAATGCAAAAGGGAGAGAGGAGGAAACCAGTTGCCAGTTTGTGAATCTCTGCAGAAATTGTGGTAAAGGCCAGGGGTGGATGGCTGGGCACTGGGAGTACACGTCATGGACTTGGATGTCACCTTGAGCACCTGCCTCAGTGGCTTAGATGGTTGTGTTGCTGGCTGCTTTGGGTGGAATCAGCCCATGGTATCAAACCAGGCTGGTTTCATCAGGGGCGCAATCAAGACACTAAAACAGCCTGTTCTTCTAGTCTTCCTAGATCTGCCTACCTAGTGATCAAGGAAGCCTTAGGACAATAAAAGGTGATCAAAGATCAATGCAGAACTTCCAGACTTGGCAGCATGGGGGTCACAGCAGTGAGACTTGAAGATAGTAGGCAGAATGGGAGTGGGTGACCAGGTCTGAGCATCCCTTCCACCTTCATCTCACACCCAGCCTCTTCCTCCACGAGATGGCCACAGATCATGTTGGAGGAGGAAGGTCATGAGACCTCCCCAACCATGCTTCACTTTGTTCTGGCTCATGAAGACTCCAGAGATGATTTCCATCCTTAGAAATGACAGATTGGGGAAGTAGCAAATGTGAGCTGCTTAGAAGAGAACATAGAAAATGTCTGTGTTCTAGAGGACTCCAGGGATGGATCCCAGGAAGGGGGAATGGAGTGAAACTCACCCTGTCCCAGCACGTCCAGGGAGTGGATGGCATTCGTAGGGTTAAACCTTAATGAACTGTTGCCCTGGTGCTCCACGCCCTCTGGATAATCACATGATTCCTGACACACCTGGACATGGCCCTATGACAGGAACAGATGCTGCTTGCCATCGCTGGGCTCCAGCTTCCTGGACTTCAGTGAAGAGTGTCCCATGACTCAGTCAGGCATACCTACTTCCTGCTTCAGAGTCCTGGTTTCTTGGAAATAGCCTGTCAGTTCCCATCTGCTTCCTGAAGCTGACGTCCTCTGAGAGTAGGACCTCCATTCTGATCTCCTGTCAGATGCTGGAAGCCCAGGAGCAAATAACCCTCCCGATCGGCCTGCAATTGCTTTTGTTATATCAAGAGCTGCCTCAGGGAACCACGATATACTATACTCAGATGAAAATTAGATTTGTAGGTACACCATTTTCTTCTTTAGGCAGCTTGCAAAACTTCTCTCATCTTTGTTCATAGGGACGGCTCCCAGGGCTTTAAATTTATAGTCATTAATAAGTAGGATTCTGCCTAACACAAGTATTGTTTTCCTATATCGTGCAGGTGCAGAGAAAGGCCAAGAATAGACAAAAGGCTTTTCACCAGTGAAAAATGAAAGTTAAACTTCCACGTCAGCTCTAAGCATGAAGTGGATCATAGCAGGAGCAATTAATTGCCATTACATTGATTGGAACCTTGAAAACAATTAGCAAGTGTCCTGGTTGATGTGACAGATTCATTAATCATTTAATATATTCCTGCAAATTGATTTATCAATCAACTAGCTACCTCTGGTTGAATAACTCACAACCATGCTTATGGCTCTATTCATAATACTCGTCTGTTTTAAAAAGAAACCAAGGAGCTCTAGCTTAATTTAGTTGGTTTTAGTATTTGAATAGCTTGCATTTTAACTTCTGAAAGTTAAGAGAAGAGAAAGGACTCACAAGACATTTCCAGGGCTGGAAACAGCATGGTAGGGTCAGGCACCATTCCACAGGGAAAGAAATGACAGTGACAGAAAGGACATGTTACAGAGAATGTCTTAAGGACCGTGTAGCCAGGTCCTGGGACAGCTAGACCTTGTCCAAGCCAATTTTAAAGTTGCTAGGTGAGCAAATAAGCTCTTGGAGATAAAAAAAACTATTCAAGGTCATGCAGCTGTTCCTCCCACTGAGTCTCTCGAAGGTGACCTGGCTGCTCTTTGTGTCCTTAACATTGATAGCGTTCTCACTGCCCTTATATTTTGCAATGGCTTTGATTACTGAAATTATGTTGTATTCAGAGTAAAATCTTACCAATTTCCATTACCCTGTCACTCCTGGAACTAGAGAGTCAATCTTGCTCCACTTCTGAGGATAGCGTTTCTAATATTTGATGATAGCTCTCTTGACTTCCTGAATTAACCGTACTCAGAGCTGTGAGTTTTCATGTATGAAGGCTCTAAACCTCTTCTCCTCTCCATTTTTTGATGTATTTCCATTTCTTGCAATTTCAATACTGGATGTAGGAAGAGTCCTCCAGGTATGGAGAAATGTGCTGTAACAGCCTTCACTGTTGGAATTGTTAGATCTTTGAATGCAACTTTTGTCTTTACTTGAAGTCTTCAGTACACTGTTGACTCATCATGGGCTTTCTGTCCACTAAACATCTCTGAGGCTTTTTATTGTGGTCTCTAGTAAAGAGTGGACCCCACCTTGTTCTAGAATCTAGATTGTTCTTTTTTATTTTGGTACTGGGGATCGAACTCAGGACCTTGCACTTTTGAGGTAGGCGCTGGAACCACTGAGCTAAATCCCCTGCCCGAATCTAGATTGTTCTTGAAGGCTTTCTTAGGAAGAAACCAAGATACTGCCAGTTCATTGTGGTGATTAAAGTCAAAGAAAAAACTGCTGGATTTGAACACCCACTCCTCTGTTAGATGGTATGAGCAGAGGCAAGAAATTTAATCTTGCTAAGTCTTCTCTTCCTTATCTGTACTACAAAGAGCACAGGGATCCCCACATCACAGGATTGCTGTGAAGATTAACGAACATCTCTGTTGGTGCTTGACACATAGAAAGTATTCAAAATGTACATTATTATTATTTTAAATGTTCACTGTGTCATTCAACACATTGCTTTTTCTCCTTCCATTTCTATTTCACTACATAAGTTAGAGGTGAATATGTTGACTATAACTATGTAAAAATATTTAAGATCTAAACCTCTTTTCTCCATGTACCAGGGAACCAGATCTCTTTTGGATAGTATAATGCTATTTTGCTGAAGGGGTAGAGCTTCTTAAAATAAGACTAGGTGTGAAAAAAGAAAAAAAATTCTTTAATATATTCAGTCTGTTCTATTTATTTAACTTTCTTTTAGGTAGGCACTCATCACGTGGCAGGTCACCTGCTAGGGTCAGGTGAAGACCAGGTGCTTTGTTCCTGTGGGAGGCATATTTAAGAGACCTGGGTCTCCTTGCCTGTTTGTTTATACTGGGGTTTTCTTCCTGCTTCCTTTAACCTTTTATTCCTGGATTCAGCTATCCCAGTCTGCATTCTTTTGAACTTGTCAATTTACTTATCTTACTCCTTAGATTTCCCAGATTTTCTGTAACTTTTCATGAACTTTCTCCTCTTCCCTTTTTTCTTTCTTAGAAATCCCATGGACCAAAGAAACTATTTCATCTTCTATACCATCAGGTTTTAGTCAGAATGGAGCGCTGCTCATTGCCACTCAAGTTATAACAACAGTGGCTAAGGTGGAAGCCGTGGCTTTGAATCAGACCTTTCCCACTTACTAGGGGTGACCTTGGCTTAGTACTTGTCCAAACTTCATTTCTTTATCTGGAAAATCGAGCATTACTTCTACCCGGACTCTGGAGGCTTGCTCCATGAAGGGAAATGAAGCCTGACAACCACTGAGCCATTGTTGGAGCACACTTGTTACCAGCTATTGTTTAATCAGCTGCAGCATACCGGTGTCCTTGAGGCACTAGATCTTGGACCACACCACTGGGAAAAACGAACATGATTCCGGGGCCCCATCAGTCCATTGTCCTCACCACGGTCATCAGAACCCTCACTGCCTCATCTTTGTTGTCATCATCAGTCTTTGAAGACACAATGGCTGCTGACAAATGTTTGAGGGATCTAATGGGTTTAATGAGCCACATGCTCTCTGAGCTTCTCTCTGCTGCCTCAGAGCTCTTAATACTACTTCTTTGACTTTTTTGTCTTTCTGTTTTATACATCATACATGCTCAATTATTCCCATCAACTCTTTTCTAGTCTTTACTGTTGTGAGCCTTACTGACTGCCATATGCATTAGGTATTCAAAATTTTGGGTTTAATAGTATATCTTCTGCTTCAGAAATCCTCCTTTAATAACTTCAGAAAATCAGGACATAATTCTCCTGCTGTTAATCTCCCAATGTCTGCACTTTTATCCTTCCCCAAATGTTACTGATAACAGTGTCTCAGACATCCGCTCACAAAGGTCTCTTGTACCTCAGAACACGTTTATGAAGCAAGGGACTTGGACTGACATAGACTTCCTAGGTCTCTTCTTCCCCACTCAGGGTTTAATGCTTTCTCAGTAAAGATCTCTGTCCCCACATCAATCCATGACAGAGAAGATAAGATTAAGAAGCAGCTGGTATTTCTGCATTTTCCATGACATCTGATACCATTATGTCAACTACTTCAACAGCGCATAATTCCTCCCCCTTTTGTATCTTATTCTGAACACACTACAAAGATCATTCCACTTATTCTATTTATTTCTCACAGGACTTAGTTTTCATGGTTAAAAATAACTGAAGGACTTCCAATCTTTGTCATGTATCCCTTTTCAGTGAGAACTGATAGAAAACCCCACTGGTACAAGTTCATGTATCTACTTAGTTCTTTCTAGTATTCTTTATCAGATTTCTCTGTGTGTGGTCATTATCTTATTTCCTGGGGAAGATCTAGTTTCTTTCTGGGCCATTTCTGTTTTAAGAGCTTTCAGTCAAATCTGCCTTTTAGTAGAAACTTTCTTAAGAGCAGCAGATGCAGTTGTGACAAAATCTAGAATTTCTTTCTATGGCCATTATAACCATTAGCATATTATCACATTCACAGAAACTTCCCATGTTTCCATTTTAGTGTTAATTGGTTCATCTTGGATGGTCACAATTAAGTGGAGATAGTACTCTCACTTGCTTCCTTTTCCTGTGGAGAGGTACAATCATTAATGAGGTAAGTAGAGAATTTACTAAATGCCCTGGTTCCACCAGAATGTAACTCACAGTAGCTTTCTAGACAATGAAAATGTCTCAAAATTCAGATACTTTGTCTTGCAATTGGTATTAGCAGGGTCTAACCACTCAACAGGAGGATTGGAGTGTATTTGCATTTCCATCATGAAATCAGTTTCTCTCTCTCTCTCTTTCTCTCTCTCTCTCTCTCTCTCTCTCTCACACACACACACACACACACACCTCTTTTGTTCTTCATCAGATGCTGCCCATTATCCTTCTACAATGAGATTATGTGTTTTCCTGATAGAGATATTTGCGATTTAACACCCTGACTTCCCTATTGTGAATTTTGGGGAGCAAGTTAACCCTCCACTGTGATTCAACAGTCACACAGCATTCTGGTCACTCTTGGATATACCTGTGTAACCCTGTATTTAATTTACAATTTACACTGTTTATTTAATTCCTACAAATTGAAACATGGATATGATCATCATACCATTTGCGAACAATGTTCCTTATTTCATCTTTGTTTTTCTTTTTTGGTAGTAGGGATCAAACTCAGGACCTTTTGTTTGCCAGGCTCTTATTGCTTCTTTCCACAGTCTGCTATGAAGTTTTTCTAATATTTTCCAAGAAATTTCCTAACATACTGCCTGGAGTATAGTATCATTTCAATAAATGTTTAATGAATATTGCAGTTTTTGTTATTGAAGTGCTACACATTACTAACTGCTCTTACTTCAAGAAAGGGGTGGATTTTTCTGTCTCCAATGTTAGATATCCCCCAGAGCTTCAGAGAGGATTGTCGCACAAGCTCTTTTGTCACTGTGGCCTGTCCTTTGAGCCATTCTCTTGATATACTGCACCCATACTCTTCCAAAAGTACAGTTTTTGTGTTTGTTGTTCCAAGATCCCAGAAAACACATATTGATCTACAGCATCATATATGTATTTAGATTTTTATTTCTCTTTATTTATTTATTTTGTCCAGAGACACAAGTTTCTGATGTTGGAGATTTTTTGGTAAGAAAATCTTTCTGTGATTTTTCATGACATTACGTTTACTAAATTTATATTCCAGATCTCTTCTGGCATACTCCAGATACTTCTTCCTCAACGTAGCACAAACATCTATGTATTGATGAGTTCTATATTTCTTGGCAGGTCCCCAATGTTATGCCGCACTGGTATTCTGAGAAGCTGCCTTATCCCCTAACATATGTCAGTGCTGTACAGTTATTCATTTACTCCTCAGCCATAGGCGATAACCTGCCTAACTAGTCTTGTGCTCCAGGAACTAGTAACTCCCTCCCTCACACTTGTCACAGCTGTTAGGATGCAATTGGCACAAGCTCCTAGGAATTGCTCCTGCTTATTGGTGGTACTGAGACTAACGTTGAAAGCACAGATTGACATACTAATAAAGCATCTTATGAAACTCAAGAAATAGGTTATGCAACTTGACCCAAAATGTTCTGCTATACACAGTCATCATAGCCATAGAATTTCCAAAGTTGACCAAGTAAGGAAGAGATAAATGGTAATGAGCAACCCCAGGTCAAGATAATGCTGATTGTCTAAGGTATGGAAGAAATTTCCTGTGCTGTAATTTTTTATTTAATCTTTCTCACTTTGGAGGCTGTGGTACAGCTACTTTTAAAGATCCCCACAGTAAAGTGAGCCAGAGGTGGTCTTTAAGGATGAGTGGTTTATTCTAGGCTGTAGCTTTCATCTTTTGGTGACAGTACGTTTATGAAAAGTTTATGGTTTTCTTAACAGACAGTATTGGTTAAATATGAATTTAAATACATCCAGTAGAATGATGGAAACAAATAGTAATGTTCTTTTCTTATATGCAACATTTGCTTTCTCCAGCACATGAGCTCAAGATGACTTTTAAGCCCTTAGAGCTTATTTTTAATACGTTTTCGAAAAAAATGTTATCATGTGAAACCATACATTTAAGGAATACACTTGATCTGGAAAATTGCCTATATAGCATTGATATAATTTCCCTGTGTTTTGATGTCAGATTCACATCTTTAATGGCTAAAGAGACTCTGACTTTAGGGCACAGAGATTAAACTGACGGATGTAAGGACCACAGTGCCATCAGCTTAGCTTTTGAACTTTTACATTTTGCTACTCCTAGAAAGTTAATAAGTGATGCTGATTCCATGGGAAAAGGACAGTACCAGCATCCACACTGGCGGGTGGCAGTGTTGTGAATATGAAAGTTGGAACAGGCATCATGAGACTATTCTTTTTCTCTCCTCCACATTTTCTTGGCTACAAATTGCCTTTTTTGACACTTTAGGTAAGCCCTATAATATATCTACAGCAGGCCCATTGTGAAAGAAAATGAAAATGATGTTGGCAGGGATTTGTTGGCTGTTCACGTTAGCCAGATATGGGACTGATGAAGTCAGTTCACAATGCTTACTATCATGCCAGTCAAGACCAAAGTCCTCCTGTCATTTGTCCTTATACGATTTAAGTGCAAATACGTCACACTGGAAAAAGTTGAACTTTCATATATATGATTTATAAGGTGGAAATTTTCATAAAATTCAAGATATGACATATTTATCCACACATGAAATGAATACTAAATATTCAGAAAGGATTCTAAAGCAGCTTAGTATACTTCCTGTGTCTGATTTGAATATTTTGTCATTTTTTCATGTATATTTGATATATAGGCAAGTATGTAGATAAAGCAGTACTTGAATTTATTTGCATCTGTCAGCTAAATGTTATGCAATTTAAAGCTCTTCTCCTAAGGATGGATGTTTTGAACACGCAATATTTTCTATTGTAGCCATGTCTAATACCTCTCCTATCTAGGATGATTATCTAGTTCCAGAGGTCACCACAAATGCCCAGCCCAACTTGGGATGGAAGGGCAGAGCTAATCATAGTCCAAAAACAACCTAAAGATGGATATCATCTTTATTAAGGCATGTTCCGTTGGGTGAAGCAATATACGTAAATGTACGTTTGTAACTACTGATTAGAAAAATAAGATTTTGTTTGCATTTATTGTTGTGTCTCTACTCGCCCTGAGAAACCATTATCAATGTTATAGATAATAGATTCCAGTGAACTAATTGCCTCTGCTTACTTCTCTGCTTCCTTTAATTGGTTGTTGCTTTCCATTTGCTTTTTGGTTGTGCCTTGTTCTGATTTTTCATATTCATGAGGCTCCATGAATTTTTAGTTGACAGAAGACAAATCATGAAAAAAGCCTTTACTATTTCCAGCAGTAGATCTAAGCTCATGAGGCAGCCGCTTTAGGTGCTCAGCTCAAGGAAAATCATTGCCAATGAGTTGTCTTTGAAAAAGAGTTTATGAAGTCATATGTTTAATGTCCTTTCTTAATTTATAGTAATATTGGAGAAATCATCAAACCATGAAAAAAGATAAAATAATCTAAAAGAAAAATGAAATTCCAAACTCATAGCCCATTTTTTAAAAGTACATAGTCTAATGTGTGCATGTATATATCTCTAATCTTATTAGCAAGGGTCCTATATTTTATCCTAGAAATTCTAGAAGAGAGCACTATATGAGTAAAGAAAATATTTTACAATAACTTTAATCCTGAAAGTGTTACAGGACGTAGTTTCCAGAGTGTGAAAATCCTAAAGTATTATTTTATCTAACTTCAGTATTGAAATATCAGAAAAGAGGAAGTCCTGAAGGAGGTATCGGTGTACAACATGTTTTCTCTTGGAATTCACTGGAAGTGCCTCAGCCTCCAGTGTCTGAAGTTGGAAAATGAGCTTTCACATCAGGGCGCCCAATTAGGGTGCCCAGTTTTCTCAGGCGTGTTTCCCTCGCTTAGTTTAATTTTTGGTAGGATTTTAGGTTTTGCTCACTTTAAATGCTATAAGCCAGCCTATAGGCGAATGTCACTGTGTTGGCTTCTAAGTATCCTAGGAGGATCAGCACATATTCGTATGTTTGGTTTGATCGCTTTTGTCATTTATGTTCATTATAAGTTGGTCTTAGGAGAAGCCTGGAATAGATGAACTGCTGTGTACTCTGAGGTGGGAGGCAGGTGTCCAAAGTTCCTAAGGGGCTGAGCTCTTAGGACTGAAAACCCCTCACCCCTGGACCATAATTAACTTCTTCCATGTGATGAACTTCTTGCTTTTGGCAGTTGCTGATGTAATTCAACACCTTGGGTTTTTATTATTGAGATTCTGGGTGAAGTGAAGTGATACTAATCAATTCGGAGGGAAGTATATTTTTATATGTTCTTTCTCACATCTTACTGAGATGCTATTAAAATATTTAACACATGGGTTATTTTCTCTGGTGACTTTCCTGATTTTTCCTGATTTTTCACCATGTTTGTCTGTAGAACAATGAGCAAATTCACTCACTTAGAGTGGACATAGGTTATTCTATTAGTTGTGCGTCAGTTGTTCTATTAGTGTGTTGGAAGTCATCAAAATGTGAAGTTAAAAATATGAGTGAATCTTTACAAATAAGTCCTTCTTTTTAGTATTTATTATGAGCAAAGAATTTGGCTAGATTCTAAAGACCGCTTATGAAGTGTAGTGCAAGAAAAAGAAAAGGACATAAATTTCCCTTCATTCGTTCATAGGTATAAAATACCAGTAAAGCTGAATTTTATAAACATTGTAATATTATTTTTTGTATTGTTTTGGTTATAATAATAAGAGTTTTACATTCTAAATTGAGGTTTTTTTTCATCAACATGGTTAAAAACACTATGCTTTGACCTAAGAGATATTTTGAGTTTTGAAAACTTGATCGTCTTTTTTCACTTAGCTTAGACCACTGGGATTTATGTGTTGGGGTGAGGGATCCCACATGTGATCAGCAGCCTTCCCGGATTGGGGCAGTGGTACTGAGGAGAAGGGTGCGCAGGGAGCATATTGGGAGTAAGTCACCTTTTAAGAGAATAAATTCCCACAGCCTATAAATTATAAAGACTATGAACACAGCAGATTACATATTCACCCAAACCTGAAAACCAAGCAAACATTTCATTTCTCTGGTCTACAACAAGAGGTACAGATTGAACATGCTAATTTCAAAATATTAAAAATAATGAGCACATTTACAAATAACAGAAAAAAAATAAAGAGATCAGGGCCCAGTGAAGAAAGAATATTGTAGGTCTTGGAGGATAAGATATATTAGCTAATGTTTCTTGAGTGCTCTAGATACACTGTAAATATTTGTCTAGTATTCCTAAGTTTATAAGCCTTCCCCAAACCCTGTGAGGTAGATATGATAATTGTTATCCCTTTATAGATTTTCTTTTCCAAAAATGGTTGTGATCCCCTCTGTCATCTACATACTCTTCTACAATTCGATCTTGCTGTTTCCCTCAAGGGGATGGATGTATAGTCCAGTCCTCCTCGTGAGTCTGGGACATCCAAAGCTAGGTCACTTAGGCCTTGCAGGGTCCTCTTGAGTGTGCAGAAACATACCTTCCTGGGATTCTTTTTCTTACCAAACTGAGCTGCTGTGCTATGACAAGACCATGGTCCCTGGAGGGGCAAGCATAAGTCACAGCTCCAGTGAACATTACCTGCCACCTGTGTGAATGAGCCACCTTGCAAGTCCAGTAGAGCCAACACTAGGCAAGGGCCCAGCCACTTTGTTTGAGCTCCCCAACCTCGAACCTGTAGCTGAGCCTGTTAAGACACTAGAATCATGAAAGGCAATGAAGAAATTGTTGCTTTAAGACACTAATCCTTGGCTGGATATAAAATCACAACAAGTAGCTGGATTGTATCCCCATTTTTCAGATAGGGAAACTGCGGCTCCAAAAGGTTAAATCATTTCTCCAAGGCCCTACAGTTAATAAACAGAGCTGCTGAGACTGGAAGATAGGTAATTCTACTTTCAGCCTCTACCCTACTCCACTGTCTGTACCCTTCTGGAATGCATTCTGCGCTGTCGCCGGCAGCCGTGGAAATACGGACTACATAAATGAGCGAGCTGACCTTCAGCAGCGATTCTTCTCTTCCTAAATAACTTCCCCTCCTTTCTTCTATTGGCAGTGGCATTTTTTTTCCTACTGAAACATTAGAGTTGGACAGGGAAATTAAAATGGCAAATCTGATACAGCTTTGAAAAATACAGTACATAAATTACGATCACATTAAGATGATTATGGCCCAGGAATGACAGTCGGAGGTAATGAGAAAAGGACCTCTTTTCCAGAGAGCAAAGCAATTATCCTGCAGGACTGTAAGTTGGCTGTAAATCTCAGACACACCGCCTGCCTGCCTCTTACGCAGAGCTGGTATTGCTATGTCATTGTTAGGTTACTTAATGATACCAATTATTTAAAAATTAAGTGCAGGCTATTTCATGACATGGTATGTATCATATTCAAGTGGAAGTGATTTCAGTTTTCCTTCAGGGCACCCCAGCCACCTTCCATGGCTCTTTCTCAAGCCTTTCATATTTTCTCAGGAACTGCACCTTTTTAGGTGAGCACTCTTAGTTGAAAATTCCTGACATAAAAATTTTAAAAGGTCAATTTTATGATGAAATACAGTGCTTAGATATTCTAAATGGCACCCAGACTCACAAAGCTAATTGCTTTTTCAGTCTACAATTCCCTGACGTGTCCACACGGCAAACTGACTGAGACAAAACCAGGCTGCATCTTTCTCTCCTGCTTCCAGGCCCATTGGGACTTTCTGAGCTCAGTGATGTTAAAAAAAGATACCAATCACCTGGAGCCCATGAAAAACATAATCAAGCAAAACTCCAATTATGATAGTTTTAATCCATCGGTCTCCAAGTACTGGCTCCATGTCTGGTCACCTGTTTGGTCACAGGTATACTTTTAAGCAAGTCATTGATGCCACAGCCCCACCAGACAAGGTCTTCCAAGTGCAGGATGCACACACACACACACACACACACACACACACACAAGCACACACATGGCGTTGGCCCATTTTTCTGCGCTGGTGGCCAAGGTGATATTACATCCATGAAGTGCCAGTGTGAGAGATACAGGACTTTGAAGGGAAGACCTCAACTGAAGCTGGGTTCTTCCTAGAAAAAGAGCTTTGGGAAACATTTCTGTTACTGATCTCTGTGAGACAATACAAATATTTTTGTTTGCTTCCCAGAACAATAACATTTAGCAACTGGGGGCAAAAATAATATAGGTTGAAAAAAATGTAAGTGCTATCAATAAAGAAGAAATGCCTATCAACCTTGTACTGTGGGCCCCAAATCTGGACAAGTTTCTACTAGAGGTCATAGAAACTCTGCTTGTGTGAAGCACAGAGCAAGTTGTCATGATGTGTATCGGTTCTGGTAAGATAATGACACGTAAAGGGAGACGTCTGCCTGCAGTCTGAAAAAGTCATAGATATACGATAGGATGAAGCAAGCTATGAATTATAAACTCAGAATCTAATTTAGGTATTATGTAGGTAACGAGCCACTGGATTAAAAGTCTATTGTGTAACTAACCAAGGATTAAGCCAGAACACCATTATCTAATTAATTGAATTGTATTTTTCACATAAGATTTTTTTCTTTCTTCTTCTGATACCCACATCTCATTTCACTGCTATTTTTGTTATGTTTATTACCTTTACACTCTGGAAGTCAGGAAATCTAGTTTCTTTCTTTCTATTTCTTGTGGGCTCTGTAAGACCTTATAAGTTCTGACCGTTGGACCTTGAGTTATTATAGTACACTTTAATTTAAAAATCTTTTTGGACTTAAAGAAACCTTGGGAGAAAACTGATTAACATCCTGATGTTTAGCTTGTAATAGAGATGATGTGAAAATAATTCACTGAAGGCCATTCAGTGAGTCTATAGAAATGAGTCTACATTTTAGCTTTCTTTGTTTGTTGAGGCACTTACTACCACACCAGTGAGAGTGTACGGGACCCACAGTCATAAAAGTGACAAATCACAGTGGCCTAAATAAGTCTCAGTCCTTACGGCTGCTGAACAAGTCCTCTACACGGTTTGATTTCAATCTTCTAGACCCACACTGCTACTGATAATTATTCTCCTGCATAAAACAACCTCTTTTGCTTTTTTGTTCAGATAAACAATTGGGCTCAGCAGACTGGTGTCTGTTGCCTGGGGGTCTCAAGAAGGAACCAAAGGCCGCTGAGGTTTCTGCAATACAACTGTCAGGACCACACAGGAAACTGAGTATTTATTTTCCTTATGGGGTTTATTTGGTTTTTCATGAGGATGGCACAGAAAGCTTGCAGTGTAACCATATAGGGCAGAGGAAGGGACACCCATGATTTACCCAACATATAGCAAGTCTGAAGACCTACTCCTAACCCCATGGGGCTCAGGGCACCCCAGGGAGCATGTGCAGGGATAGCATTCTGAAGTGGAGGTTATCATACGGTCTCTGCTCCTGTCTCAGTCTAAGTGTTCTTTGAATCTCCCCACATCAGCAGTTTGCCTTCCATTTCCTTCCATTTAGGGTGTTACCAAACTAAGGTATTTTTGTAGACAACACAGTCCTCTGGAAATTAATTCCCTCTCAAGTCATGGGCAGGTTTCCCAGAAGCCTCCACACTCCCAGTGTAAATCAGACACGGTCTAGGGTTACGTTATTCCACCCACTGCTGTCCAAGGACTGAGGCACTCTCTGAGGTCACAGAACAGTTCTTAACTCTCTTAATGCCCTTCTCAGAAACCAGATCCACAAGTGGATTTCACGAAAAACATGTGCAAGAGTGGTGACATCTTTTATACTTATCCGAAATTCATTTTATTGCCTTGGTAGTACTAGACTTGCCCTGGGAAACCCCTCAGTGAGTTTAGAAGGCTGGATTCTGGGCTGATATACCTCTCTGACATATATAAAACTTCTAAAGTCTAAATTACGTCCTGAGGCAAAGGCAGAGAGGGTAGTTTATTTATCCCTGATGGACCACCAGGTATTGTCCACATTGAAAATATGTTTCTTTTTACTGAGCAAGCTGCAATAGCAGTAAATCCTATTAATCTGGCCAAAGTCAAATGAAGATATTAAAAGAAAGAGAACAGTCTTTCTAGGTATCACTGAAAAAGCACTGCTCAATTAAAAACACAGACAGACACACGTACAAAAAAGGAAGAAGAGGGGGAGAAGGGAGTTGAAAGCCATATATTAAATATTACAAAAGTGCTACTAGACTATCAGTGTGCTACTATCAATGACCTCAATAGCGCCACAACAAAAGAAAACAAAAACTTCTATTCATTTACCCGTATTTTTCAGTCTAACAAAATTCAAGTATTTTTACTAAATATCCTAGCACATTTAGCTGACTGTACAAATATAGAGCTCATTGCTGTCAATAAATATCCATGTTAATTTTCTGGCTAAGAAATCAATTTCATGCCAGCAGAAATACAGTGGAAAGTGGCTAGGTTAAACCAGGGCTCCTGGCTACATGTTCCTGCACCCTAAATAACCATATGGCAGTGGATGTGTGCGGGCCACTCTGGAGAGCCACTGTCATTATGTCATGATGTGTTGATTGCTATGGACTCCTCAGCCTTTCCTGGACCTCTACCTGCTTTGTTCCAGAGCAGCTGCTGGATTCAGGCTCTTTTCTGTTTCTAGCTCAGAGACTGAACGAAGAAACGCTTTCTAGGGAAGTCATGTTCCAAAATAGGAACAGTGACAATAAACAGATTCAATGGGGGGACATAAAGTTCTCTGGGCAAAAGTCTCATCATCAGCTGGCACTAATTTACTGCTGCCAGTTCTGACCAGCAAATAACGCTGCCTGTGCTGCTTATGCAGAGTTGAAAGGGTCCGGGGTGTACTTAGTGGACAGAAGAATAGAACAGCACTTTGGAGAGTGCCTGGTGGTGATGGTTTCATTACAGTGATTGTACAAGGGAGCCTTGTCTACTCTTCTTGCTCACCGTGTGTGCCAGGACAGCAGGACCATGGACACCAGGGCACAGGGCACACTGTTACCTTTTGCTCGAGATAATGTTCCTTAAAGGCTATATATGTATTCTTTATATAGCCTTAAAGGAGATATAAAAATATATTATCATATATATATATATATATCAAGTGTAGATATACATACAGATACTGTATCTATAGATACAGATACAGTATCTATAGATATAGATGCAGTGTAGATATAGAGATATATATAGATATATAAGAGATATATATCTATATCTACACTTGTTAATGACATACCATATATTAAGTATTCATATAGGTAGACATTCATGCTTTTCAGGAAATGCCTAAAATACTTAGCAGAATGTTTCCAAGTGATGGAATGATGTATATGAAATGCAGATTTTGGATCATTGTTCTGGGTTCCTGATTTTTGTAGCAATGGTATTTGCTTTTCGTTTGTTCAAAAATAGATATTTGTTCTAACATTTTACAAACTAGTAGCAAGTACCGAAGCAGATGCAATTCTGGGAGCTCTATTTCTCACACTGGGGCCCACTGGATTCTCTAGGAATCCTTGTCCACAGGTCTTTAGACCGGAAGTGTGAAACTCGATGAAAAGAACAGTCCACTTTCACCATCTGGACCTCCTCGGCATCTCCTGGGACAATACTGCTCACTCCCCAGGCACACATGTGCCACACTTTTGCTGCCTGAGACTCCTGGCCTTCTCCTTCTGCCTTCACCTACCCTGCTGGATCACTGCTTCTCACCCTTTGAGATTCACCAGGAGAACTCCCCTTTTTTCCTCTCTGCAGGCTTGCTAGCTACTCCTTGTCTAAATTCTTCAATAGCTAGGCTTTTTGTTTTTTTCTTATACTATTACCTACTTCACCACTTTGTAATGTTTGGCTTATTTACCTATCTTTGACGTGAAATACACCACTGGGCACAGGACCTTCGCATGTAAAAAGGCTCTGTCTTTCCAAATGGATACTTTCCTGGGAACTTGAGACAGAAGGGTCTATGTAACGGACAAGGCTAGGGTTCTCCACACAGGTATCATGATGCGGAACACTTATTCTGATGAATGCAAATGATAGTAAATGTTCCAGCAAATAGGCTCACCATTCAAAACCATAAAAATGTTTCCCACATTAATACACAGTATCTATGTTAATAATGGCGCCTCTATTACATAATTGATTTTTTCATAGTATAATTTAAAAAATTATTATATGTGAGGTCACAATAGTCTGGAGTAAAATCATAAAACCTCTTAGTTTCTTTAAGACAAATAACTACCTTATTTTAAAAATTACTTTAGCCAGGTGTAATCCCAGGACCTGGAAAGAGGATCACTGTGAGTTTAAGGCCAGCCTGAACTACATACCAAGATCCTGTCTCCAAAAACCAAAAGATTACTTTAATTTATGCCCATTTACCTAATATAGCTTTTATTTGAGTTTAGACTATGATCCATGAGTGGGAAGCAAATAGTTCCTCAATGAGAATACTTTGCTTCACTGAGTACCATGTCACTACAGAGTCATTCATTAGTCATTCTGAGAAAATATCAAAAATAGTTATTTTTCTCACTTCTATTCTAATTTTATTACTAAAGGAAATATCTTTTTAAAAAAGCCAGTGATGGCATATTGCTTCTCTAATACATTGGTAAATCATAATTTAAAATAGGAGTTCAACAGTCTTTCAAGTGAGAGCAAACGCATTAATAAATATAGTGACGCATTTCATGATAAAGGTGAAAATACTTGGTTTTATTCAAATATCACATTCTAGTACCTTTATAATGCACTTTTTGGGGGCAGATACTGGGGATCAAACTTAGGACTTTGTGCTTGTGAGGCAGGCATGGTGCTACTGAGCAAGGGCGCCACCCAGGCCTATAATGTACCTTTTAGTACCAAAGTATAACTAATTGCACTTTGATCCTTTGATGCTTATGGAGAAATCAGAGTATAACAGAATGAGGAAGAGGTTGAAAAGAGATGTGATCCCAGTAAGACCTATTTTCAAAACAGAAACTATATTAGAACGTATAATCAAATTAGTTGCTGTGTGCTTGCTTCATTCATACCTGAGTTGGTTTGTTCTACGCAGTAGCAGGAGGTGGAGTGTCAGAGCTCACCTGCCATCGACGATATCTTGGGGTTGAAAAGTCAAATAGATCAACATGTTCTAAGGAAAACACCGGTTCTATGACTGGTCCCTGTCTTCATTTGTCAGAGAAGGCTCTCTGAAGGGGTGCAGAGGAAAGTATACGAGGGTGATTCCGAAGAAGAAAGAGAAACGGACAGTCGTGAGTTGACGTGGGACCCGCGGCTGTTTGTGCTGCCAGAACCCATGGAGGGAGGCCACGTAAAGGGCCACGGGCCTTCGTCACCTGATCTTCCAGCAAAGGCACTGATCTGGCACTGATCTGCAGCGTCAGAAAATCAATTGTAAAGAATTTGAATTAATAGAGTAGTGACAGGGAGCAGGCACAGGGTCTGAGGACTGGCCGGGTTTGGACACAGCCTGTTGTGCCGATTGGAAAGGAGATAGACTGAGAGCAGGAAGGTTGGATGCAAATTGAGCTGAAGTGGTGCAGGCGTGCAGTGATTAGAGAGGAGACTGCCATCTGGTCAATGGAGATAAAGAGCAATTTTAAAAGGTCTTGTGGTAGAAGTATCCAGGAATTTTAGTCTGAATGTAGCGTAAGAAAGCACAGAGGCAAAGGCAAGGCTAATGCCATGCTTGGAATATAAGTAATGTTTTGTATAGTGCAACAAAGAGAGCATGAGGATAGGTAGATTTACACAGAAATATGAAAGTTAGAGTTTGACTTCCTTCCTTCCTTCCTTCCTTCCTTCCTTGCATTTTAAACATTCCGGGTACAGTGGAAAGTTGAGTGAGCAGCTTGAAGAGCATGGATAATGTGTCTTAAACATTTGACTCTCATACTAGGGACAAAGCCACAGGACAATATGAACACAGTGCATCGGGAGGAGATGTGTGACTATAACATGTAGATGGACAGAAGTGAAGAGAGAGGAGATCAGTTCAGGATGGTTGAGGAGAAAACTCTTCTAGCATGGAGAGGAGATGTGAGGGATCAGCAAGAGGACAAGAGGGAGGAGACTTGCTCTGAGTTGGACACGGAGGGCACAGTTAGGAAGAGTCTGACTGCAACGAGGAGGGGCTTAGAGAAAAACAAAACAAAGTAATTCCTCTTCAGGTGAAACAAGGCTGGGGAAGTGAACTGGAAGAAGAAGGGAATTCCTTCAACTTGTTAAGAATACCTACAAAAGCCATGTTGAACATCACACCGAATCATGAGAGACTCGAAGATTCCCACTAAGTTCAAGGCAAGGACACCCTTCTTACCACTACTCTTCATGATTTTTCTGGAAGTCCTAGAAATGCAATGACACAAGAAGAGAAAAAAGCCACAGTAACTGAGAAGGAAGGAATAAAGCTTTCTTTGTTTGCAGAAGACATGATGGTCTATGTAGAAAATATGAAAGAATTCACAAAAATCTACTGGACTTTATAGCAGTTGTATGGTTTGCAGAATACAATAATAATAAAAGCCTCCAGTGTTTTCATCAGGAATTAAGAAGTGAATTTTGAAATTCAAAATGCAATGCCATTTATATAGCACCATGAAATAAGATAGTACATCTAACAAAATATGTATTATTTACATAAGAAAGATAATAACTTTCTGTTCAAAGACATCAAATAACTAAATAAATGGAAAGATATGCCACATTCATGAATAAGAAAATTGAATATTTTTAAAATATCAATTCTTCCCAACTTGATATAGAGATTCAAATTCTGCTGTGTAGATATGGACCAATTTTTTTTAAATTTACGCAGAGAGACAAATGACACAATATAATAGAAAAAGAACAAAGCTGGAGGACTGTTATTACCTGACCTCTAGTCTTAGAACAGTGCTACATTAATCTACACTGCTGAAACTGCTGAAAGAATAGATAAATAGATTCAAAGAACAGGATAGAGACTCTTAAAATAGAGCCATATTAATATAGTTCATCAATTTTTGGAAAAGGGGCACATCTAATAAAATAGTGAGATCATAGATTTTTCCGAAGAAATAGTGTTGGAATAACTTGACATCTATGTGAAAGAAAAGAAAGACTCCAGACAGAGACCTTGACAGATGCTGTGCCACTCACAAGCATTAAGCGCAGCAGGTCACTGACTAGATACAGTGCAAGACTAGAGGATGATGCGAGGGAAAACCTAGATGACCTTGGGTGTGGGGATAACTTTCAGATACATCAGTGCAGGTGTGAGCCAGGAAAGAAAGAATTAACATGCTGTGCTTATTAAAATCAAATTCCTTTCTTTTGCGAAAGGCAATGTCACAAAACAGGTAAGATATGATTTGGGAGAAAATAAATCCAAAATTTTCATTCAGAATGGACAAAATGTCCTTAGAGCTCAATAAAAAACAACAATCTGATTTGAAAATGGGTCAAAGACCTTAGCTGACCCCTCCCCATGGAGGACATGCACATGGACAATAAGTGTATGGGAAGATGCCTGGCATCAAATGCCACCTGGGAAATGGTTATGAAAACGGAGATACAGCAATGCGGAATGCAAAGCTGGTAGCAGCCAGTTCCAGCGAAGATATGGAGCAATAGGGACTCCCACTCATTACTAGCAGGGATGCAAAATGGGACAAGCCACTTTGGAGAACACTTCACCAGGCTCCTACACAACTAAATATACTCTTAATATATAATCCAGTAATTGGGGCGCTTGATATTTATGCAGTTGAATTGAAAATGTATATCCACACAAGATCTGCACATGTGTGTTCATAGCAGCTTTAGTGATAAGCAGGCAAGATGTTCACTAGTAAGTAAATGGATAAACACATTGCAGTGCATCCAGGTAATGGAATACTATTTGGTACTAAAGGAAAAAACCATGAGAAGAAAGGAGGAAACTTAAGTGCATGTTATTAAGTGAAAGTAGCCAATCTGAGAGACTACAAGCTCATGACTCTATAGGACATGCTTGAAGATATAAAGCTATGGAGATAGGGAAAAGATCAGTGATTGGTAGGGGTTAGGGGAGGCGAAGTATGACTAGGAGGAGAACAAGGAATTTTTATGGCACTGAAAATGCAGTTTAGGAGGCTCCAGGGGCAGACACATGTCAGCAGACAGATGTCAGGACCCATGGCAAGTGCAAGGCAGAGTGCACCCAAACACAGGTCATGCGGGCTCAGCAGCTGCAGCGTACTCACCACAGTGGTGGGCATGTGTGTGAGCCCTGGGACACGGAAACTGTACTTTTCTTTCAATTTTGCTGTGAATCATAAATTGCTCATAAATCATAGACTTTAATAAGAAAAAAAAGGCCTGGAGAATAAGCAAAAAGTGTAGCTCAAGAAGATGCACTCATATTGGAAAACAAGGTAGAAGCCCCAAGTATAGAATCTGTGGTCAATGTGCGGTGCGCACACCACCAGCTTGTGGGGAAGGGGGTGCACACGGACATGTGCAGAAGGCTGTCCTGCGGAGCTGCCTCCTTGCCATGCTGCAGATGCCTGTGCTGGGAGCCCCAGCAGGCAACACGCAGAGGCACCTTTTAGCATCTGACAGCCAGCAAGAAACTGAAGCCCTCTGCCCACATCCACACGGAACTGAATTCTGTCAATGTCAGGGAGCTTGAAACGAATCCTTCCCCACTGAGCCTCAGCCGAGACCGAAGTGCAGACCACAGCTCAGCCCTACTCCAAGCCTCGATGGTCATTGTGTGAGAAATACTGGAGCAGAGGATTCACCTGGGCTGGGCTAACATCTTTCAACAGAAACAAGAGATAATAAGTGTGTGTTAAGCTGCAAAGCTCCTGCGAATCAATATTGTAGCTCTAGGGAGCTGTGAGTTATGTTGAAGAAATTTCTAGCCAAAGCAAGATGTTATTACATTTAAGTAGTCATGAGACCTTACTTGGTTTGCTTATTCATAAACAAGGGGGTTGGGACAGAATACAGAATATTGCTCATGCTCATTTGATCCAGTGAAGCATTTTCAGGATGGTATTTCATACCTCAGCTCACACAGGAATGTTCTTCCTTGTGTATTTGTATCTTGTGCTGGGCACACGGGTAAGTACTGTTTAGTATATTGTTACTCAGGTATTCCCAACTCTTTTATTGCTATCCCTACTCTGAAAGATGAGAATAATAATGTTATATTGTATTGAACT
Source organism: Heterocephalus glaber (assembly GCF_000247695.1). The sequence continues at coordinate 6,811,378 of NW_004624798.1, forward strand.
ATTAAACAAATGCCTACAGCTTAACCATGTCAGGCTGTGGCTGGCCTTCCCATCTGTGTAACCACCACATCCATTCTCTTACGGGTCCCTCTCACGGGAAGACTGGAAGGCCAGCTTGAGTGAGAGGTTATATTTGGCTTTCTGGAGAGGAAGCCAAATCCAAAGAGAATCCATGAAGTTGTCATACGATCACTGTGATTATTAAACTCCTTTGTGGAGATGAAAAACAATATGCACCAAGAAACCTATAATAGTTTCTACTTTCTTTGGTTAAGAATCTATTACCTCAATATCATCTATGTTCAAGGTTTGTTCTTTCTACTTTGGCTTTTTTCTCCTTTGTGGGAGGCACCCCACTTTCCTTCACCTCAGCTTCCTATGTGGGGTGAGCAGAAAATCTCTAAAATTTCTTGGAAAGTTAGCGTTCTGAGCTTGTATCATGTCTAGGTTGATTTGATTTGTTGACTTCCTTGCAAGTATAACACATACCATAGGGTTGGTGATTAGTTTAGAAAATGACAAAGGAACCAAACATTAAGAAGCCATTGTGTTAAGCAATTTAATGTATCTGTTACTAGTAGTTACACTAATTCTGGGACTTTTAGTTCAAGATAAAATTGTTCATTTTTTATGGAGACTAAAATAGGCAGAACATCTTATGTTGCATGAATCTCTAAAGTGGCCTTCTCCATGTTTACTTCAAGTCACCAGTGTGATGTGTAAGAGACACCTTAAGTATCTGCTTATTTATTAACTTGTCAGTCTCTGATCTTCAGCAGGTCCCAAACTAGTGGATTTTAAATCTGCAAGCAGATGACTCTAATACAATGTGCTAATTGTAAGAAGGATAGTATGGCCGGATTTCTGTGAGGGCTCAGAAAACCAACCTTACTGACCTCACCTGGGGAACCAGGTAAGACGACCTATTTGAGCTACATATGACAGGATGGGTGAGTCTTTTTGATGGAGAAACAAGAGGGAGGGGTGGGATGGTATTTTAAAATAACTAAAAGCATGTTCAAATTTCAGAACTTCCAAAGGGCAGGGTATAGAACATGGAACTACATATTAGGTACTTCGGGTTATGGTGGCTGGATATAATTATTTGTCTATATTTCTATCTCTATTCAATATCTCGGTGTCCAGTGGAGCAGCACTCAATAAATATCTTTTAAGTAGCTGAACTAATGAATGAGACTGGAGACAGGTGGAAAACCTTGTGAAGAGCCTTATGTGTCAGAACAAGAAACATTTTCACCCTCTTGGCTAGAAGAAACCTAACACTGATTAAACTTCTTGGATTTTCATTTGAGATTCTCTTTGATGGGTTGTTTATATGTTTTATAAGGTTTCTCTCTTCACTTCCTCCCAAATGTATCAAGATAATATATATGAGGAACTGTTCACTAATATTTCACTTTTCTAAGGGAATGCCTGGCCGTCAAACTGTCACATGCATCAGAATTACCTGGAGAGCTTCACATGATGACTGGGCAGTATTATATACTGCTAAGGGTCTGCCAGAGGGCCCGAGAGCTGGTATTTTTTAACGAGATCCCAAACCTGGTCAGGGACTACATTTTAATGAACTATGTTCTGGAATCTTCACTCCTAATCATTAAGTTCTTAGATGCTCTTCTATCTTTTAAAAATGTAAAATATTTTGAGCAGATTCATGTAAACACAAAATTCCAAGCGACATGAAGTTATCTTCTTACTGCCTTTGGAGATAATCAGATTGCAGGTGTAACCAATTTTATGGAACTGGTACATGCCTGGAACTTTATTCCTATGTTACATTCCATTTTACTTCACTGAGGAAACAGACCTTTAGCTGAATCCTCAAAAATGAAGGATTATTTTACAATGTCAATGCTTACCCTGATTTACTGGTTTGTGTGTAGTTACTACTTTGAAACCTGCTGGTTTCTTACATGGACATTCACCTATGAAGAGCTTGCTCTTTTGAAGGCTTTGAGCTTTACTGACTGCAGGGAGCCCCGACTTTCCACAGTACTCTCAAATTCCCATGTCAGCCAGCCAGCACCATGCGGGTGCCACCGTCCATAGCCAAGTTCCAAAGTCTCTGCAAAGTGATGTCTTTTCTGCTTGCTGTGAATAAGGACAGCTGTTCCTTTCGTTTCTGCTTCTGCAACCGATACTTGTGCTTGAGTGATTGCTTGGAAGCCACTCTGTGTGTGTGTGTGTGTGTGTGTGTGTGTGTGTGTGTGTGTACAGTCTGGGGCTGGCACCTTGGTTCACCACTGGCCCAGAAGGCTGGTTAGCACTTGTGATGGGCTGCCCCACACTCTAGAATGTTCTTTAGGTGAGGTTCCTATCCCCTTCAGCTTCCGAGGTGGCGTCTACGTAGCAGGTGCTTTGACAAACTCCCTCCTCTGGGAAACTTTGAGAAAAGCAACTTCTATTAGAGGAGGAGACAGTGACATGTGGGCTGCACAGGAAGATCAAAGAGATTGAAATCTGGCCGAAAAGCTTATTTAGATAAACATCGAAAGTTGGCAACGCATGGAGGTGTAAAGAAGCCTCATTAAAAAGTCCCAATGGGCCCACATGGATTCATTTCATCGCCCACAGAAACAAAAGTTTCTGTTCTCCCAGGCACTATTAAAAGGAGCAGGAATCTGTGATCATCTTTTCTGCTAATGGGATGTGACTGCAGCAGTGAATTAACACTTTCCACTTATGGTTCATTTCGTCTCAGTAAATGACACCAGGTACTATTTCACCTGTCAAGTATTTACCTATGTTTGTTCCGAGATGTGTCTGAGGAGGAGGGTGGGTGGGAGATCAAGCCTCATCTTGCTGCAAGAACAGTGTGTATCCTCTTTACTGAGAGCTGGAAGTTTGTCATGACATCTGCTGGCTGCACAGTCAAAACTTCTCACCACCCACGCGGCCGGAAGCCTGGCAGGCTGCTCCGGGGGGCTACTTCCAGAGCAGCTTGCTGTGAAAGGCCACGGCAGGACCTGAGCGACACCAACAGGTGATCCTCGGACCGGCCTACCTCGATGGGGTGGCTGAGAGGATTTCATTAATCTCACAAAAATTAAAACAAGCATTGTTTTAGAATTCATAATTCTTTGCTGAGACTGGTTCATTGGAAGATATCCATCTTATTATTATTGATTTATACTGTTCTGAAATGTGGATCAAGAAGAAATACATTCGTCTATCAAATTTAGTTTCTATTTTATCCGAAATATTGGGAGAATGTTTCCCTCTGGACCGACATAACCTCAAGTGCTATTTTGCCTCTACAGTCTTCATGCTCTTCACTGAGTTGACACCATGCTTGTCTCGTAGTTCTGAGCCCTTACAGAGACCCTGGTCCCCACCGCAGGAGACTCATGTCCATAATCTGAAAGTTAGAAGTTCAGCTGATGAAATGTTTTTTAATGTTTATGCCTCTAGTCAAATATTGTGACCCTTTTATAGATCATACATGTTTTAATGGATTAATACCATGACTGCTTTTAAGTACGGAGTGTCAGGATCCTTTTCAAACAGCCTTTTGAAGTTTTCTAACTTGTGGCCGCAGGTCCTAGTCATTAAAATGTAGTATTTCTACTGTTTAGCTCTTTAATGGTTGCTGGGTCCTGGCAATTTGCCCACTAAATTTGTTCATCATTTCATATGCGTGTGTTACCAGTAATTTTTCTTTCCCCGTGAAACTCTTGATTAATACATGTATATAAGTGGAACTTGAGGTGAATCTTGGCATCTTTTGAAATTGTGCACATCGTCTTCTTTTCCAGTCTTGCTTTTCCCTTCACCTTTTCTGACATTTCTCTTGCCTTCCCTATGCCATTTTCTTCCTTTGGTCCTTGTCTTGCACTATTTCCATTCCTACAGGTTTGTCTGCTCACTGGGCCTCAAGCTATCAGCTCTGAATTTAAATGATCTCTCAAGCCTTGATTTCTATTTCTGGTTTTCCACTTGTTCATGGGTGAGGGTGCTTAGAAGATGGAATTACCGGAAACACAGAAGCTTTTCTCACATGGGAAGCAAACCCGTGGGATTCTAAGTCCATCCAATGATAGGTTTTCCAAATATTCATTTTCCACATCCCACATGCCTCATAGTCACTTTTCCTCCCTATCTATAGCAGCAGAGAGCATATACTATGCAGAATCCTTGGCAATAAGCAAAGTAACCAGACTGGTTCAACACAATTAAAAAATTACCCCCATTGAAAACAACATCATTCTGCTGCAAGAGTAAGTCAAAGGCTTGCAATGATGTTTACCTGAAGACAGCAATTAAATTATAACAGTATCCATCCGTCAACATGATGCATCCAACTCATCCCACAAACCTGGAGGATTTGAACAGCATATAATCTGTACTCAATCAAACTTTTTAAAAAATAAAATGAAGTGGAAGACAGATGGTGTGATTTATCTGATGATGACATTCTTAGTAAGAGAGAGAGAGAAAGGATGTTAAAACAAATTTTCCCTGTTTTATAGTTGGCCTTGAAAATATATAAATGTATAAGTAGGGTTTGAGGCTGTATTTCTTCTAGTGATAACTAAACAGTGTATGGATACTGGAGTTAATACAATGACTTAGGAAGAAGATAGTATTGAATAGATAGGATTGACAGGACTGAATCCCAGCTGACTCTCAACCACCAAGTAACTTGTGAGTCAGCAAAGTGAGGGTTTTTGGAGGAATGTACCTGGAGAATGTGCAATGGTTAGGGTTTTATTTGTATACATAGAGTGAACATTTCCTCTGCCTGTATACTCCTTCTTAAACGAGGTCAAAGCCAGGAAATGTGCATGAGTGCTCTGAACATCTAAAACATTTCACCAATTCATGTATGTGATTAATTAGGCCTCCAGTTTGTGATTCAAAAGTGAAAAGTTGCTATTATTTTATAATTCTAATAATCTCAGCATTTCTGTCAAAGATTAAAAACAAAACATCTGGAAACTGGAAAAGAAGAAAAATATAATTTTGATCAAATGAGATATAACTGAAATGAAAAAAAGTAATTGATCAATACACAATAAAGAACAGACAAAAACACAAATAGTATATGTAAGAACACAAAAGTCTCTATCTTTGGCCATATAATTGAAGAACATTGAAATATATTTCCAGTGGATCTTATAAGTACTGCTATATTTTGAAATGATTTATTACATATGTGATGCATTTACTGAAGTTCCACTATGTAGTATGCTATTTGCTGTTCATAATACCTCTCTTCATCTTTATAATGATGAAGAGAATGATTCATTTTTTATATCACTTTTCATTTATATCACTTTTCATCTTTAGACTCATCTTTAAACGTACTTTAAAACATTACGCATTATGAATACACTTAGAACTGTACAGTTATTTGTGATGAGAGCCAAGTAGCAAAACTAGATTCAGTGTTCTTTGAAAACAGGCTCTTACTATATCAGGCTTGAAAACAACTTTTTGAAAAGATCTTTTTATGCTTATTTTACTCTGTTTAACAAATCAATAAAATATATACGCTCTGTTGTAGAACAATTCCCATAAAAACATTATAGTAATGTACATGAGGTTTTTGGTTAATATGGTAAATGCAACATGTACAGAAAATTCTCTAGGTGAAATATAATTAAAATCATACATGAGTGTAAAAAGAAAGAAAGAAAGGGAAGTTTCAAGTGCAAAGAACCAAATAGGATATTAAAACCAAAGCAACGAGATCTTTGGGGAAATGCAGATTAAATGTACTATTGTTAGGAAGAAGTGGAGTGTTTTCTAAGAGCATTTCCTGTGGGAACTGGGATGAAAAGCACAGATACAATGAGGAGATTAGGTGGAAGTGTGCTTCCTAAGAAGCAGAGGAGACAGGCAGTGGCAAGCTTGACCATGAAAAGGTACTGACCTTTGGGGTAGCAGGATAGAATGGGATGCCAAGAAATAATATAAGACACAAAGAATTAGAAATGCGTGATGAGATGACATACCAGAATAGACAGAAAAAAATCACAGGATGTGGGAAGTTTGAGTGTATGGGGGATCTTAAGCACTTTTGGCTATCTGCCGTTAGTGTGGAAGAGGCTGATCATACTGGCCAGCTACAGCTCTGTTGATGACTTAGGGTAAGATATTGTCATCTAAGAGGACAAGGTAAATGTCCTAGATTCTTTTTATTAAATCTAATTCCTTATGAAAGTGGAAAATACACGAAGAATACAAAAAGCAATGAGGTCAAAGAAAAATGGCGGAAGAAATGATATTATTTGCATATATTACATCTATCTTCATTTAAAATCTAAAAACTTCTACATGCAGCATTTTAGACTGTAACAGAATTCATCAAGATTGCTGTAAAATGATTCCAACTTTCTATATTTATAGTTTGGAAAAGCAATAAATTTTGAAAATTAAGTCTATAATATTATTATATTTCCTATTGTACCTTGAGATTTTTCTTAGGTACAGTATGAGTTGTCCTAGACTCTTATGGAGATAATTATAAAATATTTATCGATAAATTTTATTGAATTATATTGAATTCATATATAAAATTTATTAATTATATTAAAGAAGACTTAAAATGGAGATAGATAACATTTATAGATGTAAATACTCAATAATATAATGATATACATTCTTCTCTAATCAACACTGTAAAATATTCATTCCCAGTTGATCTATAAATTACGTGCTATTTTCAATAGTGGTTTTCATGGAACTTGGCACATTCATTTAAAATTCATGTAAAGGAATGTAGGTCCATGAAAAGCCATTCTGAAGTGATTCTGAAGATGAATCAAGAAATGAAGATTTTTCATGTAAGAATTGAAGACTTTGCCCTATTTCAAAGGAATAGTAACTAAAGTAGTCATAAACCCAGGATCAGCAAACAGATCAGTCAAGCAGAAGGTAGAGTTTGGATACAGACCCAACCATAAAGGGAAATGTGGCTTATACAGAAATTACATCATCAGTTAGTAAGTAGGTTTTGTCACTAAACAATGTTGGAAAAATGGAACATTCTTATGGGAGAAAATTTGGTATTTTTCACACTCATACAGACAAGTTAACTGGAAAGGAATCAAAGATGTAAATGTAAGAAAGAAGAATTTAAATATCTGTTTATGATCAAATTCAGAAGAGTATTTTTGAGATACCCTGATGTGTAAATACTCTTTATGAAAAGATATAAAAAGAACATAATTTCATTGAAAGTATTCAATAAATTATATCAAAACAAAATGAAATGTTTGGCATGAATTAAGACAACATAAAGCAGAAAGACAAAGAAAAGATCAGAAGGATGAGTTTCCACAATATATACTTATTTTTTTCTTTTCCATTACCGGGAATCAAACCCAGGACCTTGCACTTCTGCTGCAGGCTTGGTGCCACTGAGCTAAATCCCCAGCCCTCCACTATATATTTTTAAAACTCAACATAAAGCAATGCAAAATGAGCTAATGGTGTGACTAGGATGTTCACACGTGAATCCTGGTTTCTGGAAAGCATATGCAAAGATCGTTATGTTTCCTAGTAATCAATAGATTAAAATAAGCTATGTAGTGAACTCCTAGGTTTGCAGAGAAATTTCAAAGCCCCGCCCTTCAGGTGCTTGAAGATCCTTGAAAGGCAGAGAACTCCACTGCATATGTCTGAATTCTGATCATCCTATAATTGACCTGTGAGCCTTTAGAGGTATCAGCCAGCAGCACAGCTGGGTGGGTGGTAACAGGAGAGGGTGAAAGGAAAAAGATTTCAGCAGTGACAAATTGGATGTGGGAGGAGGTTGGCAAAGACAAATGCCAGCACTGGGCCACTGATTATGCGAATTTCCAACTGGGACTGATATGATGCTGGCATCAGACATAAAAGGAATCTTTTCTGAAGGGAGCTGAGAAATGCTCAGTGTTTGTAACAAGAGAGTCCCCTCTTGGTGAACTCGTCCCAAGACCCTTGCCCAGTATACTGGAAATAAATGAGTGACAAGTTCTCTCCAGTTAGAGGTCTCATTATTGTGTTTGTTGCTTACTTAAACACTTGTTCCTTAATTACAAAATAAATAAAAGTGAAATGAAATGTCCTCATCAGAGAACTTGTATTTAATGCCATCGTGGGACTGCAGTCTTTCTCCGGAAAGAGGACACAAAAGGTTGGAATAGTGTTCTTTTCTGCTGAGTTGGAGTCTGACACAGGATGGACAGGGTTTGAAGCCGCTGGTACGGAACGTAGGGCGTGGCAAAGCGGGCTGGAGAAGTGGGCGGGGCCTGTCAATTTCTAGATCTTAGGGCTGCAAGGGACGATTCTCAGGACCCCATATGAAGAACTTTTCCCGAGCTCCCACAAGACGTGCCTGGCATGAAGGAGACCAGATGCCGCCTAGAGTCGGCTACTGGGACTCTTCAGGATTTTTACTTTTATCTTTTCTTCTGTTCTTCCCTCAACCCTTTACCCCTCACCTTTAAAATAAACTTTTAACACCACTTTTGACTTGTCCAATTCTTTCTTTGAGATGAAAAACGACCGGACTACTTCTCTTTGGTGAGCGATTTTTAAAGGAGCTACCTGACAACACTGTGGTCTTCCTGCTTCAGCCTCCATTCCCAGAGTAGACGTTGGACTATGGAATCCACAGGAACAAAACCTTCAGCCGACTGGAGACTCCCAACTTCAGCCCACAGGGTGAAATTTATGCAAGTAAAAAACAGACATCAAATGGATCAGACTCTCTAGCCAGAGTCAGTTCTTGAAGTTAAGAGATGGTCAACTATTTGCAATTAAATAATCAGTGTTGTTTCACTCCAAAAAGACAGGTTTTCCAAGATCAGCAAACTCTAATGCAGGTAGTTGGACAACACTTGCAGAGTTGCATTTATTTTTGGACAAGGCTGTCCTTTTTAAATTGCTGACTCCATAGAGACAAGGCTTTCATATTTACAAAGGCCAAAAGCACATCTCAGCAATAGCTGATCAGACAAAGGAGTTTAGCCTGGAGAAAATCAAGTTGGTAGACATGTAAAGAGGCGCGAGATAAAATAACACCAACCACTGCTCACCTTTGCCAGGTGCTTTCACCTGGTGTGGGCTCTTCACCTGTATTTGGTCATTAAACCTCACAGTAATCTCATGAGGCATGTCCCATTATCACTCTCATTTTAATAGATGAGGATTTATTTAATGTACAGTTCCTTGACAAGCATTGGGTGTCATAAAGTGTTAATCAATGGTGAATATTACTGTTGTAGAGCGAGGCTTCTGATTGTCAGAAGAAAGGCAGTTCACCACAGGGAATGGTTCAGGGAATGCTTGAAAGCATTCATCCCTGGCCAGAAACAACATCCTCATTCCCAGTCCTGCCAACTTCAATTCTATTCTCAGAATTCACTCTTCTGAGTGCTAAAGAATTTTTTACATTCCAGAATCCCATATTGATTTGAAAATAGATCCCTGTAGATTGGATAGCTTATGCTTTTAAATGTAACAGAAGGCTAAAAGCATTCTGTATGTAAAGCCAATATTTACTAGGTACTAATCGGTTTAGTATTAAGATAAAAGACCTTGCCAAGATAAAAGAAATTGTGAACTAAGGTAGTAACATCTAAAATTCCAAGACACAGTCAGAGGCAGGTGGACAGGGGGCTGTGCCTGGCAAGCATGAGGCCTGCTCCCAGCACGACTTGCTGGGACTCTGTTCTCAGCTACAACACAGAGAAAGGATGCGAAACGGTCCTTGCCTCTTCTAGATTCTTGACTCTTCAAAGCAATGCTTCAAATGTGATTAACTAGAATAATTCCTACCACACTATATAAAGTTTTATATTTTGATTTGTCCTGCATTTATATTTTAATGAGTACAAAATGAACACACATTTTAAATATACTCATCTGTTAGTTTGCTTTCGTTTTCATTGTATTTTCTTAATACTATTGATTAAAATTAGAGGTTGCACTTTTAAGGGAGGGGGCTATGACTTTAGCTTTGCTTGCGTTCCTTCTGAGAGTGGAATTATTTTTATTGGTTAAGCAATTTATTCTAGAGAAACTATTTCTTTCTGTGAAAGTGTTAAGAAAAACAAGAAAAATAAATATTCTAAATTTTGGGCTGTCTTGTACTTCCCTTGTCTACTTGCATGAATGATTTTTTGTATGCACACATCCAGTATTCGAACAAATAAACATATTTTAATTTGTATGTTCTTTCAGGGAGAGCCACTTGACAGCCAAGCACCACTAACCAGTAAAATCTAAGACTTTGGTAGGAACTAGCCAGTAAACTACATGGCCTCTAAAGACAGATGCAAAAGTTTCATTCTGAAGTAAGCACACCATAATGTAAGAGATATGTATTGAAAGGCTTTCAATCAGCTTGGAATGGGTGCATGAGTAGTATGCTAATAATTTGCATAAAACGTAGATGTAAGGCCAGGCGTAGCATGCATGCCTATGATTCTGGCACTCCAGGAAGCTGAGACAGGAGGATCACAAGTTCAAGTCCAGCTTGCATAATTTAGTGACTCAGCAAGACCCTGTATCAAAAGAAAAATAAATTTTAAAAGGGTGGGGATGTACCTCAGTGTGAAGGTTCTGGGTTCAATGCTTGGTACTGGTAGCTCAAAAAGCAAGCAAGCAAGCAAGCAAGCAAACAAACAAACACCTACATGTAAATTCCATTCTCCATTTACATGCGGATTCTGTCTTTGATTATGGTCAAATCATCATTAGCTGATATAGTATTTGTTTGCTTCGCCTTTACAAATTGAAGGAAACAATTTTAGGATGCTAAATATTCTTTAAGGCAAAGCACATTCTATAAATGGTGAATATTATAATTGATTTATCCTTTTTAAAAGTCTCATATTCAAATATCCATCTAGATCACTTTATAACATTATTATAGAGCAAACTTCCGTAGAGTAGAAGGCACAATTACTTATTAACACTAATAGAAAATGAAGTCAATGAGAGAATAGTAACAAAAACTTGGTGGCTTGGGGAAATGAATAAGCAACGGCATCACGTACATCTTTATGGTTTAGGAGCTTTTACTGATTTCTCTTAGGTTTTAAATCACATCTAAGCATCTCGCCTAAATTTCAGATTCTTCTATCAACTCACAGTCTTGAATTTTCTAACTTTGTGAAAATCCCAATTGGTCATTGCTTCTACTTTTTCCAAATAACCTGCCTGCTTCTTGCCACAAAGTAACTTTAACAACAACAACAACTAATGTTTACTGAATATGCTGTGAAAGAATGAAGACTTCCTTTTTTTAATCTTCACTATTTTCTTATCACATACAGACTCCAGTAAATGAGTGGGAGTGACACCAACAAGAGGGTGGGATCGGAAGTCTCAGGCTCTCCTTCTTCCCATGAAGCTAACAGCTCAACAACAGTACACGGAGTAATTCCCATTGTGAGAAGTCTGGAAACCAGGTAAGAGACTCTTGTCTTACTCCCGGTGCTGGCAAAACTCATGGGATGAAAGGCAGTAGGAAAATCCACGATGCTTCTTCACCCCAGTCCCTCCCCTCAGTGCAGCGTAGTGTGCAGTCTGGTGTGACGGCCGAAAGGGACTCCCAGCTCCTGGCTTCTTTGAAGAAAGGAAAGAGAAGGCTGCAACCTCTGCCCAATAGTCAGACACTTGCAGCGTGGCCACAGGGACTGATTTTTGATTTGTCTGAATCTTAGCACTGGCAGAAGAAAGGCACCAGGTTGAGGAAACTGAAAACAAGAAATGGGGAGATAGAGCTTTTGCAAAAGGGACGGGGACCGAGAGATAAAGAAGGGGATGTGAAATATTAAGACGTCTTATGTCCGTGCACCAGCTCCACCAGAGCTGTAATCACTATGCACCAGTAAAAATTTTAAAAACCAAACCAAAAATGCTACTTTGGAGTAGCCTAAATTTGCTGACCATTTTTCCTGCTTCTGGTCCGGGGCAGAGTAAGTGGAAGGAAACTTTCATCCACTAGCTTCTCCTCGATAGGGCAGGGAGTGTTGGGGTGCACACAATAAACATTCAGGATCTTTTTGGGTGGTGGGGCACTGCCCAAAGCTGATGTTTTTCTTCAAATGTGTGAATCCCAATAGAAATGTACAGGCACACAAAGAAACAGGGAGCCCAGGCACACCAAGCAAACAAAATAAATCCCTAAAAATTGACCCTAAAGAAATGGTGGGAAACAAAATGTCTGGTAAATAATTCAAAGTAACAGTCTTAATGATGCTCACCATTTCAGAAAAGCTATATATGAATAAAATCAGAACACTGCCAAAGAGATAAAATTGTGTAAAAAAAGAATCAACAATTTTGGAAGCTCAAGGATAGGATAACAGAATTGAAAAATTCACTAAAAGGCTTTAACAGCAGACTTGATCAGGCAGAAAAATCAATGAACTCAAAGACAAGACTTTTGAAATTATTCAGTCAGAGAAGCAAAATGAAAAAGGGAGGAAAAGGAACTAAGAAAGCTGAGGAAACCATAAATGACTACCGAAAGCCCAAAGAATATTTGATATAGTGTAAGTGCTCATTAAAGATCAATCTTACTGACTCTTCTTTTATGAATGTAAAGATGCCCTGCTAAAGGTCTACTTTTACTACTTGTAACTAAAGATATCTCCATTCCAGAATTCTTCTAAAGTTTCGACCACACAGAGTTAAAGGCACTGTCCACAGTTGTAAAGTAGAAACTTGATTGGCAATTTCAAAGTCGATGTAATTTAGCCAAAGCCAGTCAAAGAGCTTGTGCCAGAAAAGCTTTGCTAATAGCATACAAAGGTAAAAGAGATGGAAGCAGTTTCCACATCCAGCACTCCTGCAAATGGCTTTGGCATAAATACACTTTGTGCCTGATATTCCTAAAAAATCATGCCCATGATGATGAAGGTGAAGGTAATGGAATCTCCACTTACCAGATCTGATTTCCTTTATTAGCAGGAGGCACACATTGCTGCAGACTTCTGATTCTTTCATGCCTTTTCTCTAAGTCTTAGAACAATATTATCAGTACTATGAGAGGATATCAGTAAGGCACAGTTTCCTTTTTAAAAGTGTGTTTATTTTCAAGAAAAATAAAAATGGATGGCACGTAGTGATCTCAACTCAATATTAAAACTAACTGCGCCTTTCTGCACTAAAATGACCTCACTTAGCAACTACTTGGATGCCTCCAGAGTCCTCTATAATGTAATTATACTTATTCTGGCTCACCCAGAAGAACTCAAAATGAAATGGTGACTTTGGTTTCTGAGGCTATAATCAATAGCCATTAAGCGAATGAGGAGATTTTTAAATCTAGGGAAAAGAAAGCACTTAAAATATCTCTTGGATCAGTCTCGAAATTCTAGGTACTCAGACAGTGCAGGTACAGTGGAATATTTATTGTGATACACTGCACAGATTTTGTGCCTGGGAAGGATTAGATTAGTTCAAGAACAGATTGTCGATTTAAATAAGAGCTAAAAGTTCATCTCTCAGAGTATTTTGAACTTGTGAGGCACACTCAGAGAGAAGATGTCCTGTAGAAGAACAGAAATAGATGAAAGCTATAGATGAGAAGGAAATCTGATGTAAGCCAAGTGTGCGAGTCTCTAACCATGTCACTGGCTTCATGTAAATGCCAGGCATCATCTTATATACAGCTCAGATGTAGCAGATGTTGGCATTTAAGTATAGGTTGTCATGAGAGAAAATTGCCCTTGAATGAGAAAGGAAGTTTCAGGCAGAGAAAAATGATTTTCCCAGTTAACAGTTATAACCTCAATAACAGAATTGTTTTCAGCCAGAGGTTGTGGGGTTGGAAAGGAGGAGAGATATAATGACACCTCAATTCCAATCTAAAAAAGATAGAAAATCAGCTTTAGTTTAAATTGCAGTGTGTGGGCTGTATAGATAGAACCTTCTCCTCCCTCCCTTCTCAGACCTCAATGCTTCATATTAAATGGGACAAATCACACCCTTCGTAGTTCTGCTCTGTTTGGTGCAGCTGCTTGCTGCAGGTGGTGTCCTAAAAATATATTGCTTGTTTATTTTGCCATAGAGCAGGCTGCAGAGTGGTACCTAAGAGTGCAACTGCTCCCTTCTCTCTCTGCCAGTGACGCACATGATAGAAGTCTGCACAGAGGCACAGGTAGCACATGCTGGAGGTGCGGCTCCTGATAAATTCCATTTTCTTTGGATTAATGGAACAAGGTTGACAAGTAGACTTTCTGTCATCAGAACCCCAACTGGGCCTCAGTGATGCAGAGCCAAATGCCAAACTGCCTTTGTTGGGAGAATAATTGTGCTGCTCAAGAGATTAACATCTGAAAGCATGTGGGATATGAAAAGAAAAAAATCAATAATGCATCACCAAAAGAAAACACAAGCAGAGACTAATCACAGGTAAATGTTCACAGAGATGCCCTTACATAAGCTTCCAGCGACTTTTAGTTTATGCCTCTAATGATCAAATAGTTTTTTCAGTCACATTGGCTGAATACTCAGGGTTAATGTTGCTTCTCTCACAGAGTTTTTGAGCACAACAGTTTACATGTGAAAAGTCTCATACAGGGTGATCAGATTCCAAAGGGAAGTCATGAATTATTTTTAAAAAGAGGAGGATTTGAAGAGAAAGCAGAAAAAAGGAGAAGAGGGATAAGGGAAGTCCATTTCCTGAGATTGTGGACCATATTTATGAGCTGTGGTCAAGGTTATACGGGGCAGACTCCAGGTGTGCCCTCAGCAGAGCTCACCGATTGCACCAATGTCTACCCCCAGTGGTCCCTGAGCAGCAGGCCTGGCCCTCACTGCCACCCATCATTACTCTCAGCAGCTTCTAGCTCTGAGCAGATGAAGAAATATACTCACAATGGGAAACTTTAGATTGAATCTACAGGACTGCAAATCACCATTTGAAAATGGCACAGTGGTTCTGCTGCCTTCCTCACAAGCTCAAGGTCCTGAGTTCGATGCCCAGTACCAAAAAAAGAAACTTTCAAATTTTTACCCACTGAAACTTATGAGCATCTAATTGCATCCCTGACTGCATTGTTAACTGAATCATCAATTTAACTCTCTGTCATTCCTGTCTGACCTCTCTCCTAGGAGCAGTGAGTCTGAGGAGAGCTCTGTAGCCTGAATACAAAGTGCAACAAGGGATAAATTGAAACTGGGAAAGGAAATCATCTTTCTCCGTGAATACAGAGTCATATCCACCCCATAGAAATGAGAGGCACCTTCTGCACAGAGTTGAAGCTACCAGGGAAAGAGCAAAGTTGCACACATTGGGGGAGGTTTTAGGTTTTGCTGGGGATCCCTGGCTGCCATCATCCAGACCAGGGTGAAGTTCCCAGTGCTTTAGAGGGCAGCAGCAGTTAAGGTCCACTGCTCTGTGTGGTGCTGTCTCGTGGAACATGGTCACTGGTGCTTTCTGAGAGCTGGGATACATTGTCTGGGAGGCAAGTCCACACCACAACTCTACTGCTAGGCTGTGGGTCTTGAACTCCAGGGTAAATCCTGCAGCAGCTTTGGAAGTTTCAGAACATAAGTTTGAACCAAAGAAAACGTGAGCACCCCATCTATGTCATTTCAACTCAGACCCCAGACTTCTAATCACAAGACAGTAAAGACCAAGTATACTGTCTCATCTAGATTTGGCCAGGCCCTCATAATATTTTTAATATTAAGCTTCCACTGACAATGTGTTTCTCATCATCTAGTTATGAACAACGTAGACTTTTTGAAGTTTGTGAAATAAGTACATTGATGAAAATGAAAATCAACAACTCTGAGACAATAACTTGAAGCTTTTCTGTATCTCCCAGTACACTTTCAGTTACAGTTGGATTTCGTAGTAAAATGCACACTATGTGTCATGGCTTGTGTCTGGATGTCCCCCCCAAAGCCTCATGCAGTCATGGGGGGTGCATTTCAGAGGTGGCCGGATCTAGAATGTGTGGTGCTGGGATCAAAGTTACGTGATTACTAAAGCAGTCCACAGTTGTGGCTAGGATTATGGATGTGAGTGCTACACCTGCCCTAGGGCAGGTAGCCTGCACAAAATATAAGGGGCAGAAAGGGCTAATGTGCTCTCACCTGCCTGCTTACTATGGACTGTTTCTCTTCTGTGACGCCCTCTGCCAAGCCAACTATGACTTGGAGCCAGCCAACTATGAACTGAAAGCTCTACAAACTGTGAGCCAAATAAGCCTTTTCCCCTTTAACTTTGGGTGTAAGGTATTTTGTATCAGGAAGGAAAAAAGTAACTAAGACATGGTGTTAGGTCTAAATCAACCCAAACATGGCATTCAACTAATAGGGTGGTATGAAATTATAGGAGGTATGAGTTGTGAAACTTAGAAATTAAAAACAAAAGAGGAGATACCCATAATTCTATGATGAAAATGAATATTCTGAGATCAATAAAGTGATAGCAAAAGGGGGTGAGAACATGAAGATGAATGACTTGAAGAGGAGCAATTTGTATTTATAAAGTAAGTGATAATAAGTTGATCAGACCAAAGAGGGGAGCTGTTGGAAATCATTCAGTGAGAATGGAACAACTCCCACATTTCAGGATATAAGAAGAAATGAACTCAAAGTATCCTTGGAGCCTTAATGTTTTCCATTTCAATCCATGACTTGGAAACCACATTTGAAGTTAGCATTAACTAAAGTAATCATGTAGCAACTGTTTTTTAAATTTGAATAAAACACTATTATGAATTAAGTCAGGAGAAGATCACAATGGATACAGGGATGTGTGAGCAACCGTGACACCCAGGGTCATGTCGGTGGCAGCCGAGGATAGTGTCAGAGAGAGTAAACAGCAGAGTCAGAAATAACGGAACCCTGATGAGTAGAGGAAAAGGAAGAGCGTGAGAGGACTCGGCACTGTCTCGCTGCATAGAACAATGTGTGGGTTGAGAATGGTAGAGGTTTAAATCCAAATTGGACGATGGGGAAAGCACGAGGTGCAGACAGAATATCACAGATGGTTCTGTTTCTACTGTGTAAACACTGGTTAGCTTAAGTTCATTTGCCCATATTTTTATTCTTTTCCACTCAAGTAGAACACACTAAATAATAAATTATTGCTCATATTATAGCTGTCAGTATAAATCATGTTTATATCCTTCCTTTGAGAATGCTTTGCTCTTATTTAAAAACACTAACACATCCTACTATTATTATTCTATCAGTGTGATTTAGAAGTTCCAGTGAAGAGGAAATTGCCATCAAACATATATTTATTAACAATTTTGTATCATAATAACTGATCATGACTGGAAAGATATCCTAAAAAACAATGATACTGTGCATTACGAAGGAAAACAGTCATCTTCTATTCCAGGCCAGTGGCTTTTCTCTTTTTTTTTTGGTACTGGGGATCAAACTCTGGACCTTGCGCTTGCGAGGCAGGCACCAGAACCACTGAGCTAAATCCCCAGCCCTAGGCCAGTGGCTTTTAAAGTTCTTCACAAAACATTATATCTTGGCTTATTTTACATATACTTCACTTACTTTTGAAATAATTTATGATTGAATATAATTCACTTCGGAAATAATTTTATGATTGTAAAATTAAATATAAGAAATGGGGTAGTATAAGATTCATTGCACAATGTTCTGTGTAGGCAGTTTCAGTTTAACTCTCATAGTATTAAAGAAAACACAATTATTTGAGGTTGTTGCAACATATACTATTTCCTATCATCTTTAAGGTATCATCTTTTGTTCTGTGATGTTCCCGAACATTCCTGTAGATAGAGGGAGATTCCTGGGGGTGTGCAAGTTCATCAAAAGTCAGTCACACAGAGAAGATACTGCATGCTAACAGCAGCGGTGAACAAGGCACAGTACACTCAATAGTATTACAGGGACCTCAATACCAGTTCTGTCTGGGGAGTAAGCAAACTTCATAGGATTTAGCTCATTTTTGCACAGCACCATGATTTAGCCTGAAACGTCTATGGCATTCTCAGTGAGCACGGGGAGGAACTAAGCTAAGGAGAAAATAAATAATACTACCTTTGTTGTTTTTGAAGGTGATTCCTTTAGCATTATCTCATTTAGTTCACAAGTTCAAAATAGTTTATTATGCAACTGGGTATAAGATTAAAGCATTGTTACTCTCAGACTGTGCGTATTTTACCTTATATTTCTGAATTTGCATGGAGGGAATACAGAGAATATTAAAAGCAAAAAACAAAAAACCCCTTACATTTAATTTCACTTCAGAGGCTGTTTTAGTTCTCGTGTTTGGCTTGTTGATGTGTTTACAGAACTACTCACCAATTTACAAGGGCACATTTTAGTACAAAAGCAAAATAAAGTAAAATACTCAACAGCTAATGGGTTAATGGTTATTTCATCCAAAACTTGATTGGCATCTGTAGGTAAGTCATCAGGGCATTTTGATCTAAAGGGGTAATGCTAAACAAATTTATTATTTCTAGAGGAATAATAAGGACTAGAGGATAGATCAGAACATTAAATGGTGCTCATTTAAGAAGTAACATAGGTTACTTATTACTATTCAGTAACAATAGTATTTCTCACTATTAAAGGATGGATCCAGCTGGGATTTGCAAATTATTTTGTAGAACTTTGCTTACTCAAAGTGTTTTGGAACTCTCAGCTGTGCTAAGACATGTCCTTTCAGGATTTTGTTTACCATTCTCCTATTTCAGCAACCTTTGGAAAACTCCCTGTTTACACTGATATTTGGTTGCTCTTCCTACATTTCTTGAATATGTGTATAAACTACTCTAATGCTACAGAATGTTGACACAGCACATGTATCTTGTTCCTTGGGTTACTAACTTTTGACAAGATGCTCTGGGTATGTGAAGACCCAGGACATTCAGAGTTGGAGGAGGAAAAGCCACAGGGCCAAGCCTCAAAGCTGCAAACATCCAGGGTGCTGAGAAGGAAGAGTCCTTCCCACTCTAGCCATCTTCCATTGCAGGCAGCAAGCGGCTCTGTCCTAAGAAGAAAACTGTTTGTGTAGTCTTTGATGGCAGGTTAAGCATCAGGAGACTCAGTTTACAGGCCCAGATCAACTGCCTGTTTGGTGTACATAGAGTACACACAGTGTAGACACACAGGTTCACTATCTGATAACGTGCTAGTTATGTGGAAGGTTTTGATGGTCATCTGGAAGTGAAATAAATAACTCTGCAGGCAGAGAAAAAAGTTAATAGGACAACCAGAGCTATGATGCAACTTTGGTACTGGTGTCACCTTCGCTAACCAGACTCCACGTATTGCTGAGCAATTCAAGACTTTAGAGAGATTAATAGTGAATCTAATAGTGAATCAAAAGGAAAAGTGCAATATTTTTGGTGAAAATTTTGAAAATCACACCTACTCGAGATCCTGCCTCAGGCCCAAGGAGACAAAATTTCCAGGAGTGGGCCATGAGTGGTTATGCATTGAATGACTGAGCAGAAAATGCCCTTCTCAAGAAAGAAACACTGCTAAGAAAGAAATCTTCTAAGAAACACTGCTTTAGAGAGCAGAGGCCATTGCTGCTTTTATATATTCTGGAAATAATTCAACAAATGAATTCACCTGAAAACTACACACTCAATAGTTCTCATTAGTTTAAAGGGCAACCCTGTGGAAGGTTTGTTGACCACATACTTGTGGATCTGTTTCTGGTCTCCATTCTATTTCATTGGTTTGTATGTGTTTTTATGTCAGTATCATAGTGCTTTATTTACCATAGCTTTGTAATGTACTTTAAAATAAGGAAGAATGGTGCTTTGGTGCTTTCCACTTTGTTATTTCTTAAATTTGTTTTTGTTATATGGTTTATTTTGTGGTTTCATATGAGTTTCAGGATTTTTTTCTGTTTTTCTAAAAATGCCATCGCTATTTTGACAAGGATTGTGTTTTATCTGTACATCAAGTTAGGTAGCATAGGATCAATTAAATAGTTATAAAAGAGCTATTACAGCTGGGTAATCCCAGTATACCCGGGGCTGAGGTAGGAGCATCATAAGGCCCATCCCAGCCTGGGCAACGCAGCAACTTCATGAGATCTCCACAACCTCCAAAACAAAGTATTTATTTTGGTACATTTTAAATGTTAACATTGTGAAAGAGATCTATTATGTTGCTTTTTGGAATATATCCAATGAAATTAAATACTACTATGGCTTAAAATTCACTTGTTTTTATTTAAAAGCACATATACACATTCTTGTTCAAATATCTGAACTTTTTATATGGTTCTTTTTCTTTTTGAATCTAGTTCCATTCTAACGCTTTCACAGAATTTTGTCCTAATAAAATATTCTAATTTACCTGAGAGTTGTGTTACTTATTCTTTCACACCACTTTGCAACAAATGTATATGAATATGCATAAATATACTAAATTTAATATGTGTACATTTAGATTTGATTTTTCTTTCCCCTGCCCATAGACATTAAGTTCTAAAAATGGTATCAAAGTATGTGGTATGCATTTATGAATCTGTCAAAATGAAACCCATAAATTTGTCAAACCAATATGCACTGATAAAAAAAGATGTGGAAAAAATATATTCTTATTTGAGTTATAATCATAATTATTATTTTAAACTCTTGATCCAAATAATGTACACTATTACATGGATTGATCAAAATTATTATGAACAAATATAAAATTTTATTTAAAAATTTTATTAGTACTAGAATGAAATACTTCAGCAGGATTCAATTTTTAGTATTTTTAAAGGTAGAAGCACTCAAAGACATTCTTAAATAGAGATGTGGCTGCATCATTGTTATAATGATGCCACTTACTGTAAATTCTGCAACTTATTGTAAGTTGTACATCACAATATACATAATTATCTATCACAAAATGATTTCAAATTACTTAACTAGCAACAGACAAATCTATAAGGTTTTCCTTCAATTTTAATAAAAGCAAAGAATTAGAAATCACTCACTTTGCAGCAAAAATTTCTGGGAAGTATATAAAAAACACAACCAAGACAAAATAAACAACTATCAATTATACATTGAACTCTCTTAAGGGCAGAGATTATATTAAAAAGAAACTTTGAGAACAATTATTCATTTTCAATGTATGTCCTTGAATACAATACTTTTGTTAATTTAAAAAAGTTGTGTGCTTCAAGTCTATTCTTATCAAAGTATGGAGCTATGGATCTAGCTAAGTATGAAAAAAAGACAAAATCTGTAACTTATAATTTAAGTAGCTAACTCATTTTTCACTGGGAAACAAATCAACCAAATGAACCTTATTTTTTCTTAATAAAGATCTGTCCTAATTTTTCAACTCAAGTATAACACAGGCAGTTCCCATGGCAACCATATTACTTGGGCACATAGCAGTAGCTGAGCATCGGCTCCTAGCGTTTCCCCACTCATCCTTTCAAAATGACACAAGCTCACAGCTTGGGTGTTGTATTTACATTCTTAATTGCAATGTCCTAGGTGAAATGAAAATTAGGATCCAGATATTTAACTAGGAAATCATTGTGGACAAGTGTTTCCAGGTAAGGAATCCTGAAAGAGCAACATACCCAAGACCCCCCATGTGTGTGCCTCACACAGCATCACATCTAAGAAACACCCACATGCCTCTCCCAATCCACTCCCACATCAACTGGAATTAGGGCTTCAAAAACTAGAAAACTCTCTTCACTCTGGTACCGTATTCCTAGGCAAGTTATACCGAGATATTCCAAGATACTGACAAATATTAGTTAATAACTGGAATAATTGGAATGCCTGTAACTTCCTTGATCTGAAGGCATACATTTTATTCACCGTGTTAAAAAAAACCCATAATCTGTTGATCAAACATTCCATGTGCTCTACAAAGTACAAAGTGTTTTGAACAGAGAAATATAACAGAAGGATAAATTGATAGCTAACTTATTTTTAGATATTAGCCATGCCCTGGGTATTAGAACTTTTTCTAAACTCTTCTATGACTTCCCTGCTAATTTGTACATGGTTTCTAAGCCACCTCTAATGGCCTATTTATCTAATGGAAATGGTAAGCTTATTTACATTTTTACCAGTATCCTCTGATAGTCCCTACAAAAATAATTAATAGTCAACCTGCCATGAATTTAGAAGTGTATCAGAAGTAAAGGAAATCAAGTAGAGGAAATAAATGAAAACAAAAATGAGCCATTTGGTTGGAGAGGTTTATATTAAATTTAGAAATATTGATTCTCTGGATGTGGCTAGAGAAGAGAGAGATTAAGGGTTTTGTTTTCCAATGCATGATTTGGAATCTTAACATACATTTCAAAAAACATCATCACTTATTGCTATAAATATTTTCTCAGTATCACTGATAAATATTTATTTGTAAAACATTGTCTTTGTTGCGTTGGTTACAGGAAGTGCACCATAGTGTGTGTGTAAGTGAAGCAAGGTATATACATACCCATTCCCCTAACTCAGGGCCGACCAAGCTAATCAATCATAATGATCTTTCTCACTGATGAACCCTGACTCTTTAGACTTGAGAAATCCATTATCCATCAGCTAGTACCAGGATTCAGGGTGAAGCCCCTCCCCCATCTTTGGTGTGAGGGCAGGTCCATGTCCCTATTTACTGGCTGTATTTATTAGGAAGGGTCTATAGCTTGTTCTGCTGCCCTCACCTGACTGTTGCTTGGTTAAATGACTGAGATCACATGAATGTGTTTTCTAATCTGTGATTCCCAATGACACATTGCTTGAGAAATTTGATTAATTTTTTTGTAGTAGGAACAACATCATCTCCCTAGTTGACCTCACTCTTTCCAGACACATTTAATCTATTTTGGAAATGTGGTTTCTGCATTTTTGGTTTTCATTAAAATAGTGCACACCTGTAATGCCCTTCTCATGCTACCTGGTACTAACTAGAGGGAAAAGCTGCCGCTGGAGGAGAAAGCTGGAAACCTTACACTTGGCTCATCGCTATGGGGTCTGGCAGGGCTTTCTGCTCGGCTGGAGGCTGTGTGATTAATAGGCCCTCTTCCCAATTATACAGGTATTATACTTGTCTTCCTTTGGAGGCAGATGCGAGATATCTGTGTATGTGCCATGCAAATGTGGGCTTTGTGAGAGCTAATTTCAAAACCAGCCAGGTGTTGATTAGCAAAAGACAGCACAATGGGGTGACAGGCATTCCAGGGGTCAGGAGTCTGTGAAAGAAGAGTGCAGGGAAAGTGGGGAAAGGAGCTGCAGAGATCCAGAGTTAATCAAGAGCAAGAGCTGAGAGAGCAGCCGTTGATGAAAGCTGATGTAAGCCAGATATCCTGGAAGGGAGGGCAGTTTCAAAGACTCTGAGAAAAACAGTAAGAGTGAGGAGGGTTTAGCTGGCTTTACACAAAACAGAATGAAACCAGGAAGCCAAGTTTGTACCCCAAATGCACAAGCCATGACATCCCTTGCCCAGTCCTGAAAATGTATGTTTTTCTGCCTGGCTTGCATCCTCGGGAACCTTGTTCCAGTTTGGACTGTGACAACTTCAAGGGTGGAGACCCCATTGTCTGTTTCTCTAGATGGCTTAGGGCACAGGCACTGGGGAGCAATCACTGGACCTGATGGAATGGAATGTTTTATGGCCAGGGAGATAGAAGGTCTGGGTATCAAAAGGGGAGGAGCAGAGATCCAAGACACCATTTTTTTACAAACCATCACAGCACAAGTGATCCAGAATGGCTACAGGACAACATCTTTGGAAGGTTTCCAGTAACTACACAGAGTGAATTGTTCAGTGAAACTCTTTTGGGTTTGCAGTGGGAAACTGCAGTGAAGATTTCCTGAGGTTTGCTGTACACAGGCACTTTCAGCCCAAGGCTAGCTAGACAACAGCAGGTAGTCAGTGTAGTCAGTGTGTTGAAGCTTGTCCAAGGAATGGCTTCAGTACACAATGGGGAACTTATCCTCAGGTGTTCCACAGTCAGAATTCCAAAAGAATACCAGAAGAAGGAAGTACAAGTGAGAATGAAAGAATTAAAAATGCTACATCTTGTGACTGCTTGCTCAAACTATTTCTTCACTACATTGGAGCCGATGTAGACCAGAGATGTGAAAACCAGTAATTTGAATTATTGGTTGCATCTGCTCTGGGGGCCACTCCAGCCAGATTATTTGTACTCTAGCCAGTTTGTTTTTATACAGATTCTTTTTTAACCTATGCAAAAATATTTTTTCTTAGGGTGGTATGGCAGCATCAACATATGATTCCATGTTTGAGTGTATTTCTTTGGAAATTCCCTGTGTGCCAACATTTTAGGTGGGAATTAAAAAATTTGTGAATATAGTTATACACACATTAATTCAAATAACTCTGTAAAATCATATATTACTATCCATACACATGAACTGTATCTTCATATTATGCTTGAAATATAGGTGGAAGTTTGCTATAATGTCATGGGTATAATTTTTAAAAAAATCTTCCAAAGAAAATAATTTTGTTTAAAAAGCTCTTCTTTGTAATATCTATATCAAGATATTTTACCTGTCGTCAAATCCCAGAAATATTTCACTTTTCCCATATGAGAATGAATATCATTTTAAATGAATTTTAAAGAACAATATGGCTATTTCCATGTCATCAATCCTAACAATCCTTTATTTCAAGATGAGCAAAATGACCATTTCTGGAGTTTAAAACTATTACACAGGATTTTGTTTCTTTGAAAACGTAACAGCATATTTAAGGGAGATTGCACAATGCTGTAGCCAGAATGTAATTCGAATGCTCTGAAAACTCTTTAAGTGAGTTTCCAGATATTTGTAGTTCTGCCTTCTCCCTAGCCATTTAGTGATTGGTGGGATTGTCTGGCAGGTGGAGGATGATACACAGTGGCCCGAGCTTCTCCTCCATCCAGTGCACCTGCACCTGTGTGGACTCTCCCTGGCCATCTGTGATCTCAGGCCTGGGGACTCAAGTTGACTGGGTGGCCGTGCCAGTACCTCTGCCCCCTCAGTGAGTGTTAGCAGAGCCTCCTGCTGGCACATGGAACAAACCTTTAGGGCTCTAGTGACAGAAATTTAGGAAGTATTTGCTAGTACGGTATACTTATAACACATATATGTTGTGATATACATTTATTTTTATACTAGAAGAATTTTATATAAACTAATTAGTGCCATTCAATTCAGAACTTCTCATTTCTTACTATTCCATTGATATTGTAAGTCAATATCACTCCCAAAGGGATGAATTGAGGAAAGAGGTGAAAGCCAAATTCTACTTGAATTATTAGTTGCTGACAATTTTAAGACTATGCAGATTCACTGCAGATCTATGTGGAATCTAAGAAAAATGCATAAGGTTCTATATCTGGAGTGAATAAATGGATTCACGAACAGTATGACAAAGTTGCCTCAATATGTAAATCTCACAATATAATAGTTTTAATAAACGTTCCTCTTGAGAAAGGGATGTTTTTATTTATATCTTTATCCCAATAACACAACGTAAAATGACTTATGTTATATAGCAAGAAGATCTTATCCAAATTTGTTGTTTGTATTTGGCTTGTATTTATTTGTATTTGGTTTGGGTTTGTATTTGGTTCTTTATTGGTACAGTACTATGAAACACAGGGCATAAAAGACAAAAAGTAAGATCAACAGAAAAGCTGAATTGTTCTGTGAAGGGAGGGGAGGTGATAAAATGTGATGGATCATTCCTGGGGGAAATCTGGTAAGAAAGGAGAGAGGGCAAATTGAGAAGAGAAATCTTCGTGCTGGCAGCTCAGTCAAAGCAACCCCGGGGGAGGGAGGGAGGGAGGAGATATCCACCGCAATCTTACGCTGGCCATGGAGCACATTACCTTCTACCCCCGCCCCCCGTTCCCTCTGGAGCCTTTGGAAAGTCTCCCTAAAAGCCAAATAATCATGTCTCAGCTTGCTTGACGGCCTATGTAAAATGCTGATCAGATCAAAGGCTGAAGACAGTCAGCTCACCTAGTCCAGAGGGTCGCTCGGTTTAGCACTATAAATCCCTATTCCAAGAGACATCAGTTAGGAAAAAGCTAAACGCCCACAGTTTCCCTACAGATTCTATTCATGCGTGTTGTTTGCCCAGAAACGAACCCAGTGGGCTGGAATGAGTGGCTAGTGCGGACACTCACTGCGAGGGCGATCTGCAGGGCGCTGTGGGCCACTTCTACGTACTGGTACTCCAGGAGACAGCCCGACACCGTGATGTAGCGGTGGTCCTCCGGGGCCCAGTCAGGGGCGGGGGTCACCGACGTCACCATGCACCCCGGTCCATTTTCCATCCACCAGGATCGATGCATCGAAATGTTAAAAGTCAGCAGAAGGTCTGTTTCCTGCAAGAAGGCAGCCGATGAGGATGGGAGCGACTTTGGGAATCTTAACTTACCTAGGACTAACTTGCCATGAGTTTCCTGTTTAAAAACATGGGGTCCCCCTTCCCCCTTCCCTTATCACATTTTACAGGCAGCCAAGAAGCATCTAAAGTCTACCTGTCTACGAATTACACCTTTGAAGGTTTGCCTGTCCACATTAGATGGAATTATTTTATTAGAAAAAATACCCATGATTTACATTAACATTGAAGAGTCCTTACATTTTAGGATTTGTGAATATTACACAAGGGATGATTTCATCTGCATCATAAGGTAAAATTCTTGCTATTATATACTGCTGTACTTTTCTCTTCCACAAAATATTCATCATACATTTTAATCGCAAATGTGTATTTCAGTATAGCCACAATTAATGTTGCAGTTAATGTGAGGATTTATAATACTGGATGTACTTTCTGGTTCCATGTGAATTTTAGCTTTATTTTCTCCATTTCTGTGAAGGATGCTAACAAATGGGATCATATCAAATTAAAAAGCCTCTGCACCACCAAATAATCAACACCATGGAAAGAAAACCTACAGAATGGGAAAAAAATTTTCCAGCTATTCCTCAGACAGAGGACTCATATGTAGAACATATAATGAACCTAAAAATATTAGATCCCCCCAAATAAAAGACTCAATTAAAAATTGGGCAAATGAAATGAGCAGGCACTTCACAGAGGAAGTACAGATACATGGAGAAACACTCCACACAGCTGGCCATTAAAGAAATGTAATTTAAAACAACACTGAGATTTCATCTACCTCAGAAAGAATGGCCACCATCGAGAATCAAATAATAACAAATGCTGGTGAGGATGTGGGTAAAAAGGAGCCTTTTTTACATTATTGGTAGAAATATGAATTAGTACAACCACTACAGAAATCATTATGGAGATTTCTGAAAAATCTAAAACTAGGAATTCCATTTGACCTAGATATTCCCCTTCTAGGTATCTTTCCAAAAGAGTTACAGGCATTCTATTACAGTGATGTATGCACATCCATGTTTATAGCAGCACGATTCATAATAGTAAATCTTGGAAGCAGCCTATATGTCCATCAACAGATGAATTGATAAAATGTGGCATTTAAACAAAATGGAGTAATAGTTTGCCATAAAGAAAGACAAATTTGAGTCATTTGTAGTAAAACGGATGCACTTTGAGACCATAATGTTAAGTGAAATAAATCAGACACACAAGCTGAAATACCACCTGGCTTCTCATATATGAGGAAAGCCAAGTTATAAATAAAGAGCAAAATAAAAGATAGCTCATAGGAAGTAAGGAGATAGATCTTTCTCAAGTGGGAAGGGGGTCAGGAGATGAAGGGAGGGGAAGGAAAAGGGATGAAAAATGAATGAAGACGTGTTGTGTACACAGACCAATTCAACACCAGGAATGGAAACATTATGTACTGCATATATGTACGAATAAAAAAGAACAATAAACTCAATTAAAAGAAAAATTTGAAGTTCCTAAGTAATAAAACATAATATTAATTAGTTTCCCCCTTTCCTATTGCCATCATCCCTAGTCATTCACAAGAAATTGATCCAGGATTTTCAACTCCTGTGTATATCAAATCCAAGGAGGCTCAAGTACCTTATATAAGAAGGCACTTGGTTGGATACAGATACAGAATCTGTGGATACAGAGGGTGCATTTTATTTTAGCAAATCAATATCCATTCAATGTTATCAACTTCTACAGTGAGTGTGGTCATGATATTTCTTATGAATTGGCAAATTTTGCAGGTTGGAGATGCAAAGTGAACTGCTCTTCAGATGACTTTCGTCATAGTGTGGGTGATGCACACCTCTAAACAGTATTAAAGCTGAGTTTCTGTGACCAGTGCTCATGATCACAGGTGCCAACAGGAAGCTCTCAAGAGCATAGGAACCAATCTGGGTTTCCAGGAAGAGAACCATTAAAGGGAAGTGGCCAACATTCTCCATTACTCAGCAAGTCATGAGGGAAGATAAATTCTGAGGGAGGCTCAATGGCGAGAACTGGAGCTGTCAGTCTCAGGGATAGTGGTGGCCACACTAGAGTTATGACCTAACTACCATGCAATGTGAGGTGCCAGGTGGACAGATGGACTACACAGAGCCTGTACAGAAAATGTCTTAAATCATGTTTTGTGACCTTGAGTCACACACACTGAGAATACGAAAGGGTAGAATTGAGTTGCCAACTCAACTCCAAAGGGAATTTGGAGGTAGGAAGGACGAGTCCCTAGGAAGATGCTGTGCTATGTCATCACCTTCACGGTGGTGCTTGGGAAAGGGAGGGGATTTCTGTTCTTCCTGAGCCTACTGAGAAGGGCTGCAAGCATGCCTCGGAACTGAGGAGAGGCAGCGACTAGTGTCTAATTCAAGTCTGATAAGTCTCAAAATAAAGCTTTTGGCTAGAATAACCTTCTAAGTGGCCAAACAAAATGTTGGCAGTGTTTAGAAGGAAATTACATCGATACATATAATAGATCTAGGGTGATAATCTTTGGGAGCAGATGTGGGCCATGCTAGGTGAGCTAAGACAGGCTTTTTCCTCAGTGGTTTCCCAGGTGGCCAGCTGGTGGGGGATTATGGCAGGATCTACTGCCACACACTCCCAGGGTCTGAGGAGGGAAATGTGATAGGGCCAGTATGCATGATACATCAACCAAGCCACATACTTGCCAAGGAGATATTAAGTGCAATTAAACCCAGAGAAATGCTGTGAGAGTCGATTTCATCGCCTACCAAAGTCTGTTAGTATATAGTTTTCCTACCTCCTTATCACTTCTCCCTTTTTAATATTCCAGGCATGGAAAATTTTGAAACTTCAGATAATAATTGTGACTTAGCCAGTAAATGGTTTCTAAAGACAGAAGAGGTAAAATCCTGTGCACCCAGCTCTTTCCCATGGGAGGGTGTGACAGGTGTGTCTAGGTGTGTATGAAGGTGTGACTTTGGGTACTATGTGTAACCCTTCCTGGTTCCTGGCTCCTGGCTGCCAAGCACTAAGCAGCTTTTCTCTGCCAGGCCCTTCCTCCACGATGTTTCTGCAATGGAGCCAGCGGGTCATAGACTCAATTCCCCGAAATCTTGAGCTAAATTGAATCTTTCCTCCTTTAAGTTATGAGGGTTGCATTTCATGTCCAGCAATGGCAAATCTGACTAATAAAAAGGGAAACATTTGATTTTGAATGAAATTTGGATTTTTATTACAATGTTGAACAGCTATGTCCATTTCTGAACAGAAGTTGTTTTGTGAATCATAATGAATTCAGATGACTTTTCATTAGTTGAAGAAAAGGAGAATGTCTACCATGTATGTTATCCAGTGGCAGCAGAAGAACCAGGTCTATTGGTAGATTATGACACAAGTACGAGAATGGAATAAGTTTTCTATCTCTCTCACAATCTTAATCATTTAATGTTTGGTTACCAAAAGCCCAATGAGTCACTAGTGCCTAATGACTCATGAGAAAAGGATTCAAAGGGAAACAAACAAACAAAAAAGACTAAATTGTAATGACAGCCAGGCCTGGACAGCCTGGGAACAACACATTCTGGTTTCCTAACAGCTGGCGATTCTACCTTAATGGCTGTAGCTCAAGGCCTCAGTAGGGCTCAGTAGGCCTCCCTCTCTGGCAGAAAACCATGACTGGACATGAAGCTCCAGTAGAAGAAAATGGCAAAGAGAGTTTTATGAGACTTAAAACTTGGTTATTTACATTATCACTCTTAATCTGTTGAGGCAATAATTGTTTCTCAGAAAACTTGACAAATTGGTAAACAATTATGCATGAGTTTTTCAGGGACAGCATTATTTCAAACAGGGATCAAAGCACTTATAGTGGGAACATGGTTGTTGGTTACAGGTCTATCATGAATTGGGCAATGAAAGTCTCTGTTTTTGGAAACCTCTTACTATTATCCCAGAGAGACAGCTGGTCACTATGGCAGCAGAGACAAATTCATAAATGCATTGACATAAGGCTTTACTGTGGGGGTCAGGAGTATTCATTTATCTATTAATTATATCCTAAGTACTGCCCTGAAGAGAGCTGTCATGATAAAGAATGTAAATATTATTAAAACAAGGGTAAGGAATAAAGGCCAGTAAGTGATGATGATAGATCCAGGAAACTGAGATGTCTGGGCCTCATTGGGTGCACAGTCCCACACTGGTGTGCTGGTCCTAAGAACAACACACGGTGGGCTGGGGATTTAGCTCAATGATGCCATGCCTGTCTCACAAGCACAAGGTCATGAGTTCGATCCCTGGTGCCTAAATAAATAAATAGTAAAGAACAACACATGGTGAGCACAGCTATGATTATCTACAAAACAATGACAGGTGCCAAATTCCCCAAGAAGGGTGATCTTTTCTTTCCTAATACTAACTTCTTAAGATGAATTATCAATTTTATAAACATTTTTACATGAACTCCATTGGGTTGTATTTTCAGTGGATTATGTTCCCCTAAGTTTCAAGGATATTAGCAAGTTTTAGTGGACAACGGAGGTATCTTTAGTTCTTTCCACCACAGTGACTGTATTATTTCACGAGGGTAGCAAAGTACTACAGATTGGGTGGCTTTAGAAATTCACAGTTGTCTTGTAGTTGTGTAGGCTAAAAGTCTGAAATCAAGGCACAAGTGGAATTTGTTTCTTCTGAGCTGGAGGACACGCCTGTTCCATGTCCCTGATGGGATGCTGGTGGCACTCGGCACTTGTTGGCTTGAGAAAGCACTGCCCTGAGCTCTGCCTTCATTTGTCATGGCTGTGGGCGTCCTCCCTGTGGCCCAATTTCTCCCTTATAAGCACATCAGTCAAACTGGCCTAGAGTAGTGATGGCCAACCTTTTAGAGTTTTCGGTGATAACAAACAGCTGGCTGTGGCACGCATGCCAGAGTTTCACTCCCACTGCCCTCGAGTCCTCTCTAATGATCTCATTTTAACTAACTACACTGGAAATGACTCTATTTCCAAATGAAACCATATTCTGAGGTATTGGAAGTCAGGGCTTTCTGGCAAATTTGCACGAATTTCACACAAATTTGTCAGGAATGAGGAGTACAGCTCATCTTGTAACACTAAACTCTAATTTCTAAAGATCATTTGAGATGTATTGTTTGAATAATTATTACATTTTATTACACATTTTTCTTTTCTATATTATCTATTGTCTAGACTGTTAATAACATATGGTTTAAAAATTATACTTACCATAAAACTAATAACCAAAATAGTATTATTTGTCCATAGCTTTTTCATCTCCAAGTATCTTATTGACAAACAATCAATTTCAGTTTTTAGAACTATTCCTTAGAGTTCTAAACTATTCCTTTGATTTTATAAATACTATACTTACATTGATATTATCCATTTATCATTTAAATATTATCTATGGATTTCTACTATGGAAGTTGTAAATTCGAATTCTCAGTTCATATACTTCTCTATTATCCATCATTCTATATAATTTTTTTCCTAAAATTTGGTTATATCAATATTTTAAAGTTTATGACTGTGTACATAGGCTCATGGCTGAGCTGAGCTGTGAATGATGACAGCAATTTTTTCCTTATATAGCTTTTGTTTTTCCTGGAGTTACTAATGCTTTCACATTTAAAATAAGACTTTTGAGGTTTTCTTAGGAGAAGGTGTAGGTTCACAAAAAATTGAGCAAAAAGTACTGTGAATCCCCATATATTCCTGCCCTCACATATGCACAACTGCCCCCATTTAAGCATTCTACACCAAATGTTGTATTTATAATAATCACTGAACCAAAGTCCATTGTTTATATTGATATTCTCCATTAGTGTGTGGCTGATGGAATTTGACAAAAGCATAAAAATGCACCTGCCGTTTTAGTGTCATACATGGCATTTCATGACCCGGCAATTTCTCTGTCCACACATAAAACTCTCTCACCTCTCTAACCTCTAGAGAAAGTGCTCCTCTTACACTCTTGGTTTTCCCTACTCAGAATTCCATACATTTGGAATACATACATTTCCATATACCATGTAAGCTTTGCGGTTAACAATATACCTTTCAGTTTCCTGCATATCTTTTCATGGCTTGATAGCTCATTTCTTTTTAGCACTAAATAATACATAATTATTTGGATGCTGCTTGGTTTAAAGTTTTGGCAGTTATGAAAAAAGCTGCCATAAACATTCACAAGCAGGTTTCATATGCACATGCTTTCAATTAATTCGGGGGAATACCATGGGGCATAATTGCTGGATTGTGTGTTAAGGTTATCTTAGTTTGTAGGAAACTGCCAAAGTGTCTTCCAAGAAGCTGTACAATTTTGCAATCCCACCAGGCATTCATGGAAGCCACCGGTGCTCGTCACCCTTGGTACCATTTGGTGTTGTCATTTTTCTAGATTTTGACCATTGTAATAGGTGTGTGGTGGTATTTTGTTGTCATTTAATTTGCATTTTCACCATAGTACATGATATTGAGCATCTTTTCACATACACGCCTGCCATGTTCCTTAGTGAAGTGTCTGCCAAGATGTCTGGAACACCTTATGAGATTGTTTCTTATTGTTGAGCTTTATAAGTTCTTTGGCTAACAGGTTAGCCAAACAAACTTTGGTTACTGGTTAACAGACCTCTATTAGTAGATCTCTTACAGATATTTTCTCCCAATCTATGCTTTGGTTTTTCATTCTCTTTAAGATTAGAAAATTTTAATAATGGATAGCTTGGTAATTCTTTCTTTCATGAATTGTGCTTTTGGTGTTGTATTAGTCAGCTTTCCAGTTGTGGGGACAAAATATCTGACATCCACGACTTGGAGAAGAGGTTTGTTTTGGCTCAGAGTTTTCATGGTTTCAGTACACAGTGAGCCTGCTCCCAGGTGGAAATGGCATGGAAGAAGTGCCTGGTGTCACTCAGATCATGGCAGCAAGGAATCAGAGACAGAAAGGAAGAGCCTAGGACAAGAGCACATCATTCTAGGTCACATGCCCCACGTGGCCACCTCCAACCAAGCCCCACCTCCTAACAGCACGTGAACCACTGAGCACATAAATGAACGAATCCTGTGATGAGTGAAGCACTCCTATGAACCAGTCACCCTCCAAACACATGAGACTTCAGGGAGACATTTTAGATCTAAATTATAAGGGAGATCATACCTAAAGCAATACTGCCAAACCCAAAGTCATTTATGTTTTTTCTAGTTTTTCATCTTACATGTAAATCTGCGATTCATTTTTGTTACTATTACAAAGTCTGCATCTAAGAATCTTTTCTTTTTAGTTTAATTGTGTGTGCGTGTGTGTGTGGACACCCAGTTGTTTCAAAACCATTTGTTGAAAAAGACTCTCCATTATATTGTCTTTTCTTTCTTTCTTTCTTTCTTTTTCTTTCTTCTTTCTTTCTTTTTTTTTTTTTTTTTTTTTACAAAACTCAGTTTAGTGTCTTTACATGGGCCCACTATTGGGCTCCCTGTTCTGTTCCATTGATTGATGTCCATTCTTTAAAACACACTCATGACTAATGTAGCATTACAGTAAGTCCTGAAGTCAAGTAATGTCAGCCCTCCAACTTTGTTGTTTTTCTTCAATATTACATTGGCTATTGGCCTTTTGCCTTTCTATATAAATTTTAAAATCACAACATAGCCTGCTGGAACTTGAATTTGTGTCAAATCTGTAGGTCAAGCTGGGAAGAACTCACATCTTGTAAATACTGAACCTTCTCATACATGAACATATAATAGCTCTCCATTTATTTACCTCTTCTGAATTCTTTTATGAGGGCTTTATACTTTTCCTTATATAATCTTATGTACATTTTGTTACATTTATTTCTAGTTATTTCATTTGTAATGGTGCTAAGTACATGCTACTAATTTTAATTTCAAATTTCATTTAGTACTTTGTTTTATGTAGGAAAATAATCAAGAAGAATCTTGAAAAAGACTTGAATAATATCTTCCTTGCTTGTTTAACTTGGAGTTGATGTCAGTTCCACACTGAACGTTTTCTTCCTTAGTGCAGTAGTTTGAATAAAATCTGTCTTGTCATTTTTCACAATGTCAATGCAACTCCTCTTCAGTAGTTCTCATGTCTTTCTCTTACCTGGTTTCTTCTCTTGTTTTCCAGAGTATCATTGCTGCTTTCTGAAGAATAAGTGAGTGATTAATGTATTTTCACATTAATTTATATTTTGGTTGGACACAACCTTCTTTATTGAAGGCCATTTTCTCCTACTAATGTGTAGACATTTCTCCATTGTCTTCTAGTTTCAAATTCCACTGGTAAGAAATCTTAAATCAACATTTAGGAGACATTTGCTATGTATCTTCTGTTTCTTTAGAAAGCAAAATTAACCCACGACAGAAAGGCTAATGTTTGGTGGATTCCACTTGCATTTGAACATATATTCCTTGGTGTGAACTTCACCGTGGACCTGCCTTTGAACCACAAATACTCAGAAATAACTACCAAAAAAAATACTCAGAAATAACTCCAAAAAAAAAATCCAAGCAGTTTTGCACATGTCCCCTTTGATGTTGACAAGTGTCCTTGGGTTGAGTTTAACACTGATATTTGTTATAGTTTGGATGTTAAATCAAAAGGCCCATGAACTAAAGTCTTCATCCCCAGGTTGGCATCCCTGGGAGGTGGTAGAAACTAACAGGTGGGGTCTAGTGTAGTTTTGTTGGTCATTAGTGGTAAGTCCTTGAACAGGAGAGACAGACTTTAGCCTCTTTCTCTTTGTGCATCCTGCCTGTGGATAAGCAGCCTCAGGCCTCCCATGCTGCCTGTCACAATTTCCTGCCTTGTTACAGGCCACAAAAGATGGAGTCAGAAAACCATGGACTGAACCCTCCAAAACTGTGCCAAAATAAAACTTTCTTTCTTTTTTTCCCAGTACTGGGTATTGAACCCAGGGCCTTTGCACTACTTACATTTACAGCCCTTAAAATTTTTTTTTTTTAATTTTGAGACAAGGTCTCACAAAGTCACCAACATGCCCAAGCTGAGCTTGTGGGCTTGAACTTGTGATTCTCTGCCTTAGCCTGGCAGAGTGCTGGAGTCAGGTATTTGTCAGAATGACATAGTATTCAAACAAGAATATATTTCCATTCCTTTCATAAATTCACAGGCAAAAACACATACAATTGGCTCAGAGTTATAAATACAAAAACCTTTAAATTTAAATGTATCTTCATAATTATATGCTCAGGTCAGTATAGTCTTTGTATAAATTTGTTTATTCAGATGTCTTAGTAAGTCTTCAAAAAGTTCACATTAAAGGACTCTATTATTGGTCACGTCATTTTTCAAAATAACAGGGTCTGATATGTTACACAAAAGCTGCTATTAGCAGTAAAAATTTGTTTGTGACAGGACCTGTATGTATTAAGGTCAATACAAGAAGCCTAATTACTCAACAAATAATAAGCATTTGATTTAAAAAAGTTGACAAGTAAATGAGAAAATGATACTGGTGACATTTCAGAATTTCAATAGAAAGCTACAATTGACTTCCCCCTTGTACTTCGTGGTGTTTGAAGAAAAGACTGTTACAGCAGTAAGCCAAGGAAGCTACGTGCGTGCTGGAGGTGGTGGTTGCCAAGAGAGAGAAGTTTTCATATGTAGTTTAAAAGTCTGAAATATTGTCTTAGATTTCTGGAGTTTTCTGTTACCTTCTTTATTTGGAATAATATTGAGAATGGAAATTTTCCCATTTCTACCTGTTTTGTTACTATTGACAAGGCTAGAAACTGCACTTACTGTGAAATTTCAATAATCTACAGTTATTATTGTCTTTATTAAAACTACCAATTTCATATGCCATATGCAAAACACTCCATGATGTCACAATGATGGTATACCTGACCTCGGATTTTTTTTCTGTCCTGGGAGACAAATATAATGATAAAATGAGAACTACAAGAAGACATTTGACAGGTGTCTAGTAAGTGGTGTGGACAATGTCCACGGGAGCGGAGGGAGTGTGAATGCTGGAGACTCCGGCTGGGGCCTGAAGGGACAGCAAGCACTGGCCACCACCCTGAGGGGAAAGACAATTGTGAGGCGAGGTCACCAACTAGTGAAAATTGGGGAGCTATAGCAATGGATATATTTAAGGATTAGCAAGTAGCCTAATAATTATGAGGTGGGAGTTTGTGAGAAGGAGCAATGTCAAACAGCTTTGGAAGCGTAAGATGGAACTAGACTAGGGACGACTTAAATGGCAGAACAAGAAATCTGAGAGGATTGGCCAGTGACAGACCACAAGTACTGTGAAGCCTGAAGCTAGAGGTGTCACAGTGACAAGAATGAAGTCTACTCTGGGACCGAGCAGAAGACATGATGAGACCCACACTTGTGTGGCACTCACGGTCATTGTGGAGGGGACACAGATATCTAAATTCAGAGCGCTTGACCTTTATCACCACCAACTCCTCTCCTGAGTCATGAAAGGGTCCAGGGAGTTAGGACCCAGGCCACTGAGTCCAACATTTTCAGCGTTGAGTGGTGCCAAGTCAACATTCTCCTAATTTAAAATATCATTCTGGTGATGATATTAGAGGTGTGCCAAGGAAGTACACTTAATGGACAGAAGTAGATTTTAACAAACAAAATTATGAGAGGTTGAAATATTTGCATTAATAACAGAACATACGTTTAGTTTTTAGGATTGAGAGAAGTAGTTAAGACTCCATGATAGTTAACATTTTATAATTAGCTGAGAATGCAGGAGTTGGGATAGCAGTGAAGGCTGCATTTGAAACCAAAATTCACATATTTCATAAATTCTTATGTGAGAATTGACAAAAGTCTATTTTCTTTAAAAAATAAGGAAATGTACTTTAACATGTTGAATGTTATTTTTATAGGAATGCAGCAAAACCTAAGAAAGTTAATGTCTGCCATCCCAAAATCCAAGCTAATGGTTCATTTCACTACATGACAAATTTCAGAAGATAATGGAACATCAAATATACCCAGCTCCCAATTCCTGTCATTAACTTTTTTTTTGGTACTGGGGATCAAACTCGGGACCTTGCATTTGCAAGGCAGGCAGCGGAACCACTGAGCTAAATCCCTGGCCCTTGTCATTAACTATTTAAGAAAAGATTTTAGAGTAGATTTCTTTGAGTTTGGAAGAGAAAATATTATAAACATTGTTTAGACATCAGTTTCTGATGTCTACGTTTCAACAAAAGCCACTATTTCACTTTTCTACATCTACCGTGACAACTGGTGTGCACTTCTTCATTGTGAGCATTCCTGGGAAATGGCAGTTTTATAAAAGCCTCCTGAAGGACTAGTGATGTACTGTATGTTTCTCATCATTTGAATTAATAATGCTTCACATTAACCCTTTCCAAGGGCTTTTTCTGGTTAATTCCAGGAATTTCATTCTTATCGTATTCTCAATCTCACCATGATTCCTGTACTTGTCCTAGAAATCGATATCTATATTATCTTGGCCTTTCTTGGGGAACAAGGAATATAGTGAGCTCAATATGGTCACAGTTTCCACTTAAGAAATGTTATTAACTCTCAGCTGGAGATGAAAGGTGAGAAAATAAAGAAGAAAGGAAGAACAAGAGGAGGGAGGAAGGAAAGAGCATGAAGGAAAGGAGAAAAAGGAAAGAATCCAATTAAGGAAGCCTCTATACCATGTTACAGTTAATTGAACCTCCAGTCTCAAATACCACAACCATTTTTAGCGTCTAAAGTTAGGACTCATTGTCTATGAATGGGATTTAAGTTTGGCAAAATGTTTCTTCTCTCTTTCCTTTCCTCACTGGCAGATGCTAGCGGCAGAATGTCCTCAGCTTGTTGCAATCCTGAAGGATCAACTTTCCATTGACACTGTGGGTTTTCAATGTACTGAGACTTCTTCCGGCATCTTTCCCTGCTGTTTTCTGACTTTTCTGTTTGTTACCTCCCCACAGGTATCTGTTCCCATCTTGCGAGTGTTCCTTTTCCTGTCTAAAAGCTTTGAGAAGTGATCTGCATTCACTCTAGGGGCTTAGGGAAAGAACAAGTTAGCTATTTCAAGAGAAGTTACTGCCACTGAAGTGTTCACTGGAAGGCGACGTTTTCATTTGTGTGTAAGGCACAATTTTGTAGCTTTTGAATCAGCATGGAAGCACAGAGGCGCTAGTGACATTGAAGGCTTGAGAGCTTTTTTTTTTTCTTTTGTTTCCCCATTAACTTTATTGGTACATTTTAGGTATACAATACATTTACATTCATCATTAGGATCTTGTACCATTACATGAGTCTCTTGGTTCTTATTTTTTTTCCCCTTCCCTTGCCCTCCCTTCACCCCCTCCACCCTTCCCTATTTGCAAAGACCTTGTTTCCATTTTTTTCCTCTTCTCGTATTTTTTCCTTTCCCTTTTTTCCCTTCCCCTACCCCTCCCAATTCCCCTGCTCTTTTAGACCTTTTCTTCCTGTTACACAATATCAGTTATACATTTTTTGAATTACAATATTAAGATCTAGGAGACATTACCACAGATTTTACAGAATTTAAAAGGATAGAAAGCATATTACAAAAATCTTTTTTGAAATAAATTTGACAACTTCTAAGAAGTAACTTAGAAGACAAATTAATGAAACTAACTCTGGAGGAAATATAAAATTTGAATCGCGCCTATTAAAGAAAGTATATTCCTAGCTTGATAACCTACCTATACGACAACAGCAGGCTCATAAACATTTTAACTGATAAATTATATCAAACAATTAAAGCAAAAAAAGAAGGAACACTTCTCCCCTCATTTTAGGAACTCAACATTGTGCTAATACTAAAACTGGATAAAGACAATAGAAGAAAAAAGTATGAACATAGATAGAAATTTGTTTAACAAAACAAACTATTAGAAGTCAGATCTGGCAGGATGTAGAAAGTGGTTTTATTATAGGGATGGCAGTGTTGGTTCAGCATTGGAAGATCCACCCCCAAAAGTCATCATTTTAACAGAGGAAAGGAGAAAGCCATGTGATCCTGTCACTAGTTGGAGAAGAAAGTATCAAACTAAATTCCACAGCTGTTCATGGTAAAAGCTATCAGGAGACTAGGAGTAGAACAGAACCTTCTCAGCAGATCAAAGACATGTACTCCATACTTCCAACAAAAACTCCTATGAATGGAGAAGATACAATGCTTTCTCCCTAAAGTGGGGAACAAGGGCAGATTTGCCTACTCTTCATCTGTCCATTAGACTTTGAAACCTAGTCCCCACCAAAATAGTCTGGCAATAAAATGACACAATTAGGATAGGATTGGTAAGGTGGAAGTAAAATCTTTATATGTAGATGAAATGATCATCTACAGAGAAAATACTAAGAAATCTCTAGGAGCTCCTAGAACTTGTACTTGAATTTAGCAGGATTAGGAAACACAAGGTATATACAAAAATTCAGGTCTGTGTATACTTGCTATAAATGAAGAACTGGATATTGAAATTTAAAAGTTATGTAGGAGTACAAAGGACCTAGAAAAGTAAAAAACAAAAACAAAAGCAGTGTTGGAAGACGTTTAACCCTGAATGTCCTCAGCAGTCCCCGCCATGACTGCCCGTCATTGTCCCACCTAAGTATGCAGCCAACCTCTGGTACTGTCACAGTCACTGTCTCAAAGTCAGAAGTTCCGACTTGAGTAGCACCGTGCTTGGCTGCAGGATTTCTAGTTAACAGACTTGAATTAGGAGCGTGATCTTATTTTGATCCATAGTTCAAAATATGTCCTTGTTCAATTTGTTACCAAAGATGCTAGTAAAGCTTTATGTCCTTTCCTTTGTTCATTTCATTCTCTGGAAGAAGATAATTCATGGACAATATCCCCAAAAATAAATGGCAGGAAGCTAGAGATGAACTAAGTGTTAATGTTATTGATGATTATCTCCATTATCCTTTTTCAGTTATGAAGAATGGACATAATTGGAGATGAAAGGAAATACTAATTACCAGAAAATGTCTCTGTAAAATCTCTATAAATCTTTTTGTTTTTAAGATGACAAGTATATCTCCTGGTTCATTATAAAACCTGCAGCTCATTGTTAGATTTGAGGCATTGTGCACTACAAAAGGAAATAAAATGTACATATTCATCACCTAGTCAATGCTACAAAAACAGAGTGGGAATTACCATCCTTATTTAATTCAAGGAGAAAATAGGGCTAAAAGTGCATGTGTACTTGCATAAAGTTATTTTTAATAAGGGGGAAACTAGATTTCAGGCAGATTTTTTTCTGACTTCATGCTTTCCTACTGAAGCATATCGTCTCTTGGGTAAATTCTCTTAGCATGACAATCATCATGGAACCACCAGGTACCATATTCTACAGGGTTTCTTTAAGGAGGGTGCACTAGGATAAAAATGGTGTGCACATAATCCACACAATTAATTCAAAAATTTTATATATTCTTGAAAATCCCACCAGCACTGTGAAAGACCTTCACATGTCCTCTTTGGTAGTTTTTCAAATGTATCAAAAATTCGTCACATCCTGCATTTACAATATAGTTGTATCTATCAGGCATTTGAATGAGGAAGCTTTAAAGATATTTTAGTTGTACTTTATTCCCATGAGATAATTTTTTTAAAGCGCTGAGATTTGTGTCTTGTCTTGTTTTATCCTGGCAGGTACATAGATCAATACTGCTTAGAATTTGTGGAGATAAATATAAATAAGCCTCTAAGTTTAAATAAAACACCTTTAAGTATATGTACTTACTTCATTTGGATTGCTTCCAAAGAGCTCTTTGCAGCTTTGATAACATACAAAGCCAAGAAGCTGCTGGTGGAAAGGTCGCTATCCAAAAGGAAATGTTAAACAATTTTAGAGTCACTACTCATCATCCATTTTAAGGGGCACTTCGCTCCCTAGTGTTCTTTAGGAAGAGGAAATGCTCTCCCCAGTAGAGTAAGGAGAGAGTGGTGTAAGTCAGGGACAGACAGTTCTGTCATTCCATCAGGGGCAGGAAGATGAGAGTAGGCCTGGAGTTGAGGGCATGATGGGTTCTCCATAGTGGGTGCTGATTTTAGTTAGAGCTCAGTGCTTCTTGTTTAAGATATGCATCCTTCTAACTCTTCCTCATTCTTCCGCTAAACAGTTACCATTAATTATCAATGCCTGTTTATTCTACTTCTCCATAATCCTCTCCTTAAGACTGTCAAAGCTGTCCACCCCTGGAGCCATCTACCTGAGCCTCCTTCTCCTGGCGTAAAAGTGTCACAGTGTCGTCAGCCCTGTGCCGCCCGGGTGTCAATGATCGTGCCAGCGTGACGCTGACCCGGGCATCTGGCTTTCATCCCTGCACGTGCACACATGTGCTTTGTTGTTTT
Source organism: Heterocephalus glaber (assembly GCF_000247695.1). Next base: position 6,853,061 of record NW_004624798.1, read on the forward strand.
GGAACTGCTACGTTTTGTTTACACAGAAAAGAACCTGGAAAACATGTTATATGGGACAACTTGGGTTGAAGCCTCTGGGGAAGAAAAGAGGATGGGTCCCCATATTGTCCTTAAAATATTTAAAGCGATGTCAAGAGGCAGAGGAATCAGGGCCACTTTCTCGAGGATTCTCTCCATGGAGTTAGACAAAGATTCAAGCTGATAAGTTTATCTGGAGGGGAAAATAGACTGGACCAAGGCTTAGAGGTGCCCCAACAGATGGGGGTATGTGCTGAATAATAAATTCCTGTAGCTAGTTTTGTGCAAGCACCATTTGGCCTGAGTGAAAGCGCCACTCAAAGACTTGTATATTCCCTTCCTTCAAAATGATTCTGTGATTACGTATAACAGTAAAGAGGAGCAATGTTCACAGGCTACAGCACATTATTTTCTATTGCCTATGTTCGTCCAGTACCAGCTGGGTAATAGGGAAATGTAAACCTCTGAAGATATTGATCACTCTAGTTCACACTACTTCATGTAGAAAAATATACTATAATGTTAAATTATAATCTACCTCCATGGACAACTACTCAGTCTTACTGTGCAGTGCTGTATTTGACATCCAAATTCTCAGCATCAAGGCCCTTTGAGAATCTCTGTAGGACTATCAGAATCACTTTAACACTCTCGTCAAAAGGACTAATTTTAATAATTTTTTTAACCAATCAGTAATACAGAATCAAGAGACCAAGGGGGATCTGAAGAGATTCCGTTAGTGAGCTTTCCTCACTATGTCCACATCCTTGAGATAATTAACTTATCAGCAGAATAGGTTGACATTGGCCCCTGGGCTTGGGGATTCCACTCCAAGAGCACAGCGATCCATTGCTTCCACCTCTGGCTGAGGTGCCCACAGCAGTTCAGCGATCGGGTAGTGGATGAAAGTGCTCACCTCATGGCCAGCAAACAGGGAAAGAGAGCCCAGGCCAGGGCATCTCAACCCACTGTGCAGAGCGCCCCGCAGGACCTGAGAACCACTCAATGTCCTCCCTCTTAGAGGTCATGTCACCTCCCAGGAGCATCACTCTGCCAGCCAAGGTTTAAGTCATAGGCCTTTGAGGGGTATTGAAGACATAGGCCATGACAGATTCCTACCAAAATACAAGAAATTTAAGCATTTAGTCTATTAGAAAATTCAAGAGGTTTCTCGCTGTAAAAGGATATGGCTACTTAATTTTGAGTAACTTTGTACTTTATTATAATTCAGTTACAAAAGACTTGGAATTTATCGTAGATCCTAAGCCTACATTAAAACCCGACACATCAGACTCCTTTCTCTCAGACGCAGTAAGTAATTTTCCCTGGCACTACATTGTCACTTAGCATGGATTGAGGCATTAATTTTTATTAACTGTATAATTTGATTTCTCCCCAGTTGAGTTTGGATTAATCATTCTCCATAAAGAGAGATGTGTGAACCTGTCTGGATCCCTGAGAATAACCAAAACTGGGCAGAATTAAAATATTTAATGTTCGAGAAATTTTGAAAAAGCTTATGTAATTCATAGCAATCCCTGCCTCCCCCAGCCTAAATTATCCAGATATCATGGAGTTGCTGTGTTTGACAATGGAAGTTAAGACAGGGCTGGTGAGAAAAAGAAAAGCTTAAGTGAGAAGTATTGCGCTCCTTGCCCAGGGCCTCACTCTGTACCGCTTTCTCCTGCTGTAATACAGAGCAGGCCATGGTCATTTACTCTCTGGTAACTGAGTACCAGACAAGTGAATTGGGAAATGTTGCCTTTAATGAGGATAAATTTGGTCTTTGTAGTAAAGCTCTGAAAGATCTTAAAATAATGAGATTTTGACAATTTGTAATCATTAAACATTTTCATCTGAAGAATTCTCCCTTTGGCTAAGGATTAGCACACAGCAGAGCACCCTTGCAGCAAAGAAGAGTACTGACATGCTGTTACAGTATTGTTCCCACACCCTGTTCTCTGGCTGGCTTGCTTTGTTGCTTTAAACACAGTATTTCTTTCACCCTCAATGTCAACCTCCACCAGAGTTCCTGGCGCCGGTCTTTGCCTGTGTGTATTTCTAAAGCCCAGCACTGGTGTATCTGCTCTACTTCAAGCTTTCTTCTCTTCACTCTCACCTAACATCCCAGAATGTGAGGATGGAATTGCATAACCTACATGACATCACTTATGCTAGCTGTACACCTGCTTGTAACTGTATCATGGTTTCTCTTCAGATTCTGAGCCTTCTATTCCTTTTGTACCTGATTAGTGAGCTCCCCTATCCTTGGGACACAACACCCAACAGCCACAAGTTAAAGAAGGAGAGGTTTAATTTAGCTCACGGTTTCAGGGGAGTCATTCCATGGTCAACTTGTTCCAAGACAGAAACATCATGGCAGAAAGGAGTGGCAGAGCAAAGCACAGCAGGGAGTGGCTGGAAAGCAGAGCAGTGCAGCAGTGCCAGGAAGGAAGGGCTGAGGGAGCAGATATAGACCACAAGATCACACGTCCATGGCCCACCCAGACCCACCCAGCGTGTGCTTCGATCAACCCTTTTTTTTTTTTTTGTACCGGGGATCGAACTTGGATCCTTCCACTTGCAAGGCAGGTGGCGGAACCACTGAGCTAAATTCCCGGCTCCTCCATCAGCCCTTCTGAGGCTTCCAAGCCAATCAAGTTGACACAATCAAGCTTAACCACCTGCGTTCTGTGGCCCAGAGCACACCAGCACAGAACTCCAAGTCCAAACATGTGTGCCCAGTAACTAATTACTGGCAGAAGTATCTTTTGGATACAAGAATATCTAGTAGAGCTTCTCAATGAACATTTACTGAGTCAATAGAATTTATGCATTTATGATGAAAACATTATGGTCTTAATTCAGTTTAAGATTTGTTTTCTAGTAAGATGAAATTTTCGGGAAGTAGTTAGCCCTCCATATCCAAAGGTTTGACATCCACAGATTCAACCAGCTGCAGATCAAAAACACTCAAGTAACACAAAACAAAACAAAAACTGCATCTGCGCTGAATGTGTTCAGACATTCGTCTTGTCATTACATCATAAACAGTAATGTATAATTGTTATATAGCATTTACATTGTATTAGATATTGTAAACAATATAGAGATGATTTAAAATATAACAGAATGTAACATAGGCTACCTGCAAACACCATGCCACTTTATGCAGGGACTTGAGCATGTCCATGGGTGGGTAGGATGGTTTTCTGGAACCAAATCCCTTCAGATACCCAGATCTTTTTAAACCAACATCTTCATGTTGGGAAAGGATGTGATATGTATTAGATTTAAGCTATAAACAGAGATGCTAGGGTAATTGGTAAGTAATGTATTCACTCAGTTTATTACCACTAGCCGGTATTGTTTTACTTTTTTTAAGCTCCAGGGTGATTCTTTTCTTCCTCAGTATAAAACGAAACCAATATTTCACCTGTGCACATGGATAAATTCTTCTTCCTCCAATGCCTTCATTTTTGAGAAAAAAAATCTTGATTTGGTAGTTATTTTCAAGGCATAATTTGAGATGGAAAATAGAACTGAGTATAAGTTTGGAGGCTTGTAAAGAATGATACTCAAGAATTCTAGAGGCAAAAGCAAACTGCCAGTCAGTGTCTGAAGAAAACATCAAAAGTGAGTTTGAGGGTGTGCGTCTACCGAAAGTGGGAGAAGGTGAAGTTTTGGTGACTTCTGACCCCCTCCCCTCTGTGGGATAATTGTATCCCTAGGGTCTAATTCTTAGACTCAAAAGAGGAGGAGAAAAGTAAAAAGTACTTATTTTCTACTCTGGGTTTCCAGAGATGGGACTAGCTCTCATCTCATTCCTCCTCAGGGAAGAGCTCGGGAGGAACCCCGCCCCACCCCACCCGTGGTCACTGGGCACTGGGCCTCCGTCACGAGGGACTTCCTCCATGGCTTGGCTTGGGAAAGGTTCTGGGCATCTCGGCTCAGCTCCCCCATCCTCTTACCAGAGCCGCCGATCTGTACCGCGCATGCACTGGAGGGGGACAGCAAAGCTATGCCGCATACCTTCTCTGGAGTAATATTTGTGCAGACATTTTATAAAGATGTGTTCTTTCTTTACAAAAATAATAAACTCAATGAGTTCATGCCCGGAAGCTGGTGCTGAACGGAAGTAGAGACACTGGAAGCAGCCTGAGGGAAGTCCTGCGGGGAGTCTGTGATGTTCCACAGCCCACTGTACCGATTTGGGACTTTAGAGGAATACTGAATCTGGGACCCCAAATCACAGCTAACTGGATCATGAATATCATCTCTAAACAGATCAGTAGGATTAGTTAAATTCCCTCTTTCCCTTGAAAGAATGTAGTAAATTCAGATCAAATAAGCTGTACATCATTAAAAGATCACTCAGCAAGTTATTTAAGATATTCTAAATATGTCTCTGTTCCTCAGAACCTAGAAGGATCTAATTATTTCGTGGAAATTATTTAAAATTTCAGTTCTTTAACATAATGAATGCCATCATTGTGAAGTATGAGTGATAAATAAGATAGGATTATAGTTGTTGCCAGTATGCATGGGAGATGTGTTTCATGACTCCCGAAGGCACAGAAATTGTAGGATACTCGGATCTTTCATATAAAATTGCTTGGGATTTGCCTGTAACCTGTACACATGCGCCCATGCACTTTAATTCACGTGTAGTGTACTATCAAATACAATGCAAATCTATATAAATAGCTTTTATATTGTACTATTGAGGGACTAATGACCAGGAAAACAAAATATATACATGGTCAGTACATCCACGATGTTATTTCTAAAAATATTTTTAACCTTCAGTTGTTTGAATTCGCAGATGTGGACCTCATGGATATGGAAGGCTGTCTGTACAGCATTTCCAAACTTTACAATCTGATATTCAGTCAAACAAAATCAGTTGTTTCAACAACTTGAGGAAAGATTAAAAATAAAACTTTAAAGTTAAGGTGTCATCTCTTTGGGTAATCATAAAGGCTTAATAAGAAATTTGATATTTTAAAAGTTAATTTTTTTTTTTTACTTCAACTACTCAAATTTAAAGTATTTATTCATACCGGACTTTCTTTGAACTGAAGCTTGCACACATACACAAATTTGTGCAGCATAAATGGCTTTAGGAGAATACTAACATTTAATCAGTCTGGAGAAGATATTTTAAAAGTAAAGTTTAAAATGCACATCATTCATCACTGAAAGTATTGTTATTTTGAAATAAGAGAACTGCAGAATTTTAAGTGAAATATTTAATAATGGAATATTTTGCTGAGGTTAAAATTATGACTATAGATGTGTTTGAAAAAGAATATTACTAAATGGCATGCACATTATGGCCACGTGACTGTTTCAAAAAATTTTAATATAATGATACATCATTGCTTTAAATGAAAAGGGCAATAAAATTAGAGCTAAGGGAATTTAAAAAAATCTAAATGCTCACAGCTTACTTAATTTGCGATTCACATTTAAAAGTTAATTTTATTGGTACAATTTATATATACATAACGATCACGTTCATTGTATGGAATTTGTACCTGTACATGCTGTAGCTTGGTTCTCATTTTTCCCCAATCCCCTCCCCACCCTTCAACCTCTCTTTCTCTCATTATTTATAAAAGCTTTGTTTCTACTTTTTCCTTCTTTTCTCTTCCCTGCCTCTTATTCTCCCTCCTCCCTCCTTAGTTTCCCCCTCCTTTTGAACAATATCTTCCTCTTTCACATTATCTATTGTACTTTTTGTCCTTATTTACACCTTCAGTTTCTCACACCAGAGAGACAGTGCAATATTTACACACGTGTCCAATTTATTCCACTTAAGGAAATTTGATATTTTAACTATACCTCTTGAAACAGAAAAGATTCAAGTAGAAAGAAATGTAAGAGGGAATTTCAAGCAAAATGCAAAAATAAACTAATAAATTTAGAAGGAAAACACTGTGCAGGGAACCTTTACACAGCTGAAACTGATCATTAAGTCGCTAAGGAACGAGGACCGAACTCAAGATTTATTTTACTCCAAAGCTTATGGTCTTTCCCCAATACCAGTGATTTCCACATTTCATTTTTTTTAGCATGTCCTTTCTGGATTTTCTTTGTTACCATTTGTACTAGTTTATTTTTAAATTAACATTTTCCTTGCAATTAAATCACACCCATAATTTAATTTATTTTCAAAGAGGAAGTTCACATCATGATTGGATGTGCTGGTTGTTTTTGTAGTGCACATTAAACATTGTCTCTTATAACATGGCAGAAAAAGTGCCTCTACCCTTCCGGGAGGGCTCTGGTTTGCCTCGGATCTGAAGGAAGACAGAGGGCTTGTCTAGAACACTGATGTATTTCAGCCTTCATTTAGCCCTTCAGACAGGTACTTTGGGACAGGGCACAACTTGTACATCTTCATGAGGTCACTCCAAAAACATTTTCCTTAGGTCACTATTTAACTGAAACAAAAACAAAATTCTGCCTGGCTGTGTACCTCTTGATCCGGTTTTGGAAATACTGCATTTCACAGAATGGGGGGGGGGTCTATCAGCTGTCTGGGTATCTGTGAATTCCCCTTTTCTACTACTGCTTGAGTAAGGCAGGCACTTAATGGGGCATGAGTCATTTCACAGAACAGATTTCCTGGATGTTTCAAGCATTTGTTAAAAAATTAATTTTATTGGTACATTTTAGGTATACAATATAATGACATTCATCACTGGAAATTTGCACCTTTACATAATCTCTCTTGGTTCTTATTTTTTCCCCATTCCCCTGCCCTCCCTTCAACCCCTCCATCCCTCCCTATTTACAAGAACTTTGTTTCCATGTTTTCATTTTCTCATATTAATTCCATTTCCTTCCTTCCTTTCTTCAATCCCTCCCACTTCCCCTTCCCCTTTGGACCTTTTCTTTCTATTTTATATTATCATATTATTATGCCTTTTGATCCTTATTTACACTTTCAGTCTCTCACACCCAAGAAACTATTTGGTATTTATGCATCTTTAAATGTGTGTTAAATAGATGGATTTACCCACTTCACAGCTAAAAGCTGCTCCTTTGGTTCATGAATCTGCGTTGTAGAAAATTAATGATAGCAAATTAGGTATCACAGGATTTGGCTCTTGATAAAATTGTATCATGTCTCTGCGATCTCTTCACTGCAGTATTTTTCTAAAAGTTCTAGAATTTCATCAGTTTAGATGTGATTTAAGCACTCCCACAAACTCAGGAAAGAGGATTTTGAGTGTGACTTTTGAAATCTGCCCCTTTGTTTTAGCCCATCTGTTAGATTCCTACTTAATTCAGACCCTAACAATTACTTTCTTTTTAGATACTGACATAAGAAATGAGTTTCCCATTTTATTTTAAAGTGGTAACACAAATAATCCTGGTTTAGGTACGTGCATATATGTTTTTGAAAGAAGACAACATATAATAGGAGACTAAGACACTGTTTGAATTTGGCTTTGATAATTTCTATGTGATCTTTGCTGAGTTAATTAACCTTATTAATTTCCTCTTTTAAATGTGGATAATACATCTGCATTTTTCTGTGAAATCTACAAATATAAATTATCTGCAGCATCAAGTCAGCACTCACAAAGATCATTTCTCTTCTTCTTTCAAAATAAGTTTAAATTGCAGAATTGAAGTCAGACTGGGTATTCAAGAATTTGAAATGGAGTTTTAATTCACCACAGGGGCTCACACAGCTCTGCAGTATCATCCAACTAGCCAGGTGCATCCTGCTTGCTAGCACCATAAGCAGTTGTGACTTCTGAATAAAAATAAGACAAAGAACCATCATTTCCACTCCTAAATCATAAGACCCAGCATTTTCCTTCCCTAGTCATCTGTCTGTGCTCCTGGCTCCTGTCTTTGTAAGAAAAGGACGTGGAGTTGAGTCCTCCAGCCAGTTGCCACGTGTGTGGTCTAAAATTTAGATTTTTACAAGAAACCACATCCCAGGGAAAGACAGAATGGCTCTCAACTATCACTTCAGGATTTATGTCTAGAGCTGCCCATGGATGATTCAGCTTGGTGCTACCAGGGGCTGGAGGCCACGCTGAGACCTAGGGACAGAGGTTGAACTCGGATCACTACTGATGAGGGGTTCGAAACACGACTTTCTCTTCTCTCTGGGGATTTGTGATATCGGAATGATGCATCTTATGGGTTTAACCTTCGATATATAAGACAAAATCTAGAAAAGCTAGAAGTTAAAAAAGCTAGAAGTTTGATTACACATTTGTAAAAGCTAGAAGTTAAGATTATACATTTTAAGAAATTAAGCAACACAAATGAGCCCCTATGATCTTATTTAAAAGAGCGGGTGACAAACTACATTGTTGTAGTTTATTTTTTATTTACGTAACTTATAAGCATTTGCTTAAGTGATATTTTCAGATTCAAACTGCTGATCTTAACAGGTGAATAATCTGCAGCAAGATAAACAGACACATGTCATGAATAGAGGCATACATCTTGAGGGCAGCTTATTGCCCAAATTAAAAGTCCTACTTTAAAGAGTTATACTTCTGCTTCTTGCTTTGGGGAGAGTGTAGAAAGTAAATACTTGTCTGATATTAATTTATAAATATCTCATATACTTTTGATTTAAAAAATAAAAATGGACCCATAGGCTGACCTTTTTCTAAGCCCATATTTATTCTCTTTAAAATGACCCATCATTTCATGATAGGATAAGAAAATTGATGTTTCAGCATTACAGATAGCCTCATTTTCCTTACCTCCAGTTGGTGTAATCCTTCAATTCTTCAAGCCACAGTGGTCCTCAGAAATGATAATATGTACTGCTGAACAGCAGAACCAGATGGAGGTGCCCAATCTCTTGAGTCTTACTGTAGCATTCTCTTTTAAACTCTTACTTTTCTAGAGTGGACAATAATGGGTTCTTGTCCTATTGCCCTCACAGACACCCAAATATAAGGAGATGCCCTCCCTTTTTCCCTTCTTGCTTTAACACCTAGAATTTGCTCTGTGTAAGCTGTTCACTAAATACCTCTATTGATCCCTTAAAGCCATAAGGACCCTGAAGGGTGCTCCTTCTTAGCAGCATGTGAACAGGCATGGGTTGTTTTTCGCCATCTGAACCTTTTTCTGTTTTATTGCTAACAGGAATACTACTTTTGTTTTGGGATCTACCATTCCAAATGATTATCAAGTAGACCAGTCATGGTGTATCATGCCCCTAAACAAAGAGATTTTAAGAGGGAAAGACCCGTTCAAGTAGGGACAATCAGGGCTCATTTCTGGGGACTGAAATGAATCTCAGAGGAGAGGTCTCTGTTAAGATAAAGAGCAATAAAGACAGAGAAATACGGTGGGGCCTTGTGCCATTTCTGCTACAGTGTCAGGGAGCATGTCTGGGCACAGAGAAGTAACGAGGAAAGCAGAGAAACAATGAGAAAATGGAAATTCCTGATGGATGCATATTATTATAGCCTTACATTCTGCTGATCCTGGATTTAACACCCCCCCCCCCCCATTAGACTTCCCAGTGTATGGATCCAGCCATGCTCTTACCATGGCTCACGTTGAGCTCCCCCTGCTTGGCTTTTAAGTTTTACTGCAGTTTCTTTCTTTATTTGGAACCCCAGTTTTCTGCAGCTCCCTGTGCTTGAGACTGCACATCTTCACCACTCTCCTCTACTTTAAGATTCAGGGAACTGAGGATTTTCTTCTATGTTTCCTTGTGTATTTACATTTTTTAAGTGCAGTAATGTGTGTTGTGCCCTAAGGAGTTAATTGTCTTCTCCTACCGAGAAGCAGTACCTGCTTAGGTGCATCTTGTTTCCACTTTCTGTATAGATAAAATGTCCCTGTTGGTCCTTCACTTGCAGTTCAGTCTTGGAGAGAACAGTTCTAACGTGAATATTGTCACTTAAAAAATGTTCAAGACAAATTCGCTGGAAGCTGAGGACAATCAGCATTTTAGTGGGTGGAATGGTTCCTTCACCCAAAATATCCTAAACTGAACCCCTAAAACCTGAGAACTTGACCTTATTTTGGAAAAAGGGTCTTGGGAGACATAATTAGGTGAAAGATCCTGACGTGCGATCACGCGAGGATGGACGCAGGGGCTGGAGGCGTGCCAGGGTTGCAGTTCCTCAAAAAGCCAAGCCAGTCTCAAGCCAGCTCCCCTGGGAGACGCAGAGGAGGACTTGCCCTTGAGCGCCAGCGGGAGCCTCTCTCTGCTCACGTCCGCACTTTGGACGTTTGACCTCCAGACCTGTGAAAGAATCATTTTCTGTCATTTTAAACTAAGAAGTTTATGATAATTAGTTTTCGAAGCCACAAGAAACTGATATGGGCATTGCGAAACACAAATGTACACATCAGTTATTCACACTGAGAACGAATGAGTGTTTAGTATTTCTGTCACTGAGGTTCCCAGCCTGAGACACAGCCCTGGGGCAGAACCGGTCCTGGAGAAGAGAGGGCAGCTGGCAAATGGACCCAGAATGGCAAATAAGGGAGGGGCCTCCGGGTGCAGAATGAGGACAGGTTTGAAAGGCAAGAGAGGTGTTGCTTACTTACGTCTTTCTTTTATTTACAAAATCATTCGTTATGGGAAGAACATTTCCTTTCAAACTTGGAATCTTTCTTTTTGGAAGCCAGAGATGCATAAAGGAGCAAAAACCCTATGACCGGAGAGACCTGAGTGCGAATTACAACGTCAGCCCTGTCTCAGACCTGCAACCATCTCTGCCTCCCAGAGCCCCACTGGGCTTCAGGTCTGAGCTTGGGAAAGAAACCCTTGGTCTCCTGCTGTGAACTTGAATGTGAGAAGAATGTAAGGTCGAGAGAGTCTGCTTTATCTTCCGTGTGTAAAGGAATATTTAGTTTTAGGAGGAAGCCAACCAGCAAAACGGAACCTGAAGGCAGATGAGAAGGGAGCTGTTAGTTACGTGATTTAAGGTTTTTAATTCAGCTATGCTCAATCCTCCAAATTTTGTTAGTTAGGGAAGCTAATAAATCTCATTTGGTTCAAGTCACTTAGTCCAAATACTGCTGATACACTATGCAAAGTATGAAGTATAATCCTGAAATGCAGTGGTATATCCTTTATACATACTAGTTTCCTGCTTGGCTGGATTCCATCCTGGTATGGGCAAAGAAAGTGCCTCCCAGTGGTGGACTTTTGATCTCAGTGCATGTTGGAGTCACCTGGGCAATTTTTTAAACCTTCTGCTGCCCAGTAGCATCCCTACCCATGAGACTGGGGATGCTAGGAGTCAGCCGTGGGCCTCGCTATGTGCTTAAATCTCCCTTGGTGATTCCTGCGTGCAGACCAAGCCAGGAGCCAGTTTTAAGGCCAACTCACAAACAGACTTTATAGGGAGAGAGGGAAAATAAGGCTTTTACTTTAAATAGCAACTTTAAGTATTGCCTATTTATTGTGTCAAGATTTTGAAACTTACTACCTCTGTGGAGACAGCTTCTAATCTCGTTTTTGTTCCCTCTGGCAAATTGCTGCTACTTTTCCTTAGCAGGAGTTAAGAGAATATCTTTTCAGCCTCAGTGGCCTATGCTCATTTATTTTTATTCTGTGGAAACCCCTCCAAGCTTTTGAGCTCGTTATTTTATTAGGGACTAATAAATTTAACTTGACCATACACAACTGCTAAAAGGCTCAGTTTCAGATGAGCAGGCAGACTGCCTGTCATTATCTTTCAAACCTTCAGCTTAGCTTAGGAAAGGTTTTAGTAATACATTAACTGACAAGGTTAAATTCTGTGCAAATTATGGATTTATTCGGTCTCAACTACTGTTTCCCAGTTTCTATGAGCATATAATGGTGATCCCTAAAATCTCCTAGAATTGAGAATTTGAAGTTAGTACCTGGCAGGAAAAACGAGAACATTTGATTTAGACCCCCAAAACAATTAGCTGTGTTTATAATTCTGAATTTCAGTTTTTTTCAATTCTACAGCATAGTAAATAATGTTTTTGCAAGTTTTACAGGGTAAATAAACCAGAATTATTGATGATAGTATTATAGTAGAATGTTTGGAAATATTGAATGATTTGAAGAAGAAAGATAATTCAATAAACATTAAAATAATACTTATCCATAAAGCTTGTCTCACAGATCAGAGAACCAGAAAATTACAGAGTCCTGAGTCTCGGCACTGTGTATTCTGGTCTGCATCATTCATCAGAGGGGAAAGATTCTGATATTTATAGGTGTCTATAATGCATCAGGAAGCTTTTAAAAGTATCATTTAGCAATTGAGCAGTAATTGACTCTCTAATCAGTATCAGACATTGTCTTCTTTGATCCTCACAACCAGCCAGTGAGAAACTCAGGGCCCAAGAATGTTGAGAAATGTAACGTTATGTTGTAAATAAATTGCAGAACTAGAATTTAAAATAAGGTCTAACTCCATAACCATGGCTTCTCCATGATGTCACAGATTCTCTGTTCTAGCAGAAGCAGTTTTCCATCTAAAAAAAAAAGCGTAGGGAACAGGAACACTGACAGTCATTACACATTTCCCTACCAAGTATTTCTCATAATGCAAGTTGAGAAGGGACCACTCAAAGCAGGAAGTGTGTGGTATGGTTTCCTGGTCTCTGAGACCAGCCATTTGTCAGGTTCTAGTTGTCATCTCGCGTCTCTGGGATGCTCTCATTACCAGTGCAGTGTTCTGGGGCCCTGGCCTCTGTAAGGTGACAGGATTTGATAAACATGGGTGAGCTCCAGTTTCTGTGCTCAGATGCTTCTTTTAGGAATTTAGGATCCTCCCCTTCAAGTGAAATGGAATTACCATTTCAAAGAGCTGAATAGTTTAAGATATATCACATTTATTGTAGAGACCATCTGTTAAAATATTCTATTGTCTCAGAGTTTCATGGTAAAGATGTTGAAAGTTTAGAAATGTGACATCTATTTTTATCAAAATGGAAGGAACTTATTTCTCAGAATTAATTAAAATCATTTCTTTACCTACAATCCCTAAGTAATTATATCATCATCCAAAGTGTATAGAAAAAAATGTTTTGTAGAAAACATCCTCTTCCATTCTTATTTTTTCCAATTTTTAATTATTTTATAATTTTAATGCTATTTATATTGCATGACCACAGTACATAATGGTGGCCTTTCCGTGGGGAGCGGGACCATGGACATAACTCATCTTAGTTCTTCTCTCATTCTCTTCCTCTTGCTTCCCTCCTTTCTCTCTCCATCCCTTGGTCTTCTTCTGATTTGAAAAAGATCTATGTCCCTGTTTCCTATCATCTATTGCTTATCTTCCTCTGTGCTTACATTTTGGCTCTCTTATATAAGAGAAACCATGCAATATTTAAGCTTGTGTGTGTGACTTATTTCACTTCACATTATGGTTTCAAGGTGCATCAATTTTCCTACACATGACTCAACCATATCCTTCTTTATGGCAGAGTCCTACACCATTGTGTACAAATACTGCATTCATCTGCTGATGGACAGGTAGGCCACTTCCAAGCTTTAGCTCTTATGAACTGTGCATGGGTATGCATGAATCATTGCAATATGATGTCTTTAAATTTTGCAGGAAGATACCTAGAAAGGAGAACCTGGGTAGAATAGGATGTCTAATTTTAGCTTTTTGAGGATCTCCATACTGATTCCCCCTCTATTTTAATAGGAATAGAACTCTACTATTAACACAGCCCAGGCTGAAAATCTTCAAGAACTTAAGGAAATGTGTGTGTTTTTTCTCTTGAGCTCAAGTATGTCTCTGATTTTTCAATTAATGAGTCAAAATTGAATATAATTTGTTCTTCAGGTTCTAATTATAAAATGTAATTCTCCTTCTTTAATAGGATGATTTATTTGGAGACCCTTCCAAAGAATTTTTAGGAGGAAAGTTTTTTTTGTTGTTGTTTTTAATTTTGTGTAAACTTTACATATAGTGTCTCCATATATTAGGTTCATCCAAAGGAAACTCACGTAGGTAGCAACACCTGGTCCAGAACATGATTAACATTTCAGTGATGTCAAAATACACTAGTGAGAAGACATGGCTCATGAGTGTGTTATAAGAACTACTTTCATCTCTGTCTCCTTCATATTTAGTGGGCCAACATGCCACAGTTTCATATTCAGTTTTCCAATAAAATCTCTCCCCATTGAGGGATTAAAATAATCTATGAACTTGTCCTTCATAGGTACTATGTTTTTTGCTGAATACATTTGTTCTTTGGGATTGTAGCATATATTGTTCTTTTCAATATTTAGATCTCTCATTAAGAGGATTTCAGATTTAGTCACTTATTTCTTATGTCAAGAACAGCCTTATAATGCAAAACATACAGGTAGAAACCTCCAGGTATTTACATATGAAATTAAGAAGGAAATCTGTGGGAAAATGGGAAAAAGAGAATTTGTTCTTTTTAAGCAATCCAAAACAAGTTATTAATGACCATACTATGAGAGCTATTAAATCAAAATCACTGAGAAATCTGTTATTGTAAAATCGATGCTATTATCAATATAAACATGCCAAAAATTGTGCTCTATTACCCACCAGTTATTATTTTGAGTAAATTGTTTTTGCATTCATTTGTGTCACTGTAAGAAACAAATGTTTCACCTCATTTTGAAGCTGTCTCAGTTTCTTAAGCATGTCCAAGGATCTCTTAGAATCCCACTCTCTGAGTGTCTAGATTCAATTGGTTATTGAAATCAACCATAGGTAGTTATGAATATGTAAAAATCAATCTTTCATCAAACCCATCTTTGTTAACATGCCACTTGTATTCCACCTTCTCATACTTTATACTAGAGTTACACAGAGCCGTCATAGTAACTGTTTCTTTGACCACGCTAAGGTAGTTGAACTCTTAATTCTAGTCTTGGTTTTTACCGTGTATATCCGATCTGTTCATTCATCTAGCAAGTGTACTCAAATTCAGTGATTGCTTGTGTTAAGGAGCTGATAATTCAGCAAACGAGGCAGCTAACTGCCTAGGAAATACTACAATACTAGCTAGAAACTGGGGAGTAAGGAAAGTAAAGCTATTCTACAGAGATTTATAAGAAAAGGCACTGATGTGTAAGAAAAAATCTGAGAGGAGTTGAGAAACTAACAGAACCAGATCAAGGAAGGTCTTGAATCAAGGTGGAAGAGTTTGTTTTTATGTCTCTTACTTTAAAGCAATAATCAGCTACTGAAAACTATTCACTAGCCCTAAGGGAGCTACTTGATTTGTGGCATGTATATGAATTCTCATAATGATTCTTTGAGATAGATATTTTCCCTATTTAATAAGTGATGAAAATAATGTTCAGGTAAACATCTTGCCTGAGGCTGTAAGCTAGGCACAGACATATCTTGAGCTCAAACTCGGATTTCTCTGGCTCCAAAGACTGTATCCATGACAGCACAGTGGGTTTGATTCTTTAAGAGATGGAGAGGTGAAGAACACTTCTGGGAAAAGCATATTATGCCCAGCACATTCTCTGATGTAATCTTTAGGAAATCGCATATCTGCAGCTATACCCCATGACATACAGCTGGATGTAGCACTGTCAGCTCTGTGGAGAAAGAGGACCAAGCGGCTTAAACAAATATAGACGTAAAGCAAGAAGAGCTTGCCCAGAAAGATAGCAGCACAGTCCAGATTCTAGAAACAATAAGACTGTATCCCAAAATAGCACCTTTGTACTAATACCATCAAATAAAATAATGGAAATATATTTCAGCTTCTAATATAGTCAAGTAAGCTAATGCCAGACCCATACTCCTGCAAAAAGCAACTCTAAACCGTGTGAAATATGAAAAAGATGCAAAGAATTGGAGAGTAAACTGCCACAGGAAGGCTTCTGGGAGGAAAGGAACAGCACACTGTGTGCAGTATACAAAACTCAAGTAAGGTCCCACAGAGTTTGGGCCAGAAACACAAGGGCATCGAGTTCAGTGAAACAACAGGTCATGAGGGATGTAGAAAAGGAGACAACTGGAAAAGAAGAGCCCGAAATCCTGTTTGTAAATCTGTCTAAACCTCTTGCTGTCCCTGAACCACACATACACAGGGAAGAATGCAAGTAGTGGACTTAAGGATTGAAAATCAAATGGAGATCTGGCTACTATTCCAGGCACGGAATTTGATTTGTAGTTTGCATCGAACCAAGGAACACAAAAAACACAAAGTCAGCACTGTTTAGAGTGAGGTAGCAGAGTCCTGAAGTGCTGCAATACAGAAGCAACAGTGTTCGAGTGAAGTCCATAGTAATCTGGATATAAAGATTCAGGAGAATAGGAGCCTCCTGAAGGGAAGAGCAATCAACTGAAATCAACCCTGCGCAAATCAGACTGAGATTGCAGACAGGATTCTAAGTAGCTCTCCTGACCATGTTAAATTAGGGGAGTGAAAATGTGCTCATAATTAGTGAAGAGCTATGTCAGCAGAAAAATAGAAAATATAAAAAAAGAAGGAAATGAAAATTCTGGAACTAAAATATACAATATCTGGGAGAAATTATGCTTGAGAGCAAATTGAAGATGGAGGAGGGACAAGTCACTGAATGAAGAGAGAGTAATCAAAAGTATTCAATCTGAAGAACAGAAAGAATTAAAATAGAAAAATGACCACAATCTCAGGAATCTATATGTGGTACAATATCAAAAGGTATAATACCCATGTAATTACAATCTCAGAAGAAGAGATTTAATCAGACGTTATCTATTTTGCAGAAACAGTAGCTTAAATTTCCCAAAATCTAGAGAAAAATATAAAAATATGCAAATTTCACTGGAAAAGATATGAAGAAAACCAAACCTAGGAGCATTGCAGAGACATTTACTAAAAAGACAAAGAGATTTCTCATTAAGGACTGGGAGAAAAACAATGAAGGTAGTAGGCACCAGAAAAATATTTTTAAGTGCTAGAGGGAAAAACATTGTTAGTCCAGAAGTCTGTATCCAGTGAAAATGTCCTTCAAGAATGAAGACAAAGTGAAGACATAGCCTATATGAAGTATTAAAGGAAAGTTTTCAAAATGAAATAAATTGTAGAAAAATGAAAACTCAGCTCTTCTGGAAGGAATTAAAAATATGAAAAATGGTAAATATAAGATACTATATTTCCTCTTAATTACATTAAATTGTTTATTACTTTAAGCCTACAATTTTAGCATGCATCTTGGGATTTATAATGTATGTAAGTAAAATACATATGATAAGTATTTCATAAAGGATTGAGTTTGGGGTACTAGATCTACACGTTTGTAAGATATCAATATTCTATATGAAGTGTTACACTATGGACTGGAAAGAATATTTATGTAGACAAAACACTCAGAATTAGTGCAAAGAAGTAGAAGTAAAAATCCAATAGAAGAATAAAATGGGATTCTAAAGAAAATTCATTTCATCAGTTCAACCCATTGAATGGCTGGATTTGCAGAGATGCTCTGGGCAGTGCTGTGCACCCTGGTGAGCGTGGTGCAGCCTTTGCCTTCCACGTGCTTGAAAGGGAGGAAATGCCAAGTTTTCTGACAAAGGAAAAAGAGCATCGGCTCCAGGAAAGCTCTCTGTGACACTCTGAGCCACGCACATGTCATCCTCTTGAATTAGAAATGTAGGTCGGACTTCAGAGGGAGGAAGGGGTTAAAGCTGCACGTGGAGTTTTTGCACCAACACAGTAAATAAAGCCAAGCAGAGTAGGTGGTGAGTGACTCCGGCCATGCCACCTTGGTGAGCTGTTCTATGCGAGAGAAAGAGGGAGACTAAGAAAATATTCTCGGGCAGCGCAATATTATATACTACATACTACATATGTGTATGCTGTTATACAGTATATAGGAATATACTCTGTGCCTGGGGGAGGTACATGAGTGTATAAGCAAAGGAGAAGTTTGGGTAGAGATCGAGAGATGTAAGTGTAAAGAATGACTGATGAATGAAGTTAAGTCCTAGAGATATGGTAGGGGATATGGGTGGGAGATTATTTTTAGAAAACAGAGGGAAAAAATAGAAGAGAATACATAAAATACAAAGAATTTTTGAGTTATAGTGTTAAAACATCTTAACTCTACTCAAATTTAAATGCCTGGATCATGTTAGTAAAACATGAATTGCAGTTATGTGCTTACGATTACTCTACCAATGAGGGAAGTGTGAGTGGTAGCAAGTGTGAATGAGCTCCTATGCAACATATATTTAATGGCATCTTCTGTTTTGGGTACTGTATTACCCACTGGATAAAGCGTGATGAAAAAACCAAATCTGTTTCTTTTCTGAATCTTGTATGCTTCTGGGGAATGAAAAAAATACAGCAATTAAAAGTTCATTATTTAGTAATTCAGCTTGAAGCCCTTATATTTAGTAGGTCAGTATAGTTTCAAAGCTACTCAGTGTGCCTTTGTATTTGGACATTCTTTGATACCTAAATTAACTAGTCTTTGACGTATAGAGCAAGCTTCTTGGGATTCTGTTGCTTGGGTTCCTCTCTGCATTTAGGAACAGGTGCAGGCATAGAGTGTCATCTAAGGAAAGATCCCCTGGATTGTGGTCGGAACTCACTGTGTCATCTCTCATTTTAGTTCATCCCAAAATCTAAACTTGGGTTTGAAGGCCACACATTTCTTGCTGTCCATGGCTTCTCATCCTCTGCGTGTGGATTTTTGCTAACTGCCCGGCATATGAGCTTGAAGTATTCATTTATTAATGTACGAGGAGAAATAATACTGTATAGACCAAAATAGTCAGGCTGGTATAGTCTCTTCACCGAGACCAGTCTTACGGGAAATCAACTCCTAGTATGGAGTGGTAGCTTATGATGAGAAGAAGCTTGCCAAGCAGGAAGCAGAACAAGGTTGCCTTGGATGCCTGAAACTCCAGAGCATCCGTCCAGAAGGGCAATGCGTTCACCTCCGCACGGCCTGCTGTGGACATGGCAGCGGCTGAAGCTCTCAGCCTCATTCCACACTTGGCCCACATCGCAAAACTCCGAAAGAGACAACGCAGTCCTGTTGTCATGAGAGCGGCCTGCTCTCTTCTATGCGGCTTTTGCATTTCTCGGCTCTTGAATATACTGATTTCACAGTGTAATTTCTCCCCAATACTTTAGTTCTCAATTTTCATAGTTGATCTTCCCACAACACAAAGTTTCCTCCAGATTCTCCCATGCAAATGATGGATGATAACTACATCAGTAGCCATGACAGAGAGATGTATTGGGAAGTGATTTGAAGCTCTATATGTTCTTTAATGTTTCTGCTTTTGGGTGTTATGGTTACACCTTTCCTGGGCTTTTTACTTCTGAACCAGTAATCCATATATTCATAAAGCTTAAAAGTGATCTTGGAGATCATCTGACTCAATAGCTTCATTTTATATGAGAAGGAAGTACAGTTCCAGAGGGTTTCAGCCATCGATGTTAAAGATGTGCGTAGTGGGAGCGAACGTCAGGGCCCGCTGAAGTCCGGCCTTCGCTGTCCCCACTGCCTCAAGGGCATGAGGCTTCAAGACTTAGACCTCCACGTAGATTTCTTCTATATTTTTCAAGTTCATAACTTCATCTTTTGAATATTTCTGTTTTTATTACCTCTGCCATAGGGCAAGCATATAAAAAGAAATAAGTGCAAGCTACTGTTATGTGAATTCAATTTATCCAAGATAAATTGCTACTGTATCACAAATAAAAAAGGGGAGACTTTTTGTTTATAAAAATCGCCCTGTGATACCTGATTCTGGACTATTTTCTCCCTAACAATTTGAAAACTGTATTCCAATAACTAAGACCTTCTTCTATTCCAAATACAGGGTAATTTAAATAAAAAATGACCTCAAATTATATAATCAAACAAATATGTATACATACGGGGAAGGATTGGATATTTATTTAAAATATAAATGACATAATCTTCATCCGATGTTTGAGAGTAAATGGAAATTCCAAGAAGAATTTTGGAGAGGAAATTAAGAGGAAATTCAAGAACCCGTGGAAATACATACTATGTATTTCTTCAGCTGCAAGTGTGATTGAAATTTAGTGATACTTTAGATTTGACAAAAGAAATCATTTATCTTCTAAGCTGTACTGAAAGCAAAGTGCCCAAAATTCTCCTATCTTTTGTGCCATCACATTGTGGGTCTAGTATCCCAGTTAGGAAGCGACAGTAGGTGTGATCTTGCCTTCAGGAAGTGTCATGCCAAGGAGTGCCACACTCAAGCAAACTAAGCAAAGGGATTCGATTTTATGAACATCCAGGGAGACCAAACATTTTAAAGTATATCTCTGTCTCTGTCTCTATCTCTATCTATATATTAAGAGTATCTCTTTGGTTATGCCTGTCTACACATGCACACACACAACTATTTTATTCTGTCCTACCTAATCTATAAATTAAAACATGTACTTAACTCTTACCTTGTGTTAATTCTGTTTCTTTTTATTTTTATTTTGCGGTGCCAAAGCCTCGCAGTGCCTGTATTGTTACGCACGGGGATTGCTCCTGGGCCACTTCACCACATCTTATTATTTTTCTTAATTTAGTTTTCTCCCTGGCCAATGAGTCTCATTCCTTCAACTAATGTCCTTGGATTTCCAGGACATCTGATGCCCTCGTGTCTCTAAAGAAGTGGCCAAACTAAAGGCAAAAATAAGGATCTAATGAAAAATATTTTAAAAGAAGAAAAGGGCCGGGGATTTGGCTCAGTGGTGCCATGTCTGCCTTGCAAGTGCAAGGTCCTGAGTTTGATTTCTAGTACCAGCAAAAAAACCCCCCAAAACAAAAAAAATTTGCATAATATTTAATTTAAATTAGGAACTTCTAATACAAAACTAGACTAAAAGCTGCTTAACTATTTTTTTCTAGCACAAAACAATGTTTTTTAAATGTTTTCAAATCCCTTCCACACATTTTTTTATTTTGAATTTGTGAATTCAGGAGTAACAAGGAAATTCTATCCTTACTTCTTATATTTATTAAAATAGGACAATGATGAGGCAAAAGGTTATAGCACACTCCACTCTGCATGCATTCTATTCTAAAGAAAGGGTAATTTTAGTAAAAATTACCATGTATTATATAGTCCAATTCAGATACATATACATATGGGAAGGGGTTGGATATTTACTTTCCAGTAAAAATAGAATTTTATTCATTCTTTATTTTAAATTTGTGGTCAGACTTGCAGACCTCAGAGAAATGGAGTTGTTAGCTGCTTCCTCACTGATAATGAACCAAAGCAGGGCGAGGTTGTATTTAGAAGATAAGGACCTGGTGACACGCTTGTACCCAGAAAATCAGTGTCCAACACAGAGGTTGCGTGAGATCATAACAAAGCATGTCATAACTTATTTGAAATCAAGAGAGTGAGAGCTTCATAAGAGAAGGAAGTGGTAAATAAGCCAATATTTCACCTGGAACAGACAATGCTATTTGGGAAAAGGTACTAGATCACTCTTTGCTATGACCAATAGTAAGTTAAAGTCACAAAAGCAGAATATTCATCCCAAGGCATTTTAATCTAAATGCAATATATGAAGTGGAATGAGCGTTGAGCTGACCACACATCTTTATTCAAATGATCAAACTGGTCTACTTCGAGTCTCTGTTATGTGGATAAATTCTCCACAACACGACAAAAGACCATAATCTTATGCCCTTGAGTAGTTCATAGTTTAGGAGGATATGTGAATGGATGTCATAATACATTGCCTTAGACACTGTGCAATTTGTTTTAGAGAACAGGTACCTGAAGGTGTGCAGTGAGCATTGGTTCCAGTTAACTTGACACAGGGTGGATAAAAACACAGGAGACCATAACAATAGTCCACATTACACCATGTCACTAGTTGAATAGAACACTCCAATGCACTCTATCTCCTACTTCATTTAAACTGCTGAGCTACCTTTTAAGGTAGGTTACTGTTAATGTCTCTACTGCAGGTACAGGGAAACAGGGACACACAGCTAGTGAGGGATGGAAATATAGAACCAACCCTGCCAGTCTGGCCTCAGTGTTAAAATTCTCCATCACTGGTCCATTCTGTCTCTTGCCCACACTTTTGGAAGTTTGAAAGTTGAAAGAAGGATTTTTTAGGTTGAGAAGAGTCTCATGCACTTGAATATGAAGCTATGAGTTCAAAAATGGTGTGGTGTGCCCCCAAATAAAACAAAATGTAGGGCTCCCAGATTCTGCATGCAGGTTAGTAAAGACCTGCACAAGGAGGTGGAAGCAGGTGGGAGAGAGGAGACACATGTTTGTCATCTTTGTTCACCTATCTTATCCTCCCATGCAATGGTTTCCAGATATCTTTTCACATTTCCCATGTATCGTGACTGCTGGGGCGTCTCCCACCAAATGAGTTTTCAAAATATTCTATTATACAATTTCTAACATTTGGAGAAGCTTCCCCTCCTCCCAGATTCTTTCAGACCATCCTATAAAACCATTCTAGGGTGAGTGATGAAAGAATAAAGCAAAACTGACTTAGCCCCAAGCTTTGTAATGATTATTTTGGCTGAGCTGCTTTTCTTTTTCATTTCACTCTCCAGATATGTCTGTAAGAGGATTTTTGTGTTGCTCTTGGAGCTCTGGGAAACAGTATTTATTTTTCTTCATCAAATCATTTAAACGGAGGAGAGATATTGGTCAGGTAACTGGGAGCATTGTTTGCATCCCAGACAATAACTGAAATTAGAGGTGGCATTCTGGTTTCCAGTGTCACACATACATCTCCTCCCTGAGCAATTACTGTGCTCACTTACATGGAGGTTTCCCAGCTCTTAAACCACAAACTAATGCTCCCAAGCCCAGAGTTTCAGCAAACAAACACAACAGACGGAGGCAGCTGAATTTCAGCCATTATGGATATACGCCCAGACTGACAAGTCTGCCTGGACAGAGGTGTTTCCTCACTGAGTGTCATTCACACCGCCACCCTGCCGCGGTGACAGAGAGGGAAGATCTATGGGCTGTAGGTGTCTGTCTGTGGCTGACAGTGCTGTATCAGCAACATCTCGACCCTCTTGGTCAGCTTTCCATTTCTTTAGAGGAGGTCTGAAACTGTCAGCCCCAGATCTAGATGTGAGCTACAGAAATATTCTTTTGGTCAGGCACAGGGTCTAAGAAATATTTCAAATTGTTTGTCAATGTGTAAAAACCATAAGTTTCCATATTAATATTAATATTAACTTTTTTTGCTTCCTTGGAAATTTGTAAGATTTCGTGAGCTAAGGCCCATCTTCTGCAGGGAATTTTTGGAATAATTTGTGTGCTCTGCAGGATGGGCAAACTCACCTTCATTACTGATCCCCTTCATGGCCAGTGTGCCCACCCCGCTTAGCAGATATTTGAATTATTGTCCACTATGGCTCCAGTGGCTTTTCCCACTTCAGACAGAGACACTTGCCCCTCTCCACATAAGTACCAATCATTCGCTCCCTTTTGTTAAAGAGGATGATAGGAAAGACAACTCAGCTCATTTATGAAGCAGTTATGCCGTGTGCAGCTCTGCCAGTGACATTTGGGATGGAGGAAGTCACCATGAGGAAACAGTGGTCTTCGCCTTTAAAGATTAATGGTAGGAGAAAAACAAGCAGCATCCACTAGGGATCATGGGAAACCCAAAAAACGAGAATCTGCTGGTATGAAAATGTGAATGTCATCACAGTTAGCTTTGTTCAACTTATGCTTCTGAAAAAATATTTTATCTATTAGTGTATATATTAATGTATATATTAACCCTTATATATACATATATAGATTCATATATAGACATACATGACATACATACACATTTTTTTTGTATCTTTAAAGAGTGGAACAGTCATGGCTGCCTTAATGTACCGAACTGATTCAAAACGTTCACCTTGCATAGTCATTTTGACTTTGGAAAGGAGGCAGAACTTTCATGGTGCCAGATCTGGTGAATAAGGCGGATGAGGACAACGTTTTTGCAAGCCTGCCTTTTCATTAGACAAGACTCAGCAGCAGCATTCGCTGTATTTTTTTTAAATCATACCTCATAAACATACTCATGAAAGAGGACTTCCAGGACTGCTTCAGAAAGTGGTAAAAAGATGGAATTAGGTGTTTGAGGCAAGAGGAGGTATTTTGAGGAGGATTAATAGCAATGTGTTTTCACTGTATGTTTTTCTTCAAACACACACGTATGTTTTGATCACCCCTTGTGCACGTGATGCCTCATATACACACGTGCATGTAGACATATAACAAAGATGGAGTTTTGCAATCAGATGGGGCAGGAATCCACTAATGATCACAGACACGTTTTAGGCAAGGCCAGTAGCCTGAGTCTGTTTCCCTGCTTTGAGTTTCTACATGAAGAATTGTAACCTAACATGGTGTGCAAAACACCTGCAACCTAACAATTTAGGAGTGTAGCAAACAACCAACTTCAGTTGATCACAGGGACTCCACCATCAGACCCCGCATGCTCGGATAAAGCAGATGCTCCATAGCTCATCAGAGATTCTGGGCTCTGCTTTGGGGTCCGCCCAGGAAAGCTTGCTGCTCACACTGGTGGGGGCAGCGCTCCGAGCCTCTTCTGGTTCTGAGGGCTGCCTGATCCAAAAATTGTTCTTTGCTCAACAAATTCTGTCACATTTTATTTCTTTAAAATTTTTCTCGACAGTAGTTATGTCACACTCCATCATTACTTAAAAGGAGCATTGGTGTCTAATGCCTTTGCAAAGAGGGACTGGCTGGATTATTCCGAACCAATGTATGTCATGACAACAGGCTTTTGGAGCATTCCAAGTTAATTTGTTTTTCCAAATCCCCTAAATTTGTGTTTTTCAGCAACAAGTTTAAATCCAACAAACCCTACCCTTTCCACTCCATGATTTCATTTCTCTCTGCTGTTGAGAGGTCACCTTTATTCACACTGTATGATCTCCCAATGCATCTACTTAGCAACATAGGGAATTAATCTCCTACTTATGTGAACCACATGTTGTCCTCTTTAACTGTTTGCTAGTTTGATTGTGATCCATTCTTGAAATGTACTTCCAAATAATAAATGTGGATTCTAACACCTTTGTTGGCAGGAGCAAGATACAGAGGACAGGTTCCCTGATCTACTGAATCCATGAGATGGATGTAACTGCAGGAAGGTAAAATAATCATCAAGGTCTCTTTGCTTCTACTTCTCCACCTTTCCTAAGACCAACTATTTTATTATGAAGGTATTTTTAAAAGTATGTATTATTTATATTATTACCATTAAGCACAATCATTTACATTAAAAATTAGAGATTGTGAGATTGTAATTGTCTTCCTCAATTAAAGTTTTTCTTCATGTTGGATACTTTTAATTAATACACAAGTAAAGAGTTTGTTGATAACTATTATGAAGCTGTTAAATAGTTCAATGCAAAATTCCTTTAATAGCTGTATTTTTTAAAGTGTTAGAAAAACGATAGCACTGAGATATTATTAACTAAATTCAGGGAAAATAGGGGTGTGATTTTTGAACATATTCAATTTTTCATTTCTGCTCTTTTAATCTATAAAATTTAACTTGCCTTTGGACAGAAAATGTGGTTGATATGAAAATGTTTTAAAATAGAAAAAAAAACAAACAAAAAACCTGCAGTCTCCTGGGAAACATTGCCCTAAGAGGCTATGTGCTTCTTTTGCTCTGAGATCAAGGTACTTCCAAGACAGAATATTTGTAAATACAAATTTCTGGGAGGTGAGGAGAGTATCATCACACTGGGAGGATTTTTAAATGAAGGCAAATAGAAAATTTAAACATGTGTGAAAACTAAACAACGAAAAATGGTACCAACACAAGCCTGAGATCTTTTCTTTTAAAAATTCTTTACCAAAGTCTAAACCCTTACCTTTCAAAAGCCTTCCCATCCCAGTAGAGATCCTCTTGGGAAATGATGTTGGCATTGTGAACACTGAACAGAAATAAAACTATCTGGGGATACAGGTAGCCTTGTTTTCCTTGCTAGAGCCGTGCCATTAAAAGAAAATCATAAAAAATTAAACAGTGAAAATAATGCACTTCTGCTTTCTAGTACCTGTAAACTAAAGGGTTCCTTACAAACATTATCAGAAAATATTTATATCATTTTGTATATCACCATGTTATATAATATAAAGTTTTGGTTGTTTTTGCTTTTTCCCCTTTTAGATAGCTGTGGTAATTTGTGCTAAATTTATGAAGTGATAGTTCTTCAAAAATCTGATATAAAATCATATTTTTTCATCATCTTTCATGAAAAAATTCTACTGAAAATAGAAAATCTATTGGGGTCATCCCCCATGATATCACCCCAGTAGAACTTGAAATCCTATGTATTCCATCTTCAATTAATTTGGGCATGCTTCTTTTTGCTGGCAGCAACATCAACTTTTTCCCCTCTGACTTTTTGTACTTTGAAATTTTAATGGAAAGTGTGCCTAATTATATTCAATTTAGCACTTTGTTATCCACAGCCTCATATAATTCTCAATTTGTGCACACAAATCTTGTCTTCCATCAAAGCCACGTGAAAGGAGAAAGGAAGTATGTACTTTCTATCTCTAAAATTTGCCAACTTGTGCTTAAGCAGTGTTATGTAAACAACAAGAGCTCAGTAAATGCTCACTGATCATGTGCCTTCAACTTTTATGACTCTTCCCCCAACCTTTGCACAGATTCGGGGAGTAAGAGTGATAACTCCTGCAGAAGTTTCCTGGCACTATTTCGAATTATTTGTTTTTGTATGACATTCTTTGTCATTTTCAGTCATCACACTTAGAAACATTGACCTTGGCTGTTGAGAACATTGCTGCAGAGCCACCCAGAGCAGGGCTGCTACTCTCATTGGTGCCATGAGAGCTCCTCCGTGTGTCATCTCTCTAGACCCACGTGACAAGCTAAGAGGAGGTGCAGCTCTTTCTTCCCCTGTCCTCTTTCACTTGACAAACATCAGTGGGTGTTTTCCCTGTACAGGATAGTGTGCTAGGAGCTCCTGGGACATAGCAATGAACCAGCAGAGGTCTTGCCCTCCAGCCTTGGGCTCCCTTGAGAGGGACACTGTCAAAGCCAGCTCCTGAGGTCCGTGAGGCGTGGGTTTCCTACAGTTCTGCCCGTGAAGACTAAAGTGCCTGAGAGTGGATTTTGGTTTTCATCTCAGATAAAATGTTCAGAGAAGTCCATTTTAACAGTGGAAAGGAGCACGTATTGGCATTTTTCACTTTTTAAAACCACATTTTATATTTTTCTAGTGGAGAAAACAAGGGAACATAACCAAGGAAGATCCAGTAAATCTATCTATTCTTATGAAAGGAGGAAGAAGAGGAAAAAATAGAAGGAAAACAAAAAAGATAAGGAGGGAGATGGAGAATCCAAGTTACTGGGAAAGACTTTTTTTAAGGCTGAGTATGCTTTAATTCAACTGAAAGTTGTAGATAAAGTACAAATTAGTGGAGGGATTTGACACCTGTCAAAATTGCAAATAACTAAGGAAAGGGCTAAGGAACAAGCAGTTGGGATTACATCACATTATTGTAGCACCTGTATTGAATTTAAATCAGTGGCCCTCATAATGTAGTGTGTATGTGAATTGTTTATGGACTGGGTTAAAATTTCATGCTTTTGGCCCCTTGGCGGCATCTGTGATGCAGTGGGTATGCAGTGGTGTTTGGAAATCTACAGCAGTCCCTGGCTCTGACCAGGAGAAGGTCTGCCTATGTCTTGGCTCGGCTCTCATCCCTGGGGAGAACATCTTCATCCCAATCCTCAGGGAGAAACTCATCCTTCTGTAAGTCTGTCTCAGCTGTGATTGTGACTGCTGGTCTCCTGTCACAGTCCTGAGGAGGTGACCCAGCAGGCCATGGGGAGGCGACTGCCCTCATTCGGTCCCATGGGATTTAAAGTCATGACACACATCCATGTCCCAGGACAGGCTGGCTGGAGCTGCCATCCAGTCCTCCTGTCCCTGTCATTCTCAATGTGGGCCAGTTCGGGAAATAAATAAATGGTCACCAGATTTAAACATAACAGAGAGGAAGAGAAACTGAGAACTGAGATTTGCAGTGTAAGCCAGGGAAGAATAGTGAAGTCTGAGGCAGATCGTCAGTCACGCTTGATCATTTTGTAGCTGTAATCATGTTGAGCTGACAAACAGAATCTGGGTTAAATTAGGCAGTAATCCTTTCTTCTACATGCCGGAGATCCTGACACTTGAAGCAGTAATTATTTCTTTTTTGTTTTTGTTTTTTCTTTTTCTTTTTGGCCACTGGGGATTTAACTCTGGGCCTCCTCATTGAGCTACATCCTCAGCTCTTTTTAAAATTTCATTTTAATATTTATTTATTTACTCATTTATTTAACTGATTTTGAGACAGAGTTGCTAATTATCAAGTTTCCCAGGCTGGCCTTCAGTTTGTGATCCTCCTGCCTTAACTTCCCAAATGGCTGGGATTAAAGCACCCACTGCAACACCTGGCTTGAAGCAAGTAATTCTTATCTTTCAGAAAAGAGTTAAAAACTACTAAATAAATGTATCTTATGAAAACAGTGCAGGAATTTAAAGAATGTTAATATAAAGTTGACTATTAAAATAGTTTCAAATGATAATATGTTTTATTTGATTAGAGCATCATTTTGCTTTAAAGATAGGCATGGTTCATTACCTTATGTAATCATTTTCCATAGCAAGGAAGAGGGAAAATATCAGAATACAAGGTGTTCTTAGATCTTATGGAATAAAAACACTTAATTTTTGGGACTTTCCTTTTCTTTTTCTGTGTAAAGAGAAAGTATCTTCTAGTGTGGTCATACTGATGAGGTTTCGTGTGGGATATAAATTCACATATATTCTACTCTGTAATTCTGGTTGCCAATTCTGAGCCATGTCATCAGTGTGGTCTTTATGCACCTTGCTTGGGATCCTGTTTTGGGGTGGATGAGGCTCTTTAATGAGAGTGATGGTGGTTGAGTTTTTTTTTTTTTTTAGTTGTATTGGTTTAAGTTAAGCAAGTAGCAAGAAGCAGTTATTTCCTAAGAAGCTGCCCGGAGTGGGAGGTGTGTTCCCAGGGAACTTGGAGCCAGAGCTCTGCTCTCCACAGTGAGGACAGCGCAGGGATGAGCCAGGCAGAGGGCCCGCAGGAGCTCCCTGACCTCACGTACAGAGACTCGTCTTCAAAAGAAACGTGGATCAGCAAAGCCTAGGTCTCCCTAAGTAAAACAAGCACAAGAGATAAAAATAAAAGCAAAATAAAAATGCTAACAAAACACAAATTCCTTCACCATCACAGATGCCAGTCTCTTCCTTGGTCATCTTTTCTTTCCCCCTCTGGTATCTTTTCTTCCTTTTTTGTCCTTCCTCCCTTATTCATATTTACCTCCTATGCAGCTGCTCATTTTAAGTATGTCTTTGTTTCAATTCTCAAAGTCCTTCGGAAGTAGCTTATGATAGATTATTAATGTTTTCTAAAAGAACCTTGCTGTTAACTGCCAATCACCTATTGCAAATAAAAAGCTGAATAAATTTACCTGAATAAAAGTATTTTAAATATAAAATGCAAAAACCATTATTTTTAATGTAAGAAACCCTTTAAGACTATTCAGTCTTCACACTATCAAGTAGGAATTTTTTTCTGAAATGCAGGAGTGGATGTTAGTATGGAGCATGCACCGATAAAGCCTCAGAGTGAGGTTATGAAGATCCAGATCGGCTTGCTTCATTGGTTCAGTTACCCACTGATCCCTCCAGCACGTTCAGATTCCCTGCATCCTACTCATGTGGGAGGACAAAGTTAAGAGGACGTCAGAGGCCACTCAAGGACAGGTTTGGCCTTCAGACACGTTCTGTGCTGCCCACATGGTGATCCTAGCATCTACAGATGGGGAGAACACAGCATCAATGCCCAGCTGTAGATTTTTTTAAAATTAACAAGCCTGGCATCTCTGGAAGGACGAGTTGGACCTGCCTCACCACTGTTCCCCTTAGCCGGTTCTTCAGTTTGCTGCAGAAGTGCATCCGTTCCCACCATGTGACTTCAAACGACACCCTCTTCATGCCCTTGATTCACAAGACTGTCCATGTCCATTCCGTACTGCACATATCAGCGCAGCTCTTTTGTTAGCCCTCTGTGTGCTGCTGCAGCCCAGTCCTCTGTCTGCATCATCTTCAGCCTCCTTCAGCAGCCTTCTAAGCGGCCCCCAGCTTCCTGTCTTGCCCTGCCACTCACATTTTTACTGCAGTCTGCACACGTGAGAAACACTGCTCTTGCTCCAGTAAAACTATGGCCATATCACTGTGGCCCCCTTCTTGTTGGGCTGATCTTTACTTTTACTCCTGCAAATTCTATAGTTGGCACCTAGACTATGGGAAATAAGCCTGACAGGGGCATTTCTAACAGTATCAAGATAAAAACATTTGTCTCCGACAAGCTGATTAATTTGTAAAAGGACTTTACTTACTAATCCAGCACTTAAATTGTGTGGAATCCTGTAAGAACTAGGTAGGGTAGTTGTCAATGGACACGGGCATCAGAGCTTGAGTTGAAAAGATTGAAATCAATAGCATTAGAGGGCATTTTTCCCAAAGCATGGTAATGCCAAGACTCCTATTGGCTTTAATGGAAGCCATGAAGCTAACATGCCATGTAACCTTTTTAAAATGGAAGGATTAACATTCAACTGGAACTGCCTCATACCGCGTCTATTGACAGAGCATTATGCACGAAGCTTGAATTGATCGGAGTGACTTAAATTTCTCCTCTTTCCTCCAGAGTAAACTGAGTACCCTGTTATCCTCCCTACCTATATGATAATGACCAGGTCCTTCAAAATGGGACACAGATGGGATTTAAAACATACCACCTGTAGCAGGAGGTCAAAGCTTTCAATGCGTGATTC
Organism: Heterocephalus glaber; assembly: GCF_000247695.1. The sequence goes on from NW_004624798.1 coordinate 6,883,928, forward strand.
TTTGGCCAGCAGTGATGACATTTGGGATATTTTATTCAGATCGTTATTCTGAATGATAGTACTCCTTCACTGATTTACTGAAGAAAGATATAGAGAAGGCCTATGAATGTTACATGATTCTGTTATGCATTAAAAATTGTTTGTGGTCAAAATTGAAATAATTCTTCCTAGTCAAATACCCTAAGGCAATTTTTAGTCATGAAAATGTTTGCTTCCCAAAATAGTGTAATTGAGTTACAATCTGCAAGGGCTTTGCATAATTTTTTTTTGTGAGATATAACAATAAAGTTCATAAAAATATTCTGTAATTATAAAATCCAAACATATCTGTGCTACATAAGCCTAATTGTTTGTGGTACCTTTGCTTCTGTGGATTACTCAATATTGGGATAATTTCAAAGCAAGGTGATGTCTTCTTTTTTTTTTTTGTTTTTTTCTTTTGGTAGTGGGGATCGAACTCCGATCCTTGAGCTTGTGCAGCAGGCGGTGAAACCACTGAGCTAAATCTCCGGCCCAAGGTGATGTCTTCTTTTAGGACCCAACAAAAAACAAGAATACAGAAAATGAATTATAAACACAGATTCCTAACAATATATATTTTTTGGTAGGATGCTGGGGCGGCTTACTGTCACATAAAAATGTTTAATATGCTACAAATTATGATTTAAAAATAAATTTCCTTTGTAAAAATAAAATGTAGGTTTAATGGGGTTCACTGCTTTTATAGTATGAGGGCATAAATAAGCTCTTGGTTTCAGATCTTTTTTATGAGCCGCCTTGAAAAATAGTCGTTTCCGCTTGGAAGCGCTGCATGCAGGGATAGCATTTAGAACCCAGCTGGATGCCGACCTGGAAATGGGGCACATATGCGTGGGTGTCCTTGAGGCGTCACTACCACACCTCCCCTCAACGACGCCTGTACCGACGGTGATGGCACAGTCAGAGCTCAGCTGCTCGGTCCGCTGCACTGAATATCACACTCTCCTCTTTCCCGACAACAGTTCTCACTCAGACAGTGGCTGATACTTTTGTGCTTCAATGTACCTTTCTCAAGATAATGAGCTCCAGCGGGAGCGGGAAACCGTAGTCCACAGAGATTTGAGGAATCAGGCTGCCAGACCCTTCGGCAGCATATCTGCTGCTCTGCACCACTCTGACTCAACAGGAGCCGCTGACACGAACAGAGAAGTCTTCAGATACTCTGGAGCTCTTGCTCTGTGTCGTCATATGCCGAGGATGGCACTGCTCAGCGCGCTTGGTTACACAGAAGGAGAGGACAGGGAGGGCAGATGTGCTCGGGATCACAGGCCTGGTGGCTGCAAAGGAAAGGTGGCCCCGCCTCCTGAGTAATTCACTGACACTTGGAGAAGAGCAAGGAGCAGCCTTTGTAAAGACCGTATTTTAGAGGGTCTCTTTTCTTATTCTTAGCCCTCACCCAAGAAGTGGCCCCTGTCTTAAGAGATGCTCAGTACCGAGGGGAGCCCAGGGTCCCGGTGCCCAGCTGGTCTCTGCCCTCGCACACACGGGCTGAAAGTGGCTTCTGTCCACGCGAGGGAGCAGGCATGCATTGTCACGGGGCTTCTGTGACACCTCGTGGCTCCCAGCCACGCTCAGGGAGGAGACTCGTGGAACAGTGATGCGTGGCCAACTCCATACTCATCCTGCTATAAGCCGATTTAACAAAGAATCTCCATGCTACAGAATCCCTTATCTTTCATACATGAACCAATTCTCCCTTTTTACCCTTAGTTTTATGTATTTGTCACCATATTTTTTCTCATTCTTTAGTACAATCTACAGAGATAAAAAAATGTAAAATGAAATTTCCAGTAAATTTTACTGTCAGCCCCCTTAATGACTCTAGAAATACTTGATTCATTTTCTACCTAAACAAATAAGTGCGTGTGTGTGTGTGTGTGTGTGTGTGTGTGTGTGTGTGTGATGGAGGGTCTCACGAGAGGACTTGGAGAAGCCATGGCTCATAAGGAACCTATGTGCAAATATTTATAAAAAGGGACCAAGTACAAATAAGCAGAAATTCTATGAATATATTGGTAGGAAACTGTATTTGAACCATGACTTAGCTAATAGCTTGCCAACTTGGTCATATATGCTTTGATCTCTTAACAGATTTGTGCTTCAGTTTCCTCTGTTGAATAATATGATGTCTTTTTCACCCCAAATGAGGCTCTACTGGACTCGTTCCCACAGGGACCCTTGGTGCCCTTGTTCAACACCGTTGGTGTCCCGTGGCTGTGGACTGAGTCCGGGCATGGAATGCACAGGAAAGTGGTTGGTGCTCAAGTACATGCTTGCAATGCGTAATGTTTGTGTGCCTTCTGTGGACTGGCGCAGAACACAAAACTCTTAATTCTTCTTTCCCTCCTCTTTCTTTTCCATCTCTCCCTCCTCCCTGCATCTCTCCCTCCCCCCTTCATCTCTCCCTCCCCTTTCCCTTTGAGAAAGAGCTCTCTCCCTATTTCCTATCACCTCTCTTTTATTTTGTTCTTTATTTATACTTTGAGTTTCTCATATAAGAGAAACCATGCATATTTAAATTTGTGTATCTGATTTACTTCATCTAAATTATGGCCTCAGGATGAAATCATTTTCCTACAAATGACTCAAGTTTATCTTTCTTTATGGCAGAGTAGTGCTCTACTATGTGTAAGTACCACATTTTCTCTATCCATTCATCTGTTGATGGACACTCAGGGTGGTTCTAAGAAACACCAAGACCTGTCCTGTGTTCTAGACAATTACTCCTTTTTCCTCTGAGTGGAGGACTACATACCCTAGTAATATAGTAACTATGAAGAGAAAGGAATGCCAGTAAATGCATTTGTCTATGAGTTTTAAACTTAGAGGCAATTGGGCCACTTATGAATTCATGAAGTCATGTAGAGTTGGAATGTTTATGGATCGTGATAAAATCAAAAATGTTTTATGCTTTTGATCCTTTATGAAAGAGAAAGACCACGATTATAATTTTAAAAATTCATTATTCTCAGGGTGAATATTACCGATAAACATAAATGTATTGTAATCAGAAAGATTCACAAGCAGTTTTTCTTAGAAATGTAATAATTAAAATGTCTCAACTGCAGTCTCTGAGAAGTACTTTTTAAGGATGATATGACTCTATCTAGGTAATTTTTCATAATGACGTATGCTTTGAATTTTTCCAGGAAAAGGTTAGACAGCTTCAAAGTCAGATGTTTTAAGAAGTGAGAACTAATGACTGTTTGACGGGTTTAAAAAGCCATACTTGACAGCATGGTTACAGCTGCTGGATGGTAGGGCTCAGATATTCTGCTTTATTGAATGTCAGGCAGCAGAACGGAGAGATCATCCGAACAACTTCTCCTCTTTAAAGCCAGTGATTTTTCATTTAAAAGCACAGAGAAGTTTTAATCAAATGATGGTGATCCCTAATATCCTTCCCAGCTCTAAAACCCATGATTTTCTGAGCTTGAGCCAGTTCTTGGGGATAGAGAAAGCCAGAATTGCATTTCTGCAATTTCACTTTGGACGGGTTCTGCACTGGTCCTCAAAAGTCCCTTGGAACTCTGAGAGTTGCTGAGGGCTGGAGAACTGAACAGTATTATAACTTCCTTTTTCAACATTAACATGTTAACAACATACACTATTGGCTGCTATTCACAGTGCATTTCCATTGCAACAAATGAAATATTAAAATTTATTTTTCATATATAGGATATTAAAAGAATAAAATAAAAATGTCTGATTTCCTAGCTCAACTTATTACTTATTCTGTTATAGGGGAGATAGTAGATTTCCCCAAAGTAAAATAGGGCAAAACCATTGAAATTTAAATCTAAAATAAAAAAATAATATTCTAGCGTAAGTACATCCAAATATTGCATGGCTCCCTTTACATCTTGGTTTGATTCTATTTGATTTCAGCCATTGCCAGCAACAAAAACTTTTCATATAATTATGAAGATAAATTCTTTGCATTGTTAAACTTCTGGTTTTGGGGTACTGTCATGATTAGTTATACATGTCAACTTGACTGGGCTGCAGTGTACCCAGATATCTAGTTAAAAATTATTTGTGTGGGTCTAGGCGAGATGAACTAATCAGAAGACTGAGTAGAGTACCTTGCCCTTCCCAAAGAGGGTGAGACACACCTAATCCATCTATGCTTCGGCTGATGGAGGAAAAGACTGAGTATGGGAGAATCTACTCTGCCCATATCCAAGCCGGGAGATCAGTCTTCTCCTGCCAACTTGGCCAGAGAAGGGGCCTGGAGCTTCACCTGAAGCAGAGTTGAGTTAAAGTTCAGGCTTGGACCTCTGGACTCAGGCCAAAGTGCTTGGTCTGGGCAGCGTGGCAAAGCCCAGGGACCAGAAGGGAGTCTTCAGACTGAGAATCCCAGGGCATCTGCAGCAGAAAGGTTGACACTGGATAACAGGCAATGTTGAGAAAAGAAGCCACCAGGAATTCATGACTTCTAATCCTAGCCCAGTGCTTAAGGTGGTCAAAAACTCTTCTTGCCTAATCTAGATAGCTCTTTCATTCTGCTTTTATCTCAAACTATTAGATTTCTCTTTGAGCTTGCTGGGCAACAACTTTCCCTCTGCCAGGCAGTAGATGATTCTCATTCCAACTTCATTGAGCTCTTCAGGAGAAAATGGCTTCAGTGTTTCTCCTTTAGCAAGCACTGCCCACCAATGCCTGCATGTAGCTCTTCACCTTCCCTTCGGCTAGAGGGGCGGTGGTTTGGGGGACTCACTCTTATTCTTGGCTAATCGTTTCCTCTTTTTTTCTGAGCCCCAGCATGCCTCGCTCCAGAAGGCCTTGCTAAATCATTATCTCCCTTCCTCCCTCCACCCCTAGACCCTTCCATTTCCCTCCTCTTGCTTTTCTCTTACTCATATATAAAAAAGTATACTAGACTTCTTGGACACAATAAAAACAAGGGACTCACATTTTTCTTTAGATACATCCATCTTTCCCTTTCCCTCCCATCTGAACTTGAGAAAAAGAGCTCTCATGTTCTCTGTTTGGCAGAGCTTAATGCTTAAGTCAGGTGTCAAACCCTGCCACTCCATGGAAATGTTCCTAGGTATATTAACCAACTTCACTTCTTGTCACATAATCTATATTTCAGTGCTTATTCTAGTTGAATATTCTGCCACATGTGCAGTGTTGACATTATCTCCTTTTCTCCCTTTTTTCTCCTTAACGTCTGCAGTTGTCTAAGAAATTTCTGTCGACTAAGTTGCACCATTCTTAGGCCCCCCTTCTGCTTTCTCTATGTGTATTTGTTTGGGAGGATGTCCCTGATTCAATCATCACTTCATTCTTTTACTTCTGTTTACATTTAAATAAATGGAATGACTCAAAATCAAGACTTTCACTGTACTTAAAATCCTTCCACCCACAGCTCCTGGCCAAAGCATTTTGTTGCATGTCAGCTGGATAACTGGATGCCCAACAAAGGGCCCAGTTCTTACTCCACAAATCCTAAACCAAACTTGTCCTCTGTGCTAACCCTTCTCGCTCATACCAACCATAAACTCTTCAGTATAGTCGGTGCCTATGACAGTTAAAATGGATTTTCAACCTGATTGATTTGGGATCCACAAAAGCCATTAGTAAAGCACCCATTTAGGTTGTGTCTTGCTGAGTCATGGAGGTGTGAATTTGGGTACTAAATCTGTTCCTTCGCCCCTTCCTTTCTGGTGCTGTTCCATGCTCTGTTTTCCAGCTGCTATGACCTAAGCATCTTTTCTCTACTATCCTTTTCTGCCATGATGGTTCTGTCTTGGAGTAAGCTAACCATGGATTGAATCCCCTGAAAACATGAGCCAAATTAATTCTCTCCTCCTTTAAGTTGTGGGTGTCAGGTATTATCTCCCAGCAATGGGAAAGCTGGCAGATACGTGTCTCTGAAAATAAGAATCTATCCCAACAATGGTTTAAGGCATTTTCAACACATTAGTTCATTTAATTTTTGCAATAACTCCATACATTAGAAATTGTGACTATGGCATAGCATATGTAATACGGTTATATGTAATAGCATATATAATAGCATTGTTATTTACCTGGTTGCCAAAAAAGAAACTTTGGAGACCAGATCAGGCTTCCCTTCTTTTACTATCAGAAATATTCCCCCCAATCCTAATTAACTTATTTGCGTAATATATCTCAATTCCTCCCTTTATCACCAGTTTGTTTGAGTTTAGACTTGTCAAATGTCTAGCAGTAGATTTTAGCAAATCCTTTACAACATAGTCAGTTTTCTAAAATCCAAATCTGATTATTTTCTCCAGTGTTAAAAATCCTTAAATAGCTCCCTATGAGTTTTCAGAAAAAGTTCAAATTTCTCATCTTATAAGAACCTTTCACGAACTGGTCTCTTCCTGCTTGCTGCCAACCTGTTCACTGTGGAAGGAAACAGCTCTTCCTGCCTCTTGGAAGCCTGGAATCGCACACGTTAGTCATTTGGAGATGCTGTGCAGGAAGTCCCTGCCTCCGCCTCCACTGTCCCTTTCTCCCTTTTCTGTTCTCATCTCATTGGTGAGACGGTGGAAAAGATCTTCAGAAAATAACAATTAGGATATAAAAAAGTGGCACAGCAAGATGACATAAGTGTGTTTTCCAAAAGAGTTCCTAAGTAAGAGAGTGAAGGGTGGGGTAACAGAGAATAAGAATTAGCCTGAAAACTCTCCAGTCTTTCCTTCATCAGTTGGTCTTTTGATGGTTGGCACAAAAACAAAAAAGAACTTCATCTTCTGACTTGGATGGCTGAGTAGAAAGCATTGCCACTACAGTAAAGCTAAATTTGATTATAACAAAATGAGATAGAAGAAATGTTCTGGAGGGAGACTGAGGCTTGAAAAAGCCATTCACAGTGGGAATGGCATTTCAGAGAGCACAGGGCACAGGATGTAGAGAACACACAGCAGCAGGAAGACTTTAATGGTCAGAGGAAGATTGTAACGCTTTGCTGATAGAATGTCAGAAATTAGAGATCTTTGGAGGACTTGCATTTTATACTTTGGTAGAAAAATATCTGCCTTGAAGTTCAAACTAATTATGGCAGCTAACATTGTTGAGTTCAGATCTTATGCCCAGCACTTTACATTAAATATGGGTGCTTCCATTTTGTAGGGAAGGAAACCAACACAGATGAACATACCTAAATTTAAACAGCTACCGTGCGGCAGACCCAGGTGGAAATGTAACCATTCAATCATAAGAGTCTTGGATTGTAGTGCAGTCATAGTGGTAGCACCGTTTAGGCCCAAGTGGGGTGAATTTTCATTGCCTCTGTACTTTGTAGCTCTGAGTGAACTAGTGAATTAGCTCTCTATAAAAATCTCTGAATTAGAGATTTCAAAGCTGTATAGATCAAACTCTAGCTTTCCTCATAATTAGTATATGCTCTTCCAACAGTGCAGTGTTAGGAATCAAAATAATAATGCAAAACTATTATGGTTTGAAATGTATCTGTGTATTTCTAGGGTCAAGAGCCTCCTAACTTCCTGCATTTCACTGATGACATAAGTCATGAATTAATGTAAACTTCCACTGAAACATTTTCTTCCATGTGACAGATACTAGTAAAGAAGATATTATGTACATAATTCCATGAGCATATAAAGACAATTACCTAAATCCTGAAGAGTGGCTAGTTCCTGAAGTATTATTTTTGTTGTTTTTGCGTTGTTTTTCCCTCAAGGCTAATGAATAAGACTTCTATTAGACTCCAAGCTTAGCTCACACTCTGTCCTCAAGGACATACTCGTTAGAGTGGCCTTTCCTCATCCTCATCCAGATCGAATCAGCAAAAGGTCTCAGTTCTCAGGCCTATCCTCTGTAGAAAAAAGGCTGGTGTAGTTGAAAGTGTATGGAGTTTTCATCCATCAAAACCTAATCTTAGCTTTACTCTTCATTAACTGTGTGACCTTGGGCAGGTCACTACATTTCTACACCATCCTTTCTGAAGTGCTGAGGACTCTAACTGAGACCATGTCCTTGATCAGTAATTGTTCCTTTCCTCTCTGTGCTCCTCTAGTGACAGGTTTTTCCTGAGCTGCACCCTCTCCCTCCATGTCCTGTACATTGTATCCTGATTTCAGGCTCAACTTTGAAGGCGTTTGACCTGAGACACTTGGGACACCCCCACTATTTTTGTATTTTTGGTTGTGTCATGGTGGTGGTGTATTTGTTGGTGTGGTTTTCAGCTAAGAATTTCCTTTTCTGTGAAAGTGTGGCTGATTTCCTATTCTTGGCCAACTGTATTCTCCTTGTGATTCTCTATGTGTCTCTCCTGGATTGTTAGCTCAAAAAGGACACTCTAGTGGTTTTCCTTTCTTCTCCCAGAATTTGGCAGAGTACTTTACTCAAAGAATACGTGAGTCTTACTTTTTTGTCACCGGCCCAAACAGCCAACATCCACATCTTACAGGAGAGGTTTATTTTGACTTATAGTTTCAGTGGGTTCATTCCATGGTTGGATGGCTCCAAGGCAGAAACAGCATGGTGGAAGGGTTGAGTGGAGGAAAGCTGCTCATATAATGATAGTCAGGAGGCAGAGAGACAATAGAGGAACCCAGGAGAGAATATACCTTTCCATGTCAAGCCCTCAGTAACTCACCTCTTCTGACTAGGGGCCACCATCTAAAAGGAAGTCAGTGATAAACTCACCAATGAAATCCATCGATGAAGATAGCACCCTATGATCCAATCACCTTCCAAAAGCTCCACCTCTGAAAACATGAGGTTTTAGGGGGACTGTGGATCTGAACTGTAACAGGGTAACATAACTGTGGTATATGCAGTGACACTGGGGATAGATAAGAAGAAGAAAGTATCATGTGTCATTTATCTGCCTCTTTGGTACTTACACTGTTGTCCTCAACAACAACTCCATCCAAAACAATAAATTGAGAGAACCCCTTTCAACTGCTTTGGTAACGAAAGATTCAGAGAGCCGTTCAGATATTCCTTGTTTAACGACTTACCTGTTTAACAACTTTTCAAACTTATGACTAAGGGATGCCATTCAGATTTATGACCCTCTGCTGGGGCCTAAGACCCACATTCAGAGTTATGACACAGGAACATGAACAGCAGTTCAGCCTTCTGGCTTCTTCCTGGCTTCTTCTACAGTACTGTAATTTTTGCTGATTTTACTGTACAGGGCAGTACTGTAGATTTGTGTTCTGTTACACATTACAGCATGGGATGTAAGAGTTATGCAAATAAAAGCAAAGTCATCAAGTTGGCATTTCCTCTGACCGTTTCTTTGTTCTGACTATTGTATACTAGAAATTACAAATGGGTAGTGGCAAGTGGTTACAGGGAAGAAGAGTGGATAAACCAGTGTCAGTTAAAGAGAAGGTGGGGGAAGGGCTCTGGGTTGTGAAACATCCTCAAAGAATATCAGGCTGGAAGACCTGGCTCTCACAGCTTCTCCCTCTTCCATTTTCCTGCCATCTTCTCCATATTTAATTTCATATTCTCCAAAGACTTTTGTCCTCCATTCCTCACATCCGACCAGACAAGTTCTTTTCTTGTCTCTCACATATGTATTTCTGTCTTTCTTCCCCTAAGGGTTTCATATTTCAAAGAAGAATCTTTCAGTTACAAAGAATTGACTTGAAAACATACCTTTCACTATATCCATGATTTTCCTTATAATAATGTGCATTTCAGCATGTGATTCTAGAGAGTGGGAATACAATGATGTGCTTGCCTCTTCTTGACTTTTCTTGAATTTCCTATGTTCCAATATGGGAAATTGGCATACATGTTCATGATTTTCTACCTTAGACTAATAAAATATTTCAGAAGAAAATAATTCAGGGATCTTAAACCTCACCTGTGGGTGGAGACTGAAATTGATCTTTGTTGTTGATATATCTGGTACCTTCCTCACCAAAAGGAGAAAGTCCAACATTATTTACTCATTGAGGAATTTTATTCTCTACTCCTAAACCACTGATCTATGTAGAAATCCTGGGCCCTTCCCAAGTTTCCCTTTAGGCACGTCAATTACCAGCTGGAACTCCAGCTGCTCTTCTGTTTATGAAGACCCTGGCCAGCTTTGATATCTACCTTCCTTGAGCTGATCAAATTTGTCTCCTCTTTTCTTCAGCCTCTGTAAAGCCACAGACTAGGGTGTTGCCCTGAACAGCCCATGCTGGCCTCTCTTCATGACTAAGAAACACCTGAGACTTGGAATACTTGTCCAGCTTGATTTCTCCCTCTCTCCAGCTCCCCTGGAAATGCCACCATGGTGTTTGTCACTGACGTAGGGCACTGATAAAGGCCCCTCCAGGCCTGGCAAGGTGAAGGTGTTGTCCTTCCACTCCCTCTGTTTTCCACATTCCTTGTCTCTCAGATCCCAGGGCATCTCCTGTTGGTATCAACATTTCATATATTTTTTTCCAGCTATGACAATATACAATTATGGAAATTTCAGACAGTAGTCTACAAATAAAAAGCATTTCAAATTTTCCAATGCAGTCACACAGCATTGGTCCAAAGTATAAATTCCTGGGAAGGAACTGGCCCCCTTGGGTTCACGGAAATACGGTCCTGACGTGGATGTGAACCCTGAGCAGCGAAGCAGCTGCCACCGACTCCAGCACCCAAGTGTGGCCTTAGGGTTGCAGGGAAGAATCTGACTGATGTTACTGGGCACATAACTGTTGACTTGTTTGCCAGTGGAGTTGCCTAACTCACAGCTGGTGGCTCTGGGTGGAGCAGAAGAGAAGACAGGGACAGCAGAAGGGAATGTGGGTGACAGCTGCGAAGCGACGCGCGTGAGAACGGGCTGCGCGCTGGGCACCACTTGGGGAAATGGCGGTCAGGTTCCACATTCCATGCTGTGACCTCCCACCCTGCCTCACTGCAATGTCGTCACTGCGGTGCTTACATCTTGTCCTTTATCGTATTAATGGTGCTTTGCTTGCTTTTCCTGGAAGACTTGCTTCTAGAAGAATGATGCTTCCTAGTATGAATTCTAATAACTGAGCAAACATGGTATTAACAGTGATCCAGATGATCAAGAAAAGTCTACATTATGTTCAAAGATTTTTAGGAAGATCATATAGGTCTAATGAGTGTTAGGATACTTCTGATGAGGGTAAAGAGAGAAGATAAATAGCTTTGAAGAATATTGAAATTATAAGTCAGTTATCTGGAAAATCCAGTTATTGAATTCTGAAGCAGGAGGAGAAAACGAGGCCTCATCTTGAAGAAAACATGGTGTTTCAAGTATTTATTATTTAAAAATGCAAACACCCTGAAAAATGACTCTTATTTTGTTAAGCATACATATCTTTTGTACACTGACAGTTTGTCTATTTCATATTCATACTGATTCATATCAGATTTGCATGCTATATTTAACTATATAAATGCATATTTCTCAGGTTCATGAGTTTATCTTTTGCCTTTTGCTTTTAACTGATTATATAGTAGAGAGATGTGTTTCTTCCATATACAGATAAATAAAGAATCACATCATTATGAAGAGAGTATTAAAGACTATAAAATATTATTCACATTAATGGGAGAATATACAAAATAGGGCACTGAAATAAGATTCTCCCAATGGTGAACAGTATTTTTTTTATTATAAATTAAGATAGAAAATATTTTCCAGAGGTTGCACAAACAGACTAAACCACAGAAACAACATTATTTCAGAGAAATGATCAATCTCTCTATGGTCCCTGAGGCTTATTCTAAAGGAGCTTTCAGTGGAGTACACCAGAACCAAGAGATCCTTTACAAAGCCAACTCAGTAGCGCCTCCCAGTGTCTCAGGCTCACTTTCCTGAGAAGAATATACAGGCCCAAAGTCCAAAAAACTTGGTGAGTACATATAACTGAAAGTGAGTTCCACGGATTGAACCTACCCATCCCACAAATTCACTTTTCAGAACCTGCTGTAGCATTGAAAATGTTAGACCAAGTTCAGAAACAGTGAGTCCAGAGGAAGTAAAGACACACAGTATGGTCGTTACTATAAAACCTATTCAGATAGGCCTGAGGGTTTTAAATTTTTAAGTTCATTTTCCCCAAATTCTAATTGCCCACAAATATTTTAAACATGAAAGATTTTCTCGAATTATGAAAATCTTCCTAGAGACAAGGTTTTGAGAGCAGCAAGAGGAGTAAGCACATGAAGAAGACTACGTTGCAGGAAATCCATATTTACAGCTAAATGGACACATCGTCATTTTAATCAGCAGTAATTTTTAACTGATTATTTCTCCACGATGCTGTGTTAGGCACTATGCATCAATAATTAAACCGGCCTGATCACTGGCTGCTATAACATTTGCACCTAGGAGGAATCATGGAGCCTTAAATAACATGTAGTCAAGTGGATACTGCAGTGGAAACTACATAATTTATTTGGAACATTTAGAAGCAGTGGAGCCTGCTCCTTTAGTGATTTCTTGAAGGAAAAAGAATTAGCTAAAGATGGTATTATTAGGAAGATAGGGCAGTTGCTGCAAAAAAAATGCTCATTTAAAAAAAAATCCTGCTAGTTGCGCTTTGTTTGGTTTTAGTATGCTTAAATTTTTCATAAATGAAAACTTGACTGGAAATATGAGAAGAGAAGTTTTCTTTCCAATTTCTGTTCTCTAAAAGGACAGAGGTTTGGAGCCCATCCTCTTAAGTGAAATAAACAGGACACACATATGTAAATAATGAATAGTTTTTTGGTGTAGAAACTGAAAGTGTAAATGAGGATTAAAGTGTATAATAGATCATGTGAAATAGGAAGAAAAGGTCTAAAGGAAAAGGGGAAGGGGAAGCGAGAGGGGTGGGGGAAAGGAAAGAAGGGAAAGGAAAAATATGAGAAAAGGAACAAAAGGAAACAAAGTCTTTGTAAATAGGGAGGGATGAAGAGGGTGAAGGGAGGGCAGGGGAAGGGGAGAAAATAAGAATCAGTATACATCACGTAAGGGTACAAGATCCCAACGATGAATGTCAGCATACTGTATACCTAAAATGGACCAATGAGCTTAATGGAGTCCAAAAATATAAATAAATAAATAGTAAATCAAAGGAGAGAGTTTTCGGAAACTGGCCCAGGCCCTGCCCTGAGCCCCCTTTCTGCGATGGAGCCACGGAGCTGGGCGATCCCTGGGTGGGGTTGGAGGGGCGGAAGAAGACCTGTGTCTGGGCCTGGGCCTGCGTCCCCCTCGCCCTTGCCCTCCGCGGTTCCCGGGGTCTGCGCTCTGCACGGAGCGGACCCGTGCACACCTGGCCCTGGGCACCTGGCCCTGGGCACCTGGCCCTGCACACAGCCTCTGAGGAGCAGCTCATCCGCAGGTGAGAGCGCCGTCTGGTCTGCCCTACCTGCTTTGGGAGGAGCCCGGGAGGAATCTGCTTCTTTCCTCTATGTTACTCCTTTCTTAAACAAAAACTTTTGTTCTTTTTAAAATTAGGTTGAGACCAAGATGTTCAGTGAAATCCATTAGACACATAAATATCACATGGTTTCTCTTATATGAGAGAATATAAAATATATATAAATATACCCAAATATACCCAAATGTAAATAGCTAAAGAGCAAAGTAAAAGGACGATAACAGGAGAGAGAGAGAGAGAGAGAGAGAGAGAGAGAGAGAGAGAGAGAGAGAGA